>JAAWXA010000005.1:18162217-18279846 GCA_038090715.1 Florisuga fusca
TGCCAGACCTCCCGGTTGACCCCCCCTTCCCTCCCCGGGGTTCGTTCTGTGCCGTCCTTACACCGGCATCTGCGGTCACTGGGTGTCGGTGCAAGGCTGCGACTTGCGTCCGGGTCCGTGCGTGTTGCTTTGCATCCAAATCTCTGGGTTTTACCCCTTGCCGCCTCTGCCCGGGGGAGCTGGGTGAATGAAGCCTGTTTGCTGTCAGCTGCCTGCTCCTGAGAAAGGTCCTCCACTTGAAACGTGGAAGGGCAGTTGCCCACTCAGTGTTGTGATGAAGTGATGCTACACCAAGGCCAAAGAAGAAGGGATATTAAATAGCCACGCGGGTTAAAGCTCCGGTGTTGCATTTCAAAAAAAAAAAAAAAAAAAAAAAAAAAAAAAAAAAAAAAAAAGCCAAGGACCTGCAAAAAAGAGTAACGTAAGAAGCCTTTGCAGCCTCCAGATAACTTTTTATTACTGTTCTCTTGGGTGTTCACCTGCAGTTTGCAAGTCTGCAGCTATTTGTTTACTCCAGGAAGTAAAAATCTGACAGAGCAGATGTGACAGCAGTGCTTTTACCTTTCCTAGATACGTGTCTTGGAAAGTAATGTGTCAGCACAGAGAACTTGGGAAATACAGGGAATTTTTCATAAAGCCTCAGACAGCTGCTTTACAATAAACGTATATTGCTCTGTGAAAATTGTCTGACTCTCCCTTCTCTAAGGGAATGCAGAGGTTAGTTCACAAATCAGGAAAAATTTCCAGGCTTTTTATTTTGACAGATTATTCATTTATCTTCTGCTTACATGATGTAATGGGAGAGTTCTCTTATAGAAGTTTTGTAGTCATCTAAAAAGTTAAAGATGAACACAGGCATCTCCTGTTTTTCCCCAGAGTGCAGGTCAAGACCAGGATTGGTTTATTACTTAGCTGCAGCTCGCATAATCCTATGATGATTCAAGCCAGGGCTTTTTTGACTTTGTCCCTTGATTATGCAGTACTTTTCCAATCCCTTGTAGTGCTTCCTCAGAGCTGGTGCTCAGGAGCAGGTTAAAGAAAAGCTTCTTTGCCTTTTTGACTGCAGCTGGCTGTTTTACTGTCACATGTGTATCGTCCTGTGAGAATGGCAGAGTTGGTATGTTAAGGAGTTCCTCATGGTAATAGCTTCTGTCACTAGAAACAGCTAAGATGGCCTCCAGTCACTGCACTTAAGGCTGTCGATTTACTTGAGATTTCTGGCAGTGCTTCAGGCTTTAACAGGATGTATATATTGATGACTTACTAATTTCCCTCTCTGTGTGTTGTACTTCCCAATCTCCCCGCTCATCTGCCCTTGCTTTATTGGAAGGGACCTGAGAGAGATTTGTGGGAAGAGAAAGTTTATGGGGTTTGAAGCAAGTAGGCTTGTTGGGTTTTGTTTTGTTTTAGTTTGTTGGGTTTTTTTCGTCTTATGTCAGACTTGATGATCAGAATATCCTGTATTTTGTTGGGAAGCTGAACATGATGTGGATTTTGTGCAAAGGCTTTTTTGTCCCTTGTGTCATACTTGGAGCATATGCACAGGCAAGTGGGTGTAGACAGACCTGAGCTCTTTTGCCAGTGCCCTGAGATGGCCAGACATGAGGCAGCTGTTGGTGTTAGTGTCCTGCCAGTCATGGTTCAACCCCACACAAAACTCTTCCAGGAGGCAGGCTTTGGTATAGCACTGTGCTCAGGGCTTGAGGCTAGAGCTGGCTGAGGTCTGGCCAGTTCAGCATGCAGGCAGATGCTCTTGGGACTGCTCTTACCTGTTTGTAAGCACATGCCTTTTAACCTCTGGGACTACAGATGGCTGACAAATCAATATTTTATAAAGGAGACAGTTGCTGTGGTCTTGGTGGTACAAAGAGAATGTGTTTTCAATTTCCAATGGAAGTTGCCATGAAAAAGGAGAAAGCAACCTTCAATCCGTTCATAGCCTTCTAAAGGAGGAAAGTTGAGAAGGTGCAGTGTTTGTGGAAATGATTGGAGCACCTGCTGTCCTGGGATGGTTGCTCTGCATCCCTGGCCTTGTCTTGCAAAGCTAACAAGTGGAGCTCTGTGGGAGAATTTCTTGACGAAATGTGGAAGAAAATAATTGTGGAGTTCAATCCACATATACATGGAAAGTTTAAGGCCACCTTTGATAACAAAGTAGGGTCTTGTGCCAGATTTATCAGGGTGCAGCTCTTGCTTTCTCCTCAATACTTTGGGTACAGCCTGCAGGTACTGATTGTCAGAATTCAGTTGCATGGAAATGGCCTCATCTCTTCTTCAGGTGCTGAGTTCCTCTCTCTCAGTGGAAGTTGCAAGTGTTCTGTGCTGTTGGAAATGAAACCACCTGTAGATGTCTGTCTTCAGTCACCTTCTGATTTCATGGCTGGCTTCTGTCTGTAGCAGAGAGTTGTTTTTAGACTGGTGGTTTCAGTCATTGTGAGGTTTTGTGGAAGCCAGAATTCATTTCTTCTGGAGGATCAGGATGCAGAGGAGGATGGTAAAGCTGGAAATATATTTTCTTCAGAAGATGCCAGCCTTACTGTTCTGTTTGTACATTTTTTTAGTGGAGTTTAGCCCTCGGTGAATAATGTTCTTAGATGATACCCACAAAAAATCTCCAGTTTTTCATGGTTGCTTTACCTTCGGTCCATTTAGTTTGAAGAGGGAGAGTGATGAATGCAGTTTTATTCTTTGAGTTTGCATGTGCAGCTCCTGGAAAAATGCCCTTAAGTAATTCAGTTTGATTTCTTGACAGGATGAAGCTATGAAATATTTATGTGCACTAAATTTGTCCCTCTGCTAAGAAGGGAGGGTTTTTCTTGATGAGATGGGATGAAGGAGGAATGGAAGGGAATAGTCTGTTGTTACATTAAGATATATAGTTGCAAGTAATTTGGCATCAGTGTGTGCCTTTATCCATCTAGAAGTGATAAATATATCAATTTCTATTTTTTCAGATGAAATTTTAAGACTGTTTAGCTGTGTTCCAGGTTCTGCTCTAGCATGCTGTTAAGCTGTAAGTCAAATATTGTTTGGTTTAACCTGTTTGTGTGTTTTAATATTTTGCTGGTGAAAATTGTTATATTCATTGAAAAAATAGACTTAAAGAGCTGTCAATCTTGAGAGGAAGCAAATTTTTTTCTATGTTTTTTTTTTGTTTGTTTTTCCCCAACATATGTAGGGCTTAAATATTTCTAGAGGATAGATCAAATACAAAACTGCTGAAAGAGTGCTAAACACCATATCAAAGAAGATGAATGGACTTTATCTCACACTGGAATTTACTGAGTGGGCCGTTGCAATTGAAAAGAAGCAAGACTGGAAGAGCAAGAGAGGAGGGAGCTTGTGCTGTGTTTTTCCTGTCCTTGCCTCCCCCTCTGCCTCCCTCTCCCCCCCCTCCTTGATGTGCTTTGTCACAGCTGAATCCCACCCCAGTGACACCCAGAGGTTTGTGGGTGGGTTCAGTGGGAAAAGGATTTCACTCTGGGAACCGGCAGCAGAATGAGATCTTATCGGAGTGTGGTTGTTGGAACAGGGCAAAAGGTGAGCGTTGCTGGGCTTCCAGAAAATAGGGATGCACGTGAGGTTAGGGCTGGCTTTCTTCAGATAGTTAAAAGGCTAAATGTGCAGCTGTCTCTCTGTGACAAAATGATGTTATACGTGAATATCTTGGGGTTTTTAAGTTTTTTTTGTTAATTATTTTTTCCAAGGATGGTTTTGGAGAAAAAAGAGAAAATGAAAAAGAGAAATGCTCTCAAAGTTAAGATCTGGAAAATAATGCTTTGCATAGAGCTAACCTTCAGGCTGAGAGTGCTTCAGTTTTCAGTTTTTTGTTTGGTTTTTGTTGGGTTTTTTTTGTAGGCTCTCTGCTCCCTTTGGGCTCCAAGAGTCTGTCATTCTTTTTTGTAGTGGAACTTCCTTTCCCCCAACCACTGTTGCTGTTCTCCCACACATAAAGAACAGCCTTAGCTAGTAGGTAGTTTTCACCCACAGATTGGGTATGAACTTGAAAGAGTTCACAGAAATTCCAAAGCTGTGTGCAAAGACTAAAGTTTCAGGGATTAGGAGGGCCTCTGATTTTATTTATATATTATTTTCTCTCAAGCGAGAAACACATTTATGCATTCTCTAAAATAAAAGATGTTTCGGAAACTGATGCTCTTGGGATCAAAGTCATGGTACTTGTCCTCAACTCAGAGAAGTGATTTGCTGCTGTGCATAATGGGGAAGCCATGCTGAACTTGTCTGAGAGTGACACCATGAATTATGAGCCACTGAGACTGCAAGGGAAATTATACTCTATGCACTCTATGTACATGTGTGGTCACTGTAAGATAAAATGACAGAATTAGTGGCTATAAAGAAAGGAAAAATCTGTAAAATAGGTAACAAATTGAAAGGGTGTTTTCTTCTTTCCTACACTGTGAATATCAGCAGTGGGTAAAAAGTGAGTTTATGCTGCTACTGCTCCTGGGGATGAGGAAAATTTATTTACTTATTTATTTTATTTTCGATTCTCTTTTTGTATTCTGTTTCAAAACTTTTCATGATGGTGGCCATCTACCGCAGTCACGTTCAGGGGACTGTTGTTCTCTGCAGCACATTACTGTAGGGCTTATTCCCATTCCAGATACCTGGAAGCTGAGCAGTCTTGCACTTATCAAAGAACATCACACTCAATGGAACAGTGTGGCTGTGTACATAAAGAATATCTGGTATTGCGTCACTCTACAAATGCAGGTTATCTCTACAGCTGAACAATACTTTGAAACTACAAAGAGACTTATTCTTTTAAGGCCTGAATGCTTCCATTCCTGCTTTGTCTTGAGTGACCTCCCTCTTTTGAGAAGCCAGCGCAGGATGTCTCAGTAGTCTGCTACTGAATAAATATTTCAGAGGAATCATGTGGGGGTAGAACAAATCTTTCAAGGGGACCAAGGAAAAGGTATCAGGTATGCACAGACCCTGGGCAGTGACCATGATCTGATTTCCCATTGTAGGTGTGTTGTGCACTGTGTTGTGGTAGGTGGTAGTTCTCATATATTGGTCAGGTAGACAAGTCTGATTTGAAGGCCGAATTACTCAAGAATATGCTCTATCCTCATGGCTTGCTTTTTCATTGCTTTGTTTTTTGTGGGTTTTGTTTGTTTGTTTTTTCTCCTTGCTTTGAAACTCCTAGCTGTTTATACTCCCTGTTCTGCCACTAAAGTGTAAACTCAGAAGCATCTCCTCCTTGCTGCTTCTTTCCTCCTTTACCCTGTGGTCTGCTGCTTCTGTCAAGACAGTTGCCCCTGACCACTGCTCCTGGTGTGTGTGTTTTTTGTTTTGTTTTCTTGTTGTTTTGTTTTGTTTTTTCCTTTTCCCCTGCTGGCAGAGATGTGTTCCAGAAACATTTTAGTGAAAAAGCTTTTAATTCATTTAAAATCTGCAGCTACTGAATGGTGTCTGTGAGGATTACAGTGCCCTCATGGAGATGGAAGCCAGTAACTTGGCAACACCTATCCCCAGGAGTACATAGCAGCATAGTTGTTTTACACCTAAATAGCCATTATTTCTTTGAGCTTCTTTCATGTTTGGCAATGATTTAATGCACAATAGTGTGTACTGCGTGTTCTTTAACCAGTGTGCCATTTGTGCTGCACTGGACCCTTGGTGGTGTGGTAGGGCTGCTGAGATGCAGAATTTGTTCCTTGATAAATATAAACTTCTATTTATACATAAATTTAGAAATTTGTTTCAATTTTTATATATAAAAATACTCTTTTCTGCCGTACAGGTTGTGAAACTTATAAGTCTTTGTTTCAATTTCTGTTGTGTTTCCAGGAATGGGGCATCTATCACAGAATCACTCATTCTGGTTGGAAAAGACTTTTTAAGACCATTGATTCCAACCATTGACCTAACCTTACCAAATCCAGTTCTAGGCCATATTCCTAAGCACCACATCTACACATCTTTCACACACTACTGGAGGTGGGGATACAGCTACCTCTCTGGGCAGCCTATTCCAGTGTCTCACTACCCTCATGAGAAATAATTTCTTTCCTATATCTAGTCTGAATCTATGCTCTTTTGGTTTAAAGCCATTCCCCCTTGTCCTATCACAAGGGGTCTTGCTGAAAAGCTTGTACCCAGCTTTCCTGTAGCCCTCATCAGGTACTGGAAGGCTGCTTTAATGTCTCCCTGGAGCCTTCTCTTCTTCAGGCTGAACAGCCCCAACTCGCTCGGTGTGTCCCATCAGAGGGGTGCTCTCCAGCCCTTGATCATCTTTGTGGCCCTCCTCTGGAGTTGCTCCAATAGCTCCGTGTCCTTCCTGTCTTGTGTGTCCCTGGACACAGTATTCCAGGTGGGGTCTAACCCACTTCCGTTGGCCTGCTGGCCACACTTTTTTTTGCTGCAGTCCAGGTTACTGTTGGCTTTCTGGTCTGTGAGCCTAGATTGCTGGCTCAGGTCCAGCTTTTCATACACCAGTATGTTTTTTCATACACCAAGCCCTTCTCTAAAGGACTTCTCCCACTCCTTTCTTTCCCCAGCCTGTATTGGTACTGGGGGTTGGCTTGACCTAGGTGCTGGACCTTTGCACTTGGCATTTGGGAATCTTGTGAGGTTTGCACAGGCCCTTTTCTCGAGCTTGTCTAGATCCCTCTGGATGGTGTCCTGTCCCTCAGGCCAATCAGAAGATGAAAAACCATTTTACTTTTCTTTACTGGAATTTAAGTGCTGTAACTTGAAATCCATGGTTAAAGTCCTAGAGGAAGCTTAGTGCCTTGGTTTGGGGGTTTTTTGTTATTGTTGTTTGGATTTTGCTTTGTTTTTTTCTTCATTTAATTACATGTAGCATTCAGATAAAGCACAAGATATACATAAAATCAAAGGAATTAAGGTGTTTTGAGCAGGTAGAAAGACCCCTAATCTTAAAACAAATGTGGTGTGATGAATTATGTGCTGCTGTTGCAAGATATGGTAGTAAGGAATAGTACAAGTACAGCACAGGAGAAAAGGCTTTTGTTGTTTTATGCTTTGTCTGTCAATGCTGTTCTGGGACTAGGTGTTCCTGGGTTTGGTTATTATGTGAATTGGCACTCCCTGTAATCACCCAGCAAAGGCAACTTCAGGGAGTATGCCAAGACAAAGTGCTGGAGGATATTGGACAATGTGGTCTGGTGCTCCAGGATTTGATGGAAGTTGTGGGAAGAGCTACAGCATGTTCCAGTCATTCCAGTGGTGGTTTGTCAGCAGTGGAAGGGCATGGGTGTTGCTGCATTTCCTTTTGGCATTAGGAGTAACAAGTTGCTTGGATTAGGGAAGATTAAGTCTCTCCCCTATAGGAAAATATTCATCATCATAATGTGGATTGCATATGACTCAAAACCAACCTTCATAAAACCTAGTCAGCCAATATTTCAAGTCTGAAATTTTTGCTTTTAGTAGTGCTTCCCTTTGGAAGGAGTTTTACATTGCATTTGTGGTTTGTGATTTTTCATACCATTTATAGTATAAAAAGCTTGCAGAGCTGACTTCACTGCACCTTCGCTTGTAAGCTGGACCTGCTAGTCTGAAGGCCTAGCACAGAAAATGTAAAATTGAGGTGCAGAAGCAGGCTGAAGAGTGTGTCTTTGCTGACGACCAGGGCCACCTCTGCTTTGCAGTCTCTGTGGCAGAGTGCACGTCAGCATAACACTGCTAATATTCTCAGCTTTGCCAGAGCACCTGCATGCTTGGCTGAGGCATTGCATCAGCAAGAAGAGCTGCTCCGTCTCGATACTGCTGCACTGCTGCTTCGTGGTGTATCTCCCCGTCAGGCTTGTTGCTGCATGTTGGGGGCAGAAATGTCTTCTGTGGGTTGGGAGGGTTTGGAGTCCAAGCCTCCTCATCCCATACTGTGCTTTGGTTTCCAGTTTGTGCAAAGGAGTGGTCATAAACTTGGCCTTCAGAAAGAGGCTGGTGGAGTGGTGGAGGGAAGGAGATAAACGTGTTTAGCTTGTACAAGGTTCTAATACCAACAGAGAAAGCCAGAGAAATGAGTATAGAAGTGTTACAGAAGTTGTGGGAGCGAGAATTGCCAAATCCTTCAGACGTTTGCAAGCCATGTCTGTTGTGTGGGGGGTGTTGCTCCTGAGCCAGCAAAATTGATACCAAGTGTCTGGACCAACCCGCGATGCAGACCCGACATGACCAGTGAGAGATGCTGGGGCTGTGGGCTCAGGTGCCTTGGGGAGCCCCTGGATGAACTCAGACTCATGGGTATTTCTTTGCCCTAGGGTGATATTGCTGGGCTCCTAAAGAGAACCAAGGGGAAAGACATAAATGTGGTCCGTACTCAATTGGAATTGCCTCGTGCCAGGGCTGGATCCTGTGCATCCCCCGAAGGCAAAATGCTGGATGTGAGGCAGCATGGGGATATCATTCCTCTCTCTGCAAGGAGGATGTGAGCTAGTTGAGGGGAGTCTAGAGATTAACCATCCTGAACTGCTTATTCATTCTGTCCTGAAAAGAGAGATTGTGTGCCCAAGACCAACCTGAGGGTACAAGCAGAGGGAGGTCCCTGTGGGTACCTTAAGCTGTCATTTCCAAATTGTGCCCGCTGGTCCTACCAGTGTCTTCCCCCGTGTCATGCTACTGGTGTGATGCTGCTGGACTGATGCAGCAATGACACACTCACCTGGCAGCTGGGTTTGAAAGAGTAATACACTCTAAATACTCAGTTACTAAATTAACTTCCAGGAACTATTTCAAAGTAATCTGCAAATGTTCAGGTACCCACTCCCATGTGTTTTGTGTTTCTGTTTGCATACTTTTTGTTGTTGTTGTCCCAACTGGCAGTTTTACTTATCTGACCCACTGAAAGCAAGCATTGACTATTCCTTGGTGCTCCCTGACATCTCACCATTTGGGAGATGAAAAGATTGGTGTGGGAAGATCAAGGAAACTTTTTAATCTAAAGGAGAAAAAAAAAGATGTGTGTGAAAGATGTGTGTGCACATCTTTTTTTCACGTCCAACTTTCCTATTGCATCTTTCAGTGAGTCCCTTTGGGGGACAGTTAGATTCAAGAACCCCTTTGCTCTGGTCTGCGTCATTCAGTCCATCCACCAGGCAGCTGTCCTGCACTTGTGAGCTTTCAGTAGGTGTTGCAAGTTACCTGCAGTTGTTTCAAAAGTTGCTCTAAGGTGATGATAGCAATAACAAAATGGAGCAGTGCAAGGAGCTTCTTCCATTTTTCTGTTTTCCTTTGTTGCCTTTAGATAGGATAGTCCTTTCACCTTTTCCAGCATTACTAGCATGTTGCTGTTGTCTTCTTGTCCTGTCCTTCAGCTCCTTGCAGCTCCTGCACATACACTTTTTCTCAATCCCTCCATGCCCTTATCTTTTTCCTGAATGCCCTTTTCTTTTTCCTCATCTTGAAGGAAATCAGGGTATTTCTTGGACCAGGCAGCATCATGATGTTTGGCTGTGAGTGTACCAGGAATGATAGTTGTGTATGTTCTGTAAGAAGTGAAGAAGCAGGGAAAATTATTTCAGACACTTCTACAGACTTGAAAGTTTCTGGTGACTGAGAGCAGAAATAGGAACTGCAGCTCACTGCTCTTGGCAGGAGAGAGGTGTTCTTGTCTTACTGCAAAGAGGTTGTTCACATCAGAGCAGGTAACATGGGATCTCCCTGCATGTGGTCGTATGCTTTGCTGTTGACATGCTGTTTGATTTAACTTCAATCACGGGAGTTTTGCTGACAGGACTCGAGCATGAATCCATAGGCTTTGCATGTAGTGCTTTCTTTTGTCAGCCAGCACTGACTGCTTGCTTGACTTAGAGAAAGCAAGTGGAGATGCTGTTTATTTGTAAGAATCATGGTAATCACTGCCCATTTATGTTATGTGACTAGCTGGAAGGAGAATGTTGTGTGTGTGTATATATCCTAGCTGGAAGACTGGTTTCCAAAGCACTTAATTATTCCTGCTTATTTCTTAACAGTTTTGTTCAGGCTTCTATTTAATGAAAGGTCAAAATTCCCCTTTTCTTCTTTGAAGGGGGCCATAACCACACACACTGAGTAATCACCAAGATCTTGTCTCAGTTGCCTTTATGTAAATTCACAGTGGTCAGGCTTTTTTTCTTTTTTTTTTTTTTTCTTTGTCTCCAACTCTGAAGCTGCACTGTGCTCATAGCAGGAAAATACAGAAAGCAATGGTGCATGTGTAACTCAGAGAAATGACAGGGGCCCATATGAAAACACAAGATGTGACTAGTTACACCTGTGTGTTATTGCAGGCACTGAACCCAGGATGTGGCTGTAGACAAGCAGCAAAGCTGCAGCACTGCTGGAGCTGAATGTAGGGCAAGCTTGAGGAAAAGATCATTTCTGTTACGCGTTTTATAGGTTACGCTGTCAAGTATCATTTCAGTTCCTGTCAGTATCTAGCAAAGTATTTTCTATCTGTGATCAAATGGCCGGTGGGCAAAGATAGATGTGCCCTCATGGGGAAAGTGAGGCATGATGGGCTTTTCTTCACTCTTCATTCTGCATGCTGCTCACCAAAAGTAGCTTTCCTCTTCATGGGAGGGGTTTTTCTTTTTTTTTCTTCTTTTTTCCTTTTTAAGATGATGAAAATATTACCAAAGGGATGTTATTCACCTATCCCTTATGTTTTATTAAAAACAAAGCCATTCTCTTTATATGTTACAGTTCAAGTGTAGGTTTTGCTGAAACAATGTAAATGAATTGCATTCAGGATTAGGGCTTGGATTGCGTTCCTCTTTTCTTTTGTATTCTCATATTGCTCAGATACTCTTACTGTACCAGGATGTAACCAAACCTAAAGATACCTAATTACAGTTGCACATCCGAAATTTCTATACGTGTATTTGATCAGCCCATGTTTGAAGAGGAATTACCCTCTTATTAGTGATATTTAAATTTTTCCAGGTTGACCAGAAGGGGTAGGATAGGCAAGGCTAAAATGCAAAGGCAACAGCAGCCCTGGCAGGAGGGTGCTGTGTGTGCATGATCAATGAGTGCCTGCGCAGTCTCTGAGGGCAGCAGAATATGGGCCAGGCCACTGGGCAAGCAGCCAGGTGGCAACCCGACTTCAGAGCAGAGCTGAACTTTTGCTTGCTTCCAGCTGTTTTTATTCCATCCTTACCCAGGCTCGGGGAGGCCGGGGTTGAGAGGGGGAGGGGGGGGAGGAGGATCAGAAGCAAATTAAAGTGTAATGATTTCTTTCAGAGCCAAAGAAAACCATGCTTGAGCAGGTCCTGGATTTTGGCTACTTCATTTTTAATTGGGAGCCTGTCCAAGATGCCCCAAGTTCAAACAGGGATCACTGCTGTGCAACACAAAGCAGCATAGTGTCTCTTTAGGACTTGGGATATATAATGAGAGGACTGAGCATGTTTGCTTGGGTACTATTTTAAAATATCATCTAATCATACATAACTGACAATGAGAGCTCCCCAGCTCTTGTGCTGTGCCCAGGAAAGGCCTGAATGAATAGGCTGCTTTTCTGTCTGTCCAGGCCATCTAGAATCCAGTTCTATGCCTTAGATCCAGGTTGGTAGGGTCAAAATTCTCTTCATTGACATCCTGAATCTGGAGAGTTTTAGCCAGACTTCCCTAACCCATTCCCAGCCATTGCGTGTGGGGAGAGATGACTTTTGCAGCAGCTAAGGTGTGCGTAATACGTGTGTGTATATATACTTATATATATATAAGTATAATGTGTACCTATAAGATGTATATAGGTACATCTGAGCAGGAGTTTTCTAGCATGAGGAGTGCTTGCCTTTAGTGAAAGAAGACCTCACCTCTTCTAACATTGTATTTAAAGGTGCTGATTTGGATGGCAAAAGCTGCTGAGAAATATCATTGCTGCTGTAGTTTTGTGTTGTTTTTTTTTTTTTCCTGACTTTGGCCATGAGAGTTCAAAATCAAAAATAAACTAAATGTGATACCAACATTAAAAATTTCTTTCTCTTACTTTCTGTGGTAACACTGAATTAGGCTGGAACCTCTCTTGCATGCAATTAAAAGTTATTTAGCTTTCTTCGTCTCAATATTTCTAAGCAGCATTTTAATTGGAGTTAAACTTGACGATCTCTGCTCTTATCCATAGCACTTCACATTTTTGATCTTAGGTGGCTTCAAAACCAGAGATCTTTGTTCTATAAGAACCTTAGTTTTCAATTGAGTGATTCAAAGATATATTTCCATTTTTTTTTTTTCTTCAAATGCAAGATACCATGATAAGTAGTTGGCAGTATTCAACATGTTGCATGATACGGGGGTAATTTAAAGAATTCCTGATACTTTCTAGTGTGCTTTGTAAGTAGCTATGGTGATTGACTTCTTTGGATCAATCTTACAGCTAAATCTGTTGTGAGGATACAGCAAATCTGCTGTTACGTGTGGTGATGCTCAACACTAATAAGAAGAGTAATTATGATAGCAACAGAAAGTTACTGTGTTTTTTAATGCAAAT
Organism: Florisuga fusca; assembly: GCA_038090715.1. Classification (NCBI taxonomy): domain Eukaryota; kingdom Metazoa; phylum Chordata; class Aves; order Apodiformes; family Trochilidae; genus Florisuga; species Florisuga fusca. The sequence goes on from JAAWXA010000005.1 coordinate 18,174,690, forward strand.
GTTAGGATGTTGTGGGGTTTTTTCTCCCGTGTGGGAGTGGAGAGCAGTCTGTGTTAAAAGATGTGTTTTGGCTTGTTTGGCTTGAGTTCATAAAAAGAAGGTTTCTCATTCTGGGATGTTTGTTCTGAAGGCATGAAGCAAACACAAACAAAGCTCAAAGAAATCTATATTGTTACTCTTTGGGGGTATTTTGCCCACTAGTTTTCTTATGAGCACAAAGAAAGTGAGATGCCAAGGTTCAAAGTGTGAGATTGCTAAAGTCAGCAGAGCATTTACCATTAGTGGCAGTGGCACCAGAATTCCCCTTGGTGTTTGTTTAAAATATTTGTGTTCCTTTTCCCTGCAGTAGGTCAAGCAGGTTTTTGTTTGTTTGTTTTTTGGTTTTTTTTTAGGACTGAGATGTCATCTCTGTGAATGTGCAGCTAGAGAAAAGCTTGTCTTGGAACAAACTGGATTTTTCAGCGGATTAATCTGTCCCATCGGCTTGTAACAAGATTATGGTTTATGCTGATTTGTTGCAACAGTACTGGTATATCCAGTCATTCCAATAGCAAAATGCTAATCCTGAAGAAATAAATCTGTCTTCCTGCTGGCAGGCATAAAAAGAATAGGGGGATGGGAGTCTCTACTTTCTTCTTAGGTATTAGTGGGTGGTAGGTTGAGCTCGGCCTCAGTTGGATTCAAGCAACTTGATTGTATCAGGCTTTTGCAGAAGGATTGGGAATTACAGAAATGAAGCCTTATCTTCTTTCTCTTGATTGGGAAATATTTAATGGTCACCCAGAGCAAAGTTTGATCACAGTACTGTGAGGATGAAGGTTTACATCGAAGCACAAAGCAGCACAGTGTCTGGCTGCCAGAGGGTAATATTGTCCTTGCCCCTTCCCCACTGAGCAGATAGGGTCACTGAAGCCACCTGCATGCTCTGTTGTTCAGACATGACTGAAAAGTGTTGCAGCATGACCAACCATAGCCAACAACAGTTGTGTTTCATCTAAGCAAAAATGTGTACAGTGGGGAGAGGTTTAATTTTGGACAAACCATTTTTTGGGAAGCTGTACCTTGCTCAGCCCTTCCTGAAGCTACAAGAAGATTCAGTGTCTCTCCCTTCACCATCCAAGATGGAGACAAGTGTAGTTGCTAGTAATGGACCTTCCTGCTGTTGACCAGTTTTGGGCATCTGAGTGTCTTAGTCTGGGCTGGACAGGCTTGGATTCTTTTGCTGGGCATACATCATTCCTACCTGGCCTCTGCAGTCAAGTATCAAAGAAGCAGTCCAGAACTCTTGGTTAGTTTGTGAGGTACAACCTGACTTTGATGCCTGGGCTCCCTGGTGGCTCAATTAAAAATATATTTCTAAGAAGGGAAAGCACTTTGTTTTTTTAAAAAAAACGTTCTTTTGTAATATAAAAAGCAACTCTGAAGACCAATTAGTTGAATCTTAATATGAAAGACACTATATAAGATTTTAAACTAATCTAATCTTCCCTGATGTTCCCTGCTTCAGTTGCAACTTTTTCCCTCGCTTTTCACAAAGGGAGGAAGGATATAAATCATCTTAAAATGATTTTTATGAGTTCCCCTTATGCTGTCAGGGGAAGCCTTTCATCCACTGAAGGATGTGGAGTCTATGCAGTTGATGGAAGGTCAGGTCAGTGTTGCTTTAGATTTCTTTGGATAGAGGGTTGTTTGATTGCAGTTTGAATCATGACAGAAATACTGGTTGATCCAGATATTGAGAACCAGCACAAATGAATGTGCTGCAGGAATGGAACCATTAAATGGATGCACATATTTAAAACTACCCAGGAAATTGTTTGAGAGGGAAGAAGGGAAACTGAAAAGTGAGACTGATTATCAACTGCCCTAGATATGCCTGCAGTTTTTATTGCAGCTCTTTGTGTTGCAAGCTGAAAAGGTTGTGTAGCTGGCGATGGAGCCCTCTGCCTTCATCTTTTCCACTATGTTCAGACACAGTCAGATGAGACCACTGTCAGACTTTCCTAATGAATCTGACCACTTTAAATTAAAAATTTAGGGCACTACATTTTATAGCCCTGACATGTTTAAATTTTAACATGGGTTGGTTTGTTTTGGTTGGATTTTTTTTCCATCTTGCTCCTAGAAACTCCTGTTTACCTGTTTAACTTGCTGGCAGTCTAATTTTTTTGTGTGTGTCTTTACAGAATGACAAAATAGAAAAGATTTCAAAGCAGGTTTTTCTTTGGTATCAGTAGTGGTGTTTTCTACAGCTACATGTTCTCTTTACTTCTCTCTCATTAGGCATTTTATGTAAGAGTAATTCTTGCAAGCATCAATTCAATCATAGTGACACAAAAAATCCCATGAAATTTTCAGTCCTTGTGGATCCAGCACTCATTTCTGGAAGTGGGAGTCTTCATGAAACAAAATATTTGCGGGGTTTTCTTTCCTTCCTCTATTAGGGAATGCTACAAGGATGTGATTTCCCCCCACCATACAAATTCTTGGTGCTACTTGAAACTGGAAAATTAAGATGATGTTCTCCACCTAATGAACTTTTTCCTCTGACCTACATCATAGCACAGTGTAAGTTTTATTTTTGTGGAAGGAATAGCAGGGCAGGCTGAACAGCTCATTGACATTTGACTTGGTAACCAAGCACAGCATCAAAGTTTAAGCAAGCAAGCAAGCAAGCCACCCTACTTTAATATTTATTTTATTAATATATCAGTCTTTGACAGTCATTGAGGTATTTCTCCATCGATAAATACCCAACAGATACTCTGGAGTATGATCATAGAATCAAAGAGTTTTCAGGGTTGGAAGGGACCTTTAAGATCATCTAGTTCCAACCCCCCTGCCATGGGCAGGGACGCCTCCCACTAGACCAGGTTGGTCAGAGTCCTGTCCAGCCTGGACTTAAAAACTTCCAGGAATGGGGCTTCCACCTCTCTAGGCAACCTGTGTCAGTGTCTCACCATCCTCATGGTGAAGAACTTCTTCCTAACATCTAATCTGAATCTGCCCTCCTCTAGTATGAATCCATTCCCCCCCTAGTCCTGTTCACTACCTGACATCCTAAAAAGTCCCTCACCAGCTTTCTTGTAGGCTCCCTTTAAATAATGGGAGGCTACAATAAGGTCTCCTCAGAGCCTTCTCCTCTCCAGACTGAATAACCCCAACTCTCTCAGTCTGTCCTCATAGGAGAGGTGCTCCAGCCCTCTGATCATCCCCGTGGTCCTTCTCTGGACACGCATGTCCATGTCCATCCTGTAAAAGGGGCTTCAGAACTGGGTGGGATACTCCAGGTGGGGTCTCACGAGAGTAGAGTAGAGTGGGAGAAATGATGTTGCAGCATGCAGAGTCAAACACAAGGTTTGACTCCTTCCCTTTCACCCTCCCTTAGAGTTCAGACAGAAGTAATTGTCATGAGATGTTGCGTGACCTGCTAAATAATAATAAAATTAATTTAATTTCCCTAATTTGAATATTCAGACTTAATAAGAACTTTGTGTTTCTTCCCCCAAAATGTAAATTCCAAACTCAGCATTGTACAGGAAGAAAGCTTCAAGTATTAGCAAAGTGATCTGTAGGAGCAGAGGCACCTGTTCTGCCAGGGAGATGTTGCTGTGGTAATAACCACTGAGTGCTGGAGATGAGGGGTTATGTGTTGATAGCATTGTGGTACATGGGCAGTCGGATGGCAACTCTCATGCACTGTCTGCAGTTTCAGTCTGACTGAAAGAGCAAACCATGGACTTCAGGGAGGTCCAGGCTTCTAAAGGGAAAAGGGCATTTACTCACTTGTTTCCTTCCTCCTCTTGGTGACAGCTGCTATCAGGTGGTTGTTTGTGACAGCACTGCAGGTATTTAATTAGCAAATAATATATTAGGTTCATCTAGTGAGTTGTCACGTATTCACTACTTTTCTTTCTCCTCCTCAGCTTGTGTTGAAACCAGAGAAGGTTATTTAGGAGCATAGTTTTGCCCCTTAAGTGAAAGAATTAATTCTGCTCCTTTAATTCAAACTCCAATAAAAATAGATGTTAAGCCTCAGAGATATTGGAAAATTGACTCTTTGGTATGCTTCTCCAGTTGTCTACTGCCCGTGCTAACAGTTTGTCGTTTTTTGTTTGTGTTTTTCAAAGCACTTGTACTCTTACAACAACATAAAAGCAACATACTCAGTGCAGTGCTTCTTGAGCGCTAGCAGTGCTTCTCTGCGTCAAATGAGACCAAATTGAATTTAACAGTAAAAAATCTTTGTGATGGAGCCTGACATGCATCTTGATCTTTTTTTGGCTTACTCGTTTTGTATGGAACAAGGAGTTTCTGTCTTCCATTTTTTTTCTTTTGTGGATGGTTACGCCTTGGCTTTTGTTCTCTTGTGCTTCAAAAGATCAGAAGCCCAAATAATCACCTGGCTGAACAAGAAGGAAAGTGTTGAGAGCTGTTTGAAGGTTGTGTAAAGGATGAGCCCACCAGTGAAAGGAAACACAGATTGCCAGATGAGAATGGTTTTGAGTTATGACCAATTTTAAATTTACTTTTTTAAGGCAAAAAGGATGCTCTGGTATCCAGCCTAGTTTTGACACCTGGTGATACCACACAGCCTACCTTGGGAAGGCTGCAGGTACCTCGTTGCCAAGAAGGCTGAAGCCAATGAGAGCAAAGCCCTCAGTTTGTAGGTGCTCACTCTTCACAGCTGGTGTTTCTGACCCCTGAGAGCTTTTGTCCTTAGAGGAGGCCTTGGCTTCTGCTTTTAGCTGCTGTGAATCTTCCAATAAGATGAAAAGAAATTAAATTCGCCTTAAGGTGTTAGCTGTGTGGCAGCTGTGTGACTAGCAGATGTTTGCAGAAAAACAAAGTGGCCTTTCCAAAAAGAAGACAGCTTTTAGTAGTTGACTGGTGTTTAGTATTTTAGATTCCTTTTTTTGGAGCGGAAAAGCAGTGCTGGCATTTACATTTGTACTAGCAGCTTGACCTCTCTCTGACCTGAAGCATGAAGCCCATAGTACTGTCTTCTTTTTTTTTTTTTTTTTAACACTAGATAATAACTTCATTTCATACTGGCTAGGGCTGTGATTTTTTGTGATGCAGGAGGGTAATGTTAAGGTGTATCTTATGGGATGGCTTGTTTGGCCCTTAGCCAGGGAAAGCCCAGTGAAGCTGTATGCCCAGTGAATAAGGTACCATGTAAGTAAGGCTCCTCAGTGCAATGATAGCATGATAAATAGTGAGAAACTCACTTTCTCTTTTCTGGCTTTTAACAATTCTGCTTTCCTAGCTTCCAGTTGTTGCAAAATAAGCCAATGGTTGGTAGTCTTCTGTAACACTAGCCACATGCTGACAGTTCTTCATAGTTATTTTACAGCAGACATGCTCACCTGATCAGACAGACACTTCTTTTTGCTGTTTCACAAATTAACTCTTTATTCCTAGCAATGTTAGTGCAAGCTTGGGTTAGGTTAAAGTTGAAGTTAATCATTTGTATAGGTATCTGGCTGAGCACCCACTGAAGTGATTTTTAATGTTACTGAGATTTTCCTTTATAATGATATGTTATGCTATTGTGGAAAATTAGATGGAATAATTAAACCTACCACCTATTTAACTGACCAAGACAGGCTGGGTGATGCACTTAATTGTACAGCATCTGTTACCTGCATGCAGATGGTACTCAGGCTTAATGAGAACACATGGCCCAAAGTCTTGGTGAGTTTTTTCTGGAGTTTCACAGGTATCTTCTTCACCAGCTATTTCACAAAAGCCACCATGAGCTCATCTTTGCTGTGAACCGTTTTGTTCCAGAAAGAACAAATTCTGCATGCTTGAACTGATGTGCAAGGGGCAGCATTAAGCTCACTTTACATCTTCTGTGATGAATGAGATGACAGGAATGTCTCTGTAACCATCCTCCTGGCAAGAGGAGATGGTATCTAGTTCATCTGGCATGTGTAAATGGTATCTGTTACGTTGCTGGAACTTTGCAGGCCACTTCTTCACTTTTTCTGAATTGCTTGTTACCTGCTATTTTAATGTCTCCAGACGCAAAGCTTACGCTTTGAGGCAGTGATGTAAACTCTTAGCCAGGATGACAGAGTGTGTGCCATTATACAGAGTTTATATTACTGTAGATTGCTGCTTATTTTTAGCAGTGCAGTTCTGTGAGTGAATGAGTCATGTTGGCCTGCACATTTTGCAGTGACTTGAAAGTTAGCTTCTCAATACTAGGAGAGCCTTAATAGTTGGTGATTTTTTGAGTTTGTTTTTGGTTTTGTTTTTCATTTGTTTCATGGTTTTTCTTCAGTGGTTGGAAAGTCATTGCTGTCTTTGGCAAACCAGAATATGTGGAACCTGCATTGATTTTCTTTTATGACCTCCAATGGGCCAGGCTTTATTGTTGATCCAGAAGGAAGTGGGAGGTGGGAGTGCCCAGACCATTCAAAATTGGAGTGGTCTTCAGTTCTGCTCCTGAGGCCTTACCCCAGATATTTGGAAACAGAAATGCTGACCCAAGTAGAAGTGGGCGTCTTTAGAAACTAAGTGATGGCAGCAACCTGCAGGGAGGTCAGTGCTTGCTTTAAAAGGAATGAGGTTCCTTCTGTGCTGCAGCCCTGCCACATATAAACTCAGTGCATGTGTACAGCCAACTTTTTGCCTCACCTGGTTCTTAAAAACTGCAAGTGAGAGCAGCAATTCATCTCTGAACTTGCAGACCGAGGCATTCTGCTCCCAGTCTCACTGCAGTTGTTAGCTGCTCGTTTGAGTTTGGAGTGTTTACGGTGACAGAGCCAAGATGTGCTAAATGTGGACAATCCAGTTTTGGAACTGGAAAGAATTATTAAAGAAGTATTGGCATTTAATGTAGGTGGTATTTAATAAGCATGGGAATCTTGATTAAGCAATCGCCTCCTTTTAACCCTATCAATGTGTGAGCAGTTTTTCTTTTGTGATGAGCGTTCCCTCTGCAACTTCGCTGCAACAAGGGTGGGATTTGCAATGTTGGTAGTTTTTAGGAATGGCTTGAGAAATGAAAAAAATAGTAATACATCTTAAGTACAGTGAGCACAGGAATAGCTTATGCAGTGCCGCTTTGCTCATGCATGATGGAGTGTAGCCCAAATGCTGGTTTCAGTCAGAGTGCTTATAGGAGGACAGTTTGTGTAGGAACCTACTAGCCAGCTTTTCAGTTCAGAGGTGTGAGGTTTTCATTGTCAGGCAAGGAAGGGTGCTGAGGCTTTATTTAGGGTATAGGCACTGTTAGCAAATCATGGGTTTCTTAGTCTCAGGCATTATTATGAATAAACTTGACTCACATTTTGGAAAGAGGTAGGCAACTTGGGGAGGGGTGGGGAATTGCATGTGATACTTCATTGCTTCCATGGTTTTTATTTGGGGGAGAAAAAACAGCTCAAGTGTTTGCCTGTAGGTTCTTTGTAGTGGTTTAATTATACTGTAAGCATGTGGGGTGGGGAGGAGAGGATGAGAAGATAGAGCTAATCCGTATTTGATCATAAGAGACAAAACTCTTACTAAAGATGAGTGGCCTGTGTTCTCTGTTTTCTCATGGCGTTATGGTTTTTGTGTAAGCAGCAGTGTAGGAGTATGTTGAATAGGTGAGAACCAAATTGCATAGTTGGTGGACGTAAGCACTGCTGAGGTCTCTCCCACATAGTTAAAATGTGATTAATGAAAGGCTTGCATAACTGGTGTTAGTAACTGAGGGGGAAAAAAAAAATCAGGTTGGATGTGTGTGGCTGGTTGGCCAGGTACGGTTGGCTGAGAAGAGTGTAAAGGGCTGAGTGTGGGCTGTGCTTGGGCTGGGAAATGAGTTGTGCAGCCAGGGTCAGAGGTGTCTCCTGCCTGAAAGGTCCTTCTCTCAAGGAGACAGTGAGCAAGTCTTGTGGAAGGAGGCACAAGAAGAAAATGGAAGAAAGAAGCGTGCTTATTGCCATGTTCTGTTGCCCTTGGTCATGCTAGGCTCTTCCTTGTATTTCCTCCCGTATCACGGAGGTCATCATTAACTGGGTGTTTTTGCAAGTCCATTAATCCCTTTGGTGACAGGAAGCCTCTTCCTATAAAACAAGCCCAAGAATCCAGCTCACCCACAGTTAGGAAAGATGAGGGCTTGTTAAGGACAACGTTGCCTCTTGTGAGAGAGCCAGAGGGACCGAGAACTCCCTGTGGCATCTGCTCCACCTCCGCTCAGTCTCCCGTGGCAAAGCACAAAATTCATTTCCGATGTAATCAGTTGGAGCAAATAATTGGTTTAACAAGAATTGTGGTTTCCAAGGTTCTGTTTAAAAAATACAGCTGCTTCCAGCTGCAGACTTAATTATATAGTCACTCTTGGGCCTGCCTTAGTGATTGCTTTTTACACTCACCTGTCCCACCCTGTTTTAGTGGAGTAATCACTTAAACAGATCACGGCATGTGAGCCATGACTGGAAGCACCTATTCATAATGGGTGTCTTTATTTTCCTGAGAATACCTTTCTCAGACTCTTCGAAGGGTGACCCATACTGTAATTATTTCCATGTAATCCTGGATGTAGCATCTAGCCTCCCTTTAGCTAAGATTATGAAATTATACCTACAGTTTGTAAGGCAGAGAAAAAGCATGCCAGAGATGCTTTGTATTTTCTTCAAAATTCATTGAGTACTGTCACTGAAACTAGTAAAATACTACTTCTTCCCTTAAGTGTCATTGGTGTTGTTTTGTTTTGAGATGGATTAATTACTTGTTGCCATGGATTATAGAAAACCTGAACATAACTCTTTGAACTGAAATGTGAGTTTCAAATAACATATTATTATTGTTATTATTTTTATTACTATTGTGCTTTCCCCCAGACTTTTAAGCCCCTGTTGCAGCAAGCTGAAGAGAATTTTTATATGTATTAGGTGTTGCCCTGTGAGCAGCAAGCAGGAGATGCTTGAGGTTGGATGACATGGTGAAATTTAGTGGGTGCATGACTCCTTTAGCACATATATCTGAATTCACTTCAAGGTATGAATGGGGCCAAAGATTTGTCCTTTTGCTTCATGGCAGTTTTCCCACCCGTCCTGAGGATTTCTGAGGTCCCTTCTCACAGCACACTGTGTGGAGGGGTGGTGCTTTCTAGAGAAGAGGAGCTGATGTTGAGCAGCCCATCTGCCTGGCTGGACTGTCAAGGGATGTGGTCCAAGGAGCACTTGAAAAACTTGACATTTCTTGAAATGTCTTGCTTGCCTGGAAGCTACTTTCAGTGCTGTGAAAAAGAAGGAAATCTGGAAATGATACCTTCACAGAGAAAGAATAACTGGTACTAAGGAGTTCTGTATACCTTTTGATTTTATTTTTTGTTTGTTTGCATTTTTTTGTTGTTGTTCCTCCTCTATGCTACCAATACAGCAGCTTGTCCACAGTTATATGTTGCCCCAAATGTGCAAAGCAACCTTTTTTTTAGTTTTTAAGGCTGAGAGAGAGGAGACACAAGGGAGCTCATCTTTCAGACTCTGCAGATTGGAATAGGTCTTTCCTTTATTTAGCCAAATCTAAGTTTCTGGAGGAAACAATCAGAATCCTGTAGCTGGAGAGTGTCGGAGCAGATGGTTGTAATGGTCTCTTATTGAACAATTCTCACACACACCAGTTGCTGTGTTTTGAATTGTGTAGGAGGGTGCTTTCTGATAGAATGGGAGCATGAAATCAGGCAGGAATGGGGTGTGTAGTAGCCATTGCTTACGGTGGAAAGGATTGCCTGATGTGGGAGAAAAAAAACAACCAAACAAAAAACAAACCATCTCGATTGGAAGTATCTCTCTTCAGCAGACAGTGAGCAAGGAAAATGTCTGCTGCCCCGGGCTGAGGAAAGTCTCATTCTTCCACTGACTTTTTAAGAACATCAGAGGACAGTGAAGAGAAAGTGCAGTTTGTTGTAGTAGCTGAAGGGGATGGTTTTTGTCCAAACTTGATTCCAGGGCTAAGCTACGTGCTTTATTTTTGGCTGTAACTGCAGAGGGCTGGTGAGAGAGAAGGAAAAATAAATTTCAAGCTTCATTTTTCTTGGCTGTCTACTAAGTCTTCCTGAAAGTTGAATGTGGCTGCTTTAGAAACACCTTGAGAAAGGCTGCTTTCTGTGGGCTTAACGCAGAAGCATACTGAGCAGAACTGCAGGTATGTAAGAGCAGTCTGCCATGATATGCCCTGCTCTAGGTAATTTTGTTCATTTATCATGCTTGAGATGTATAGCTGACAGCTCAGGTAGTCTATCTGATGTAGCAGTTGCTGGAAAGTAAAGCAAAGCAAAGCACCCTAGTCCCAATCAGGTGCTGCAGCCAGTGGAGGAGGAAAGCGTACTCTGCAGAAATGCAGAGGATTTGGTAGGGACAGGGGAAGAAAGGAGAGCTGGATCTCTGGCTATGTTTGGAATTAATTTGAGAGAGCATGAGAGATTACAAAGATAAGCTGGACATTATCTGGGAGGAGGCTTCTGGCTGAATTTATCTCTGAGAGAGGACTTCAGTGTGTGTTAAAATTTTTATTTTTTTTCCTCCTCATGAAGTGGCAGGATTAAGTTTACAGACTTAGGAATGGCTGAAGTCTCTATGTCTGCAAGTGGGATACTCAATTACTTCAGAGTGATGAACATGACTTGGCTTCAGGTGGCTGTAGGGCAGCGTGGTGCTTGTCTTTCAATATACAAAATATACAAAAATGTACGTTTCCCCTTTATTTCAAAATGAAAAGAGCTTTCAGATATTTGTGTTAGGTGAGATGGGCAGACATAAGTAGAGATATCAAAAGCTGGGAAAGGAACCCCAGAGCAGCTACTCAGTAAACTGGATTATATCCCTTTGGTATCATATTCATGCACAGAGTTGTTCTGGTTTATGCTTTCCTGTAAGGTAAAGTTGCTTGTGTTGCAAAAATTAATACCGTGTAGAATTGAAACATACTTAATTGCTCTGAAAAATTGAACAGCAGTAAGAATGAAATGCTTGTTGTGAAGTTTTCCTAATTATTTACGCAGTAATTACAATTTTTTTAAAAACCTACATCTGTTTTGCAGGAGAAACTGTAGAAGGCCTTCGAGAGAGTGATTATCTTCTGATCCATTCATGTCGGCAGTGGACAACAATTACAGCTCACAGTCTGGAGGAGGGTCACTACGTCATAGGGCCAAAGATAGAAATCCCTGTACATTATGCAGGTAAAACTATTGCTGACCTGAAATACAAATACAAAGAGAATGAGTTGCCTGTGGTTTGCACTGATCACTTTTTTGACAGAAGGAAGCTAAGCTTCTGATGCCCGTGCCTGTGACTTAACTTTTTGACAATGTTATAGTGTTCAAGAGATACTGGCTTACTACTAGGGCTACTAAATATGTGTATGTCATTGGGCAGAACACTGACACAGTGTGTAGCTATGTAGAATTACTTTTAATTTGGGTATAGCGAATTGCTAGTGCTTCTCATCTGTGAATGTTGTGACGAATGAAAGTTTGAAAATACCTTGGCATGTTTGGTCAAAGATGGAATGGGTTTTGCTCATTGTAGTATACTCAAACTGGAGAGGATTTTTTAATGTTTCCATGGTAAAAGTCAGGGAGCCTTACACTGCAGTTTTACACTAATGCTCCTCACAAGTTCCTTGTCACTGTCTTCCTTTTTGAGTGATGCAGTGATACTGTTGGTCCAAGTAGATTATGGTGCAATTAATTCATATATATTTTATAGTTCCAATTTTTTACTTTCCTATTATTTTAATAGTTATTTCCTATATTATAATACTGTTATATTTCCTATTATTTTTAATACTCTTCACCACTGCTTAGTATCCTTATTCACAGGTTGAATAGAGCGATATGATATGAGTGAGATGTGCTTATCTTACTGCAGTAGATACAAAAACTTTAAAAGCTGGAAAACGAGCAGAAAGAGACATGGTTACAACACAAAGATGTGGGCTCTGTTTTACTTGGTCTTCCGTATAGCCAGTTGTCAATTGAGTAACCAGCTCTCTTACAATCTCCTTTAAAATGCTGCTGCAACAAGGGTGTGCTGAGCTGTACAAGAGTTGAATGGAATGTTTTGTTTCAATCACATCAGTGCTGCAACTGCAGTGATGGCACCCTATTTCAGTGATGAAACTTAGATCCGCTGCCTTCTTACACACTGTTTCTCCTTCTGGAAGGTTGTTTTTGTTTTTAAGATATGTTTAAAAGCTTTTTGTTCTGATATTGTCATATGTGTCTCTCAGTATAAAGAGTTTCTAGCATTTGTGTTTAGTGAGATAATTTTTTTTTTTTTTTAAACACCTCCTGGGTGCATAAGCTTCAGTACTGTGAGCAGATAAACACTCCTTCAAACTGAATGCAGGGTTTTAAAATCCTCACAGTGATTCCTGGAAGAATGAGAACAGTAAATAAAATGGTTATTGGCATGACAACTGGATCTTAAGGGGCTTACTAAAGCTTGGTTCTTACTTTTAAAAGAAATTAACAAAGATCTGCTAAGCATGGTTTCCTGACTCTTTATACTTTTATTCATACATGGCTTGAATTTACACAGATACCAGCAAAATCAAAATCTATACCCTGAGATATTGCAATGTAAGTATCAATATGTTTTTCTTCATGGCTTATGTTAATACAGAAGTGTGTGTTTAGTTGGTAGAACATGTCTTGCTGCCAATCTTCGGAAAGTTCCCTGCCATAAACTCCTCATTAATCAGATGAAAATACAGGAAAGTTAAGAAACTGCTACTGAAAGTTAAGAAACTGTAGTGAGGGCACTTAGTGAATGTATGATGATCTCTGATGCTGCCAAAGGAACTTCACAAAAATGGTCAGTGCCATGTATAATGGGCTTGCCTGCAAGGAAGAAGAGATGTGCCTAAGCAAGTGAAAGGTTAATTAGCAAAGCACTGCAATCTGCTGCTTGGGTGGTATCATCTAAATGTATTTAGAAACTTCTTCAATACCTGAAAGATAAATTCATGCTGTTGTGGTGTACCACACAGAAACCTACAATCTAACACCGAGTGTGCTTTCAGTGCTCCATCGCACTGTGCCTCATGGCATCACTGCTTCAGAACGCTGAAGAGGTAAAGTTTAACCTAAGAAGAGGTGCTGGGCTGTGTACTGGCTGGATACAGCTATGCTGCTGGCTTTTGGTGGGGGTCTGCTGTGTAGTGCTTCTCTGAGAAGGCTGGGAGGTGGGGAGCACTCCAGAAGCTCCTCTGCAGAGGATGTGCTGCTACCAAAAGGTAGTGCCATCCCCTGGCGCTGGCTGAGCGAGCGGGCTGGTACAGCTCCCTGTCTGCATGGGAGAACTTGCCATCTTTGCTGAAAGCACAACTGGAGCAGAATGTTTATATGGGACTCAGACATTGTTTTTTAAGGAGGGATTTTACGTCCTTTTAGGCAAACGTTTGTAAACTGTATTGCTGAATAAATTTTGGATTATAGGTCTTAACTTTTTCCATGCTTTAACTTTATCAAGTTAGACATACATGATGAATACACAGGTGACCTTGGTGCTTATCCTGCTTACTAGAATGACCCTGAGACATTGGACGAGATTGTTAAAATAACTTCTCAGATTTGTTTCTGCTTTAATAGAACAACTTTTTTTTCTTCCCTAGCAGAATTTTAATGTAGAAAATTGCAGCATGGTTTTGGTTGCAATAGTCAAGCAGGCAGAGAAGTTGAAACTGATGTTACTCTCTTGTGATTATGGGCTTAAGCAACACAAAGTCATCACTCACTCATATATATATATATGAGTATAAATAAATCTGATTCTCCTACTTGCTAAATCAGGTTTTGATACACTTACTAAACCTCAATGCAATAAATCCTTATTAAAGAAGGAAAATGTTTTTACATTTAAGTTTATTATTAAGAGAACCTGAGTCTGTAGTCCTGCTGATGGTCCTTTCCCTACTGGGAAGCTGCTACCCTGTGTGTTTCTGTTGGGGATGGCTGACATGGTTAATTTTTTTGCTGTTGCTGTCAAAGAGCAGTCATATATGACAGCTGTCAGTCTAACTATTCCCTCTTGAATACTATTTCCAGTCTGCTTCTCTTTCGAGCAAAACCTAAAGCTAACATAGCATCAAGTTCAATTTTTATGTAATTAAAACCAAATGGCTAATGTGTCTCTGGCTGCTCAGACATAAGGGGTCTTCATGTGTATATAGCATGGAGAGCAGATCAGAGTTACTGTCCTGATAGTGCCCTGCTGTGGTGTAACAGAGCACACTTCACCAGAGTCCAAGGTAAACCATCACATTTGGAAGTTGCTTTGGTGTCCTGTGCTTTCCTCGGGTACACCATTCATACTTGGTACATACAACAAGGTCTTAGCAGCTTTCAGTCTAAACTAGTTTTATTTTGTTCCTGAAACTGAGAACCCTAATAATAAATTCTTGCTCTAACAATGTGTGTGTATCATCTGTACCTTCCATCTGGTGACAAACATTACCCTTAGATTTGGCTCAGGCAGTTCTGTAATCTTTACCTTGATAAATGTCTCCCTTAGCAGCCTCCAGAAAGTATGATTTTATGATCTGAATCTGAATGAGGGAAGATACAGAGAATACTGGTATCTTGCAGAACTGGACTTCACTGTGCTGTTGGTCATCAAGAGGAATGCCCTCGTTCCTCTGTAGTTACCTCTGTGGGAAGATGTGTACCAGGGGTGTTGATGGCCACTTCTCTGTGATAACTGAAAGTGAATGAAGCAAAGTAATGGGGGTTTGAGCACCCTTGTCATCCGTGGGTGTTGCCTGACTCTCCCTGTGTGTCATGTTCCAGGCCTACATAACTCAAAAGTTATCAAAAGCATTTTTGAGGATGCATCAGCTCAAGCTGCAAAGGTGTTCTGCTCTGACTCGAAACAGCCCAGGTTCGGTCTGTTGTGCTCTGGATACCTGATCCCATGCTTAATAAAATTGTAACAAGACATTTACTGTTGCTTTTTAGGACCATATTTCTGTTGTTGCATATGGTGGTTCATTTATTCTTCTGTTTGCCCATTACAAATGGGTTTTTTCCCATCCAAGAGCAAAGCTGTTCCCTCGAGTTCACATTTTTAAAAAATTAAAAAATCCACCCCCTGCCTTTCCTTAAAGAAAAAGCTTCTACTCAGCTTTATGCAAGGCTTGAAGAGAATACCTCTCGCATCAGGCCTACGATCTGTGTGATCACAGGAGGCAACAAATGAAGAAAATACTGATGTGAAGACATTAGAAAGTAACACCCCATTCCAGGGCGTGCCATGCTGAAACACATCCGGTGTGTTGGAAATACTCTTCCTGTGAACTCGTGCCTCCCTGCCTCATAGTGGAGGTGTGCAGTTGCTAATACAGAGTAATTGCTGGTACCCAGTCCAGTTGCTTACTTAAGTGTGCTGATAGCTTTCTTTAATGTCTTTTGAATGAGGAAATACAGAACTTTGTCATGTGAACCTTCCCCAGGTGGGGCAGCAGGTGAGGATGAGTCAGAGGTCCCTTCTGCAGTGGTAGAACTGGTGCACAACAGACATCCCTACCTGTTTCTACTGGTTTGATTAGTTAATCATGGAGCAGTGCCTGATGGGCCTGTTTCTCACTGCATCCTTCAGACATGGAGGAAGACAGTCTCCGCAGACCTTCTCAAGAGTGAACTTGCCTTGGCAGCTGTGGAGCAGGAAAGCTCCCTGAGATTTTGCAACACACAGCTGCAGAAATTTTTCTCTCATGTCCAGAGGTGTGCCTGCCCCTAGGACCCAGTTTTGAACTCTGCTGCCTGCTCTGGGGTAGCCAGAGCTTAGATATTGAGGGAAGAAAGCGAAGTATGGTGTGAGTTGAACATCTCCTAGTTGTCTTGAGGTGATGACAGAAGCTGCTATTGCTCAATACCCACCGAGAACCTATTGCATCCAAGATCTGGAAAGAGCTTGGATTTTTACTTTGGTGATTACTGAACACTCTTAGATGCTTATAGTATGTTGGGTGTTCTGTAAGGATGCTGTATGGCTCTCTTCAGGGCCCTGGAGGGAAAACCAAACATGAGACTGGGCAAATGTCCTTTGATTGACCAGTTATGGTATCTGCTGCCAACCTATGGTACTCTATGGGCAGAGGGATGCTTCCTTGTCATACATTCAGCTTTGACTCTTTGCTCCTTCAAGTGCAATGTAATGCTTTCTGCTGGTTAAGGAAGGTGGCACTGGGCAAAGTGCTCTTTGCCCATGGCTTTGCCTCCCTGGAAGCAGCAGGTGGGTTCAGGGAGAGCCACTCCTGATCTTCTTTGTGAGTGGTACAGTACAGCTTTGATAGGTTCATTTTTAAGTTCAAAGAGGTGGGTGAGATTTATAACAGAGACACTGCTCTGGAGCAGGGAACTTACTTAAGTGGGTCCTTTCCATCCAACAGGTACACCACTCCCTGATATGAAATGTGATTTGCATTTTAATTTGTGCTTTGCTTTGAACTTAACCTGGTATCCAATTGTCACATAGTTCTTGCAGCTTTTGTGCTGTACAGCTGAACTAAACTTCAAGAGGACAGAGCCCAAGTGCTTCCCAGAGAGGGGGGCTGCCATTTGTCTCTGGGTTGGTAAATGATTAATGAATAAATGTCCTCAGAAGAAAACCAAGGGGAAAAACAACCCATGAATTTAACCCCCCAGTGCCCAAGCTTTGCTTTGATTCGATTTGTTTTGTTTCGTTGTTGCAAACGTTGGTGTGATCTGAAAAGCAGTTGGAGGTTTGAAAGCTTGTCTTCATAGGTATTGCTAATGAAAGCATTGCCACCAGCAGTCATGCTTTTAAAAGCATGGCTTCTGTAGCTCTGAATACTTGACTGTGTGAAGTTTCCTGAGAGATGCTTAGCTTTTCTCCCCATAAACAAATGCAAGAAAGTCTGGTTCTGGTGTTCATTTAAAAGCCTGAGTGTTACAGAGTGAGAGGGCGCTTCTTTTCATGAGCAGTGCTCATGCATTTTCAGCTGTAAGCTTGATACCAGTCATGTCTGAAACTCTTGTAATGGCCCGTATAGTATAATTCCATGCTTTTATTTTTTGGTCATAGAATACATTTTTCTACTTGTTTTGAGTTTAATTGCTGCCTCCTCTTTCCCTGAAGACAAGTTTTTCTATTCTAGGCAATCATGGCTTTGAAGACTGGAAACTGTATTCATATTCCTGGATTTTTCATACCTGTCATCTTGAACTAATGTATGAACTATTCTTCCATACAGGAGGAAATACCAATATTCTTATTTTTTTGCTTTTCTTTTCTTGCTTTCTTCCTCTTCCCAAGGGTTACCTTCAGCAATTTTAGCTGTTGTCAGACTTCTCCATGGTTCTGTCTGTTTGTTACTGCAGTTTTCTGAGCCTATTTAATTTTTTGGCAAATGCCTCTCCACTGATCTGCAATGCAATATCAAGTCTAAATCAATATTCAAATGCAGGCACTGAAGTTGCTCTCAAAAAATGTTTATTTCTTTTGCCCCTGTGGGTGCACATGTTCTTTCTGCCTCTTCATATCCCCCCATTAGCCAGTTTGATGAAATAGCAGCTGTTTACGTAAGTTTAATGAAATATTCCCCATTTGTTTGACCACCTGTATTGGAGAATCTTTTCTGCTTTGCATTTTGGTTTGTAACTATTAAGTTATGTACAGGTACGTCTTCCCAGTTGGTTGTTGTTTTGTTTGGGGTTTTTTGCTTGCTTGCTTAGTTGATTTTTGATTGAGTAGTCTCCCCTAAGTCCAAGGAGTTCTGTGTGTAAACAGTTCTTGTTTTCTAGTGTCATGTGTTGGCAGCATTCCCAGAATGCAAGCTGTGGATCAGGAATACCTTTTCAGTGGGGGGAGGTGGTTCAAATTTAGTTTCTAGTGAAGTGGTGGCATTGCAATTCTTCATCAGGTTGCACTGCTGAGACTCTTTCATTCTCAACTTCGTTTCTCCGCACTCAGCCAGGCTTTTTTGCAGTGTCAAGTTTCCTTAAAGTTATCATTCTCATAGATGAAAATCAGCGGACTGTGACACTGCTTGGCTCTTTGTACATATGCAACCTTGTGTCTATGAGACATTTCTGGAGTTGTTCACACACTTTGTACAATACGTTTTGATGTTCAGTTTGGTGGCTGGATATAGCTACGTTTGTATTCAGACTTCTGGTGAAACCCCATTCAACTCTGTTTTGGTTCCCACCCACCTTCCAGCTTTGCTGCCTGGCCCATCTGAAATGTCTGAAGCTGTTGCAGAGTCTGCATTGCTCAAAGGCTGCTGCTCTTTGTTATGATGAGAAGAGCAGGGTTAGCCCATGGGCTAGTGTTATTCTAACTGATGGAGGAAGAGCCTGGTTGCGTTGAGGAAGTTCAGGGAGAGAAAACGTCTGCATCTTATTTCCAACCTGGAATAAGAGTTTCTGGTTTGTAGACACCAGTTTGTACTATAAAAATTGGTTTAATGGGATTTGCTTCATGCCTCAAAGGGAACAAAAACTTGTGATAGTGCTGTTTTTCAGTACTATCTCAGTGAGGTACTCTGTAGAAGAGGCATGTTCTTTGAGATACAGCTGTCTTGCACTCCTCTACTTTGACTTCAGCACGAGTATAATCTTATGCTTGTTTAAAAAAACTAAGATTTCCGTCAGTGTTGAACTTCGTGTTTTACTTGTGACAAGGGAGTAAGAGGAGAGAGGGAAAACTTGCAGCTTTTACAACTGACAATTCGAAGGATCTCATGTTCCTCTCAAGTCTGCAGACTTGTAACTTGCTGAAATTCAGCTGTGACCTTACAAGCATTCATCATAAGGAGGGTTTCTTTTGTTTGTTTGCTCATTTTAGATCTCTGTGGGCAGCAAAGAAGCTGATCAGAGTTGCATCAGTCAGGAAAGAACTCTTGGGGCTTGTACAAAAGAAGTTAACTGGGGAGGATGACTTCTGAAAGATTGCAATGAAGGGAAGAGTAGAGTAGCAGCCAGAAAGCTGGTTCCCAGAAGACTGGGAGGTGGGCTAAATCCTACAGGATTTACTTGGCATTGCTTGAATTA
Source organism: Florisuga fusca (assembly GCA_038090715.1). Classification (NCBI taxonomy): domain Eukaryota; kingdom Metazoa; phylum Chordata; class Aves; order Apodiformes; family Trochilidae; genus Florisuga; species Florisuga fusca. The sequence goes on from JAAWXA010000005.1 coordinate 18,193,708, forward strand.
CTTTGCCTTAGTTCTTGGCTGGCACAGTGGAGCTCTGGGCTCATTTGCATGATGTGAGGCAGAGACTTAAGTGCTTGGGAGAAGGGTCTTAAAAGCTTCTTAACTTAACCATGAGGAAGATGAGAGGAAAAGGCTGGTCCCCACTGGGAATTTGAGGTGTATTTAGGGCTGCTCTTAGTTCTGGTCCAGTTTCATGTTTCTGACCACTTGAGGATGCCCTAAGTATTAGCTACAAGGAAGCTGGGAATGTGGCTCCCAAGAGGAAATCTGTTCTCTGCTTTCATGAGGTAATAATTTAAGGATGTAAAAGAAAGGAAATGCATAAACAGTCTGCCCACCTGGTAAGGTCCTGCCAGCGAGGTTGGCATAGAGATGACCTGCCTGTTTCTAGACACTGAACAACTTTCCTACCCTGAAGCAGATGTTCAGGCACACAGAAACCATACAGTTAAAAGTAAGTCTGGAACTTCACACCTGTTTTCCTAATGGGAGAAGAGAATAAAGAGAAAGCAGTTGTGAATGCTGTGGTCTCTATTTAATTGGTAAAAAAAAATAAATCTATGCTTTCCCTTCTGTGCAAACCTTGAGGAAGAATTTTTATAAAATCTGAGCTGAGAAGTGATATGTTTTGAGTTGATACTTCATCTGGGTAATGATGCTTTTTGTTAATCTTCTGCTTAACTCTGGTGCATGAAGCTGGGAGTTGGGTTTCCGTATGAACAGAGTAGCAGGTGCAGAAGAAAGCATGCATTTGTCACTGCTGTCACATCTTTGCAAGGAATGATGCAGTCACCAATGCAGCTATCCCATGACTTTACCTGTATCGTAGTGTATTCTGTTAGCAGATAAAGACTTTTGCAGAGAAGTACAATCCTTAGTGCTTAGAGGATTTGAAAATGATTTTACTGCATACATCTTTTTTTTAACTTTGGGTGGTGATTTCTTCAGCCACTGGGTTCCCTTTGTCTCAAGTTTGTCCTTCTTATATTATTTCATGGTCTAAATCTGCATGGGAATTCAGGGAAGAAGAATTTACCATGTGTTTCCTATGATTAGTCTAAGAGATCTCTTTTTGACTGTCACTTTTTGAATATGGGGACTGGAGGGGGAACTGTTAAAACTGAGCTAATATGGCAAACAAGGCAAAAATTGTGATTATCTTTCCCTTCTTGTAAATACAGAATGCAACTGACAGGGATGTAAAGCAGGGCTTTTGATAGATCATGTGTGTTTGGGGAAGGAGCTGCAGAGAAATTCATCACACAGGATGATGTCATCTTCTGAATTTTTGGAAGCCCAAACAGATTTTTTTAATTTTTTTTTTTTCCCCTGGAGCCAGTCTTTGCTGCTCAAAACAACTGATAGGAAGTGTGGTAGGAATTCTTTGGTCAGAATCCTCCCCATGGAAACCAACACATTTCATGTCTGGGAACAAGAGCTGGTCACGTCAGTGCTGCCTATTAAAGCAACTGACATCACAGATGTCTTAAGCTTCAACTGAACTACTGTATCAATTGGTGCCAATAAGAAAATAAAACCGTGCTATTTAAGCTGTGTATAACTCTGTTTATATAGAGAATGTAATTTGTGTGTTTAATATAGCCTGTGATCCAAGACAGTAATTCTGCTGTGTCAGGAAAACGCAGTTCTGTGAGCTTTGAAACTTCAAGGAGTGGAAAAACTGGCTTTTTTTCCTCTGTCGTGAGCAGTTCTGCAGAGATTTTCTGTTCTCGGTTGGCAGAGATTAACTTGTTTCAGTATGTGCATGTGTGTGTGGGAAGCTATTAACACTAATAGCAAAGGTGACCATTATTAACTGGACAGGAGAAGCATGGGTACTTCTCGTTTTGAAGAACCTAAGCATTAGAGGGAAGCTGCAGCCTGTACTTACTTCCCTCGCAGCTTTATGTACAGAAGTGAAGTTCCATTTCTTCTGCTCATTCCTTTTGCTGCAGGTGAGGCTCAAATCTTCTTTGGAACCAGAGCACACTGATCCCAAAGGTGAGCAGAGCAGGGGTAAGGAAGGAAATGCAGTGTTCATGTGTATACTGTACAGGGACCTTCATGAGTGTTCTCAAATTAGGAATGCCAGCAAACCACCTGTCACAAAATCTACCACCCTGACATGCTGTTGTCATCTTGGCTGGTTGATAGCCTGTGTTGAGTAAGAAGGACCTGTTAAATCTGAATGTTAAGAGGGCTAAACTTTTTGGAGGAGTCACCTTCACACCATGCTCTTTATATATTTGTCACTGTTTCAACCTTTTCCAGTTCATCTCACATGAATTGTGTGTTGGATTAGACCGGGTATAGCCAGCCAAGGCTGGCTGGCTTTATTTGGGTGGCTGAAATAATTCAGTCTTGCTGCATCTGTTCCTTGTTGCCTTGTTTTGTGGTGCTCACCTGATCCCTCTCAGGTGTGTGTGTAGACCTGCTCATGATGTGAAAGGTACCATTTTTGTCACAGTGGCTGCACGTGTGCATGCAAAAGGAAGAGGAACCTGTGATTAGAATGCACAGTCACATCTGAAGGTTTCTGAAGGTCTTCATCAAAGTTACGAGAAGTTCACTTGTTCTCTTCTGCCAGAAGAACAGGTTTGTTTAATTTCATTATTTTTATTTTCTTTTTACCATTAATAAACTTGGGAACATAGGGAAGTGTGAGATGTATGTCTGTGCAGGAGAAAGAACGTTCCTCAGGATGCTCTGACTGGGGAAAGCTGTCTCTGATAAAATGCCCCATCGGCCTTTGCATTCCCAAGCTCAGAACATAAAGGCTGTGTATGCCAAGTTGTGACCCCTGTGAAGCTTAATGGGAAAAGTGAAACCTTTGTTAGATGGATGGACAGGGTGGCTTACATAATCCAGTTCTTTAGCTACTGTGTACCTGATAATTTAAGTGCTAGCATTCAAAGTGTGTGGTGGGAAATAAAACATTTGCTACACAAATGGCATTCTTATCTCACAGATTCTTATGTGTGACTTGGAATCCCAGAACCAGCTGCTGGGAAGGATCTATCCCTCAGAATTGGTATAAGGCTACAGCATATCCTGGGGTGTGGGATGAGAAACTCTGAGTAGGAATGAGACTTGCAGTGTGACATTAAATCAGCTGTGACCTTCTTTAGACATTGTTGGGGTGTTGAATGGGGGAAATAGTCATTACTTGAAACTGTTCATGGTATCAGGTTTTTTGTATGAAGTGCTTTCAGATCCTCCAGGAGGACAGTCGCTATGGAAACATAATGCGAGTTTAGACAAACTTTCTAACTAAAATTCATGGAGAACCTGAGTTTTACTTTAGGCTGGTAGTGTCTTAAAACAGTATGTAAATAGAAAAGAGACTGACATTTATCATAAGACCTAGAATCTGTATGTTCCTATCTAAAAAAGCACTTTATCTGATTCTGAAAAAGAGGCTGAGAGATGCACTTGAAATCCTAAGGGCTTTGGGTGGGTTGGTTGGTTTCCTTATTGTCATTTTGATTCCACTCTCCCATTGCAGGAAGCTTGTGAATGCCTGTAGGTTACCTGTGTTTCTCTACTGGTGTGGTAGAACCCACGCTGCAAAGATAAACAGCATGGACCCCAGCATCTGCAGGAGCTCTTCTGGGTGGATGTTTGGGAGCAGATGTGCTTGTGCTGCCTTCCCAAGCTGGGAGCACAGCGCACAGACTTCTCAACAGCAGACAAGTCTGGTTGATGTTGTCTGCTTACACTCCTGCAGTCATCCTGCTGGGTGTGGGAATTAAGTTATAGCAGTAGTAAGGAAGGAGAGGAATGAGGGGGAGAGCGTGGTGGAGGCCGGGAAGCAGGAGACAATAGCAGCAGCAGCCTGGGTGGCAGTGGAGGGCAGGAGCAGGAAGAGGTGGTGGGAGCAGGGGCTTCCCTGCGGGAGATGGGGAGATGCTGGCCTTGCAAGGACAGGAGTGAGGCACTCTGCCAGTCCTGCTCAGGGGTCAGGGCTCTCAGTTCTCACCAGTAACTCACTCTGAGCAGCGAGTGGTTCTCAATACTCTGATGCCTAGGGAAATTCCTGGTACCATTTTAAGAAAAAAGTTGTTTTGCTGATCGGCATTGCTGGTTAAAACTTTTAACGACTGGAATTAGTCTGTCTAGAAGAAAGAGACATATGGCAAGCAAATGGCCCCTTTTAATGAGCCTCCCACTCAGCAGTTGGCTGCTTATCCAGTTTGTGTGTGGCACAGTCTTAGAGCAGCATCTTATTGCCAGAAAATAAATAAATAAATAAATCCAGCAACCTTTGGGTGGGTTTTCTTTCAAGGAGAGAAGGAACAGATCATAATGTAAGTACTCCAGAAAGATAAAGCCTCACGTTACCTTCTTCAACAATTTATTACCAAAACTTGAAGAAACTGTTCCAGAACCTTGTTTAAAAAGTTGGAAAGCACCCAGTTCTCTACCTCTCAGTGGTAGTTGGGTACCATATGTACCTTTTTCACAGCATGTGGGCTTTTCAAACGATAAATAAAATAAGTAACATAATGTCTTACTTCTGAAAGTCACAGTAGTCTAAAAGGCTGCAGCAAGTGATTACAGCTGGTCTAGAAAACCCTATTAAAATAGGTATTATTAAATACTTGATGAAAAATACTGTATTTGGTAGCAGGTTTTAGGTCTGGAGGATTCATGGGACCATTGTTCCTAATATATAGGTACCATCAGTATGGGAACGTAAAATTTACGATGACCAATCTCTACTGTAACAGTTCAATGACTGATCTAAGAGAAATCCATTGCCAAGGTGTGGCTCTGTAAGGAGTCAGGCAAGTAAAAACATAGTTATTTATGCCCAGCTTCCTCATGCAACATTGTGATTTCAGATGGACTTACAGCAAGGTCAGGCTGTCTTTCAAAACTTAACCTTGCCTGCTGAAGAATATCCAGTGCTATAGCAATGATTTAATATTGGATCTGACGTTGATGGTCTCATGTTGGAGTTAGTTTGTATGTAGCCAATAGAGAATACCTATACAGCAAATAAAGAATGCTCTCTATCATCCTGCTATGAAGGTCTGCCTCATCTGATGTGCAGTAGTGCTGCACTTTTCTTTCTCACTGTGATTTGTACCACTTCTCCCAGCTGCTTGAAAGCACAAAGTGGTTTGCCACCCTCTCTGTGCAGCTGGGACTACCTCAGCTAGAGGGAGGGCTGCTTGGGCTTTGGGCTTTGAGCTGTGCCACCACAAAATGGTTTAGTTGGAGCCTGTGTCACTGTAAGCAAGAAGTTGATCAGGTACTTCTACAAGACAAAGGGAGTTGTGGGTCAAACCTGTTGCAGCAGCACTGCCTTTAAGAAGAGTGGGAGGCACTGGGGTTCACTGGTGTGGTTGGAGCAGCAGCAGCAGTGTCCCAGACCCCTCACTGGGTACAGCTTACTCTATCTTTAGTTGCCGTGAATAAAATTGTTGTTGCTCTTTCAGAAGGGGAAGGGAAGCTATTAGCAGCAACGACTGTGCACATCCAGCTCTTTTGATAAGATACGAACTAGCAATTGCAACTTAAAATAACTTTTCCCAGTCCATCCTGTTAGCCAAGCAGTTGTTATCTAAGCAGCCTGGAAATAGAGCTGTGCTGCTGCTCCCGGACACCACCAGTTCTAGTGTCTGACAAACTGGTTCACAATGTGGGGATGAGCTTTTCAGCTGGCTGACGCAGCCTGAGTGTGTGTTGGGTTTGTTTTGGGTTTTTTTTATAGCCTGTTAATCTGCAGTCTCGCAGGCTTTCTTCCAACTGCGTACGTCTAGCAGTGGCTCTAGAGAAGTTCTTCCTCCCCGGGCCTTGTCTGGACAGATGCCAGCTGAGCTCCTAAGCAGAGACCTTTTCTATGTCAAATTGCTGGTGGCCAATTACAGCAGCACAATATGGAGGGGAAGAGAGGAAAAGCATCTAGCACTCTGTATTTGCCAAGTCATATTATCATAGCAAGGTGTGAGTAATAACCACCATATATATATACTCACACATATGCACAAATGCCAGATCTCACTTTTATTTGATTTCCAAGGTATTTGTATGCCAGAAACCAGACTGCTTCCAGATAACTCTTTTTTGTGTGCGAGCAGTGAAATCTATTCAGTGTGACTGGGTTGAACTTTTTCTGGTGGAAAGTGTAAATATTTTTTTATAAGGAAGTTATGCTATGCTCTGATGGGCAAGTTACTAAAAAAGTGATAGAGCAGAGCTGCCTACCTTATCTTACCGATACGGCTGAGCTAAACTGTGTTTTTTGCTTTTGGAATCTTGGTCTTGCTAACTGTAACTGGTAAAAAATTTTCACAGTGACTTATCCATTCCTATCTGGGAATAAAGTAGTATCTAGTTTATATTCATAAACCTAGTTTATATTCATAACTAGGTATCTAGTTCATTTTCATTGTCTTATATTCCTCTGAAAAAAAGGGTACAGTAAATTTAATGCTGCCCAAAAACATGCTTTTGAATTTTCCGTATCTCTGGTTATTCAAAAAATAGCCAAAAGAATTCTCTTTTATATGCAGTTTTCAACAAAACTACAGTGCTGTAGACACTTGGAGCTAAACGAAATACTGAAATCAATGCCACACATTTTAAGAATACAGAATGACATTAAATTGTGTGCTCTGGGGTCATGAGGAAAGAAGTTGGATGCTGTGCAATTCCTGTATGACAAATTGCCACAGCTTGTATACATCTGAGTGGGTGTGTAAGGAAGCTGGCATTTCCATTAAGAAGTTTCTGCAGAGGAAGGCTGTAGTTAGTCCTTTCTGTTTTGAAAAAGCTCGAAGGGGAGCGGGGTGTAGGGAGTTGAATCTTAGAATTTGAAACCCAGTAAGTGTTTAAGGCCAATGAAAATCAAATTTCTCTTCCTCAAGTTTTAAAAGCAACCAGTATAGGAATGCTTTTGAGAGGATTGTGCTGCCCAAATCAGTAGCACAAAGTATATTTCTCCCTTGTTTAGCACAAGTCGGCCTTTTCAAGGTAAGAACATTTTCAGCTTTGAATACCTGTGTGCTCATAAGCTGCTGTGGTGGATAGGAGCTGTACTGCCTGCAAATAGAGAGGGACCCTTACGTTGAAGGGCCTGTGTCATAGGAACCAAGTGTGTGCTTTATGTGCATATTTCTCATTTTCGCTGTTGTGTGTGGTGATGATTGGTATTTGATTGCTTTTCATAGCTCATGGTTACTGGTCCAGTCACAGGGATATTTAGATGCATTTATAAAATAAAGTGGAGGAGAAAATAAGCATTGCAGCTTGGGGCCTCACCTTGGGCAACAGTAAATCTGCTTCTTCCCAGTCTGAATTGAAAGTTTCAACTGTTGCATTTCGAAAAGCAAGCCTTGAGCAATACTCAGTCCTGTTCATAGTGCAGTTGGATCAGTTTAAAACGCTCTATTTTTAAAGGCTGATCTAGTTGTTTGTAAAGCTCAAGACCTTGTGTGGATAGCTATTTGGGAAACTAAAATGAAGGACCTGGTCGGTTAGCATTTGCCCTAGGCTTCAGTATCATTGACTTCAAAAGAAATCAACAATGGAAACAACATGGGCTGGTTTTGGCAGATGAGGCTTTTTGTTTCTTGCTTGTCTTAGTTGAAGGGATAATCTTGGGAATAGAGACAAAATACTTTGACTAGCAGTGCTATAAATGTTAGTTTCCCCTCCAGGAATTCTCTGTACTGAACAAATAAACAAACAAACAGAGACGTTTAAAAAATTTATCTCTTTGTGTGAGGAAGCATTAAAACAAATAGAAACACACCCTTTTACCTATGCCCTCAACAGGTTGCTCTGAAACTGATTTAAAAATAACCTGGTATGTTTATTTCTTATATTTGTGGTGTGTTTGTGGTATGCTGCTACATCTCCATAACGTTGCATGCTAGAGCATGTCATATCCTGGCTTCTTAGGCCAGATGAGTTTTACAAGTCAGTTATGCTTAAAATGAGCAAATGCTGTAAATGAGAAATTTGTCGTGAATGATTTATTGGTTTTGTAGGTCCAGGGCTTAGTAACCCATATAAAGTAGCTCGTCACCAGCTATACTTTTTATTTGAAAAAAGTTCATCGGTCTTTCATCTTTGCAGTTCCTCACTGGAGAAGAAAATTCTTTGTTCTCTGCCATAGAAGGAGAGTGGTTATGGCTCATTTGTGACATCAGAACTTTTGGGTAACATTTAGAATAAGTGAAAACTTAAAAGAGTACCAGGGAGAGATGAGATGAAACTCTTCATAACTGGCCTCTCAGATCAGAGGAAAGCTCTATGATCTTGCTGTTAAAAGTAATTTTGCAGGAATATATAACACTTCCTGAACTGAGCCATGATTCCCCCTCCTTTTTTTTTTTTTTTTTTTTTTTTTTTTCCTGTTTTTTTTTTTTCTTAATGAAGCAATGAAGGACCCACTAATTTGAATGGGAGCAGAGCTAGATTACTAATGAGGGCTGCTTCTGAGTAATTGCAAATACTTGTCTTCTCTGGTTTTCTGCTGATACTGCCATGGTTCAAAAAACGAGGATTATAGGGAAGCAATGTGAATGACTTCTAGTTAGTTGAACACAATGCCCTGGATATAGGGGGTCACTTCCATGAGAAAAGGCAGAGGCTACAAATGGCAGGGTTTTCAAGTATTATTTAGAAACAATTGAGATGGAAAAGTGTCTTGCCTTAAACTTTGAAGCTTAATCTAGCATCTATAAAAGAATGTCCCTTTTATAGCCTTTTAGAAATAAATTATGGAAAAATTAGTTTAATGTCTAGGGATTGATTAAGCTAATACAGAAATGAGGATGCTTGTATTTGTTTAGATGATTCCATGTTTAATGTATTTCAGATGTAACGGCAGCAGCACCAACAAAAACATGATTACATATCAAATGTAGTTTGGTTATAATAGCAGCAACAACAAAAATGTAAACCTACATGGTCAGGACATATAAGTGCAGTTACTTATTTTAAATGTAGCATGTTAGTCACTTCCAACTGCCCACAGCAGTTGATTTATGGGTGTTGGGTTTTGGAGCACCAAATCTGGGTTCCTTACTCTTAGTTGGTACGGCTCAAGAACATCGTAGGAGTGGAGAACAGTATAAATGTGTTTTCCACTGGAAAGAGCAGGTGCAAGAGCATATACAAAGGACTTGTATTATTTAATAAGAGCACCTCTTCTTGTAAGGGTTGGACTGCAGACTGTTTGAACCATATCCAATCAAATATTTGGAAACAGTTGCTCTCAACTGTTGTTTTTCCTCTCTTCCCTTTCAGTGGATACAAGTGCATGTATTAAAACTAGAATTAAAACTATAGTATTAATATAGTATTAAAACTATATAAACTATATTTAAACTATATATATTAAAACTATATAAAATATAGTATTAAAACTACAAAGTTCTATTCAGTATAATAACTTTTTAGTTTAGAGAAAAAAGTCAGAACTATCTAAAAGAACCCAAAATGCAACAACCAAAGAAAACCACATGCTAAGTTGCTTTCTGTAAGTAGTCAAATTACTTGTTTTCACAGCCATGTAAAATTCCTGAAGTTTTTTATTGTGAATGGAACATATACAATGCAGAAGTCAACAACACAGTAAATGTAAAATCCCTGAGTGATGTTTCCATGGCTGTCTTTCAGTCTGATGGTGCATATTTTTTTGGAGTTTTTTGGTTTTATTTTTTCAATTTCTTTTAGAAACATTTTGACATGGGAGCTATCACTTATGATTTGTGGAGACTTAATAGCTACAATGTTTGGCTATTCCAGAATAGCCAAACTGTTCCAAGTAATAGAGATGACAAAATTTTGTCTGCAAACAGTTACAGATGCAGACCAAGATGGAAATCAGACTTTGGGTGTCAACACCACTATTCTTTTAAATTGTGTAAACAACCAGACAGATTATTCTTAGCAATGATTTACAAACCCATTTGATTTGATTGCATCCAGACTATAATGCAGCATTTCCCTCTCAGTTGCAAATCAGTTATTTTGTCAGTAGATATTGTTAGGTTGCTGTTATTTTTTTTTTCTCTCTCATTTTGAGCTTGTGTGTGGTATCATCATAATGTTTTTGACTGCTCAACAGGCTCAATGTTAGCTAATACAAAATTCAAGTATGTGAGGAACAGCTGAGAGATTGCTAAACTCCAAGAGAGATTTGGTACATTCCCCTGAAAGCAAGAAAATTTCCCCTTATACTATCAGACTGATTTATCTATTTATTAATATACTACTCTTTTTTTTTTTTTCCTGTAGATGTATTGGCTTCAGGCATTGGCGACTGCCCCGAGTTATATTTTGTGGAGTTGATCTGTGTTATTGTATTGATTTTGCTTTTCCTAAATATAGCGAAGTCACTTTTAGACTGTTCTCTCCCTCTTGTTTGCAGTTGTTCAGAGGTGTATGTGTGTTCTTTGGTGAGTTACAGAGCACCACAGTACCTCAGTCTGTGTTTTGAGTAAAAGCTTTCTGATCTTGAGAACTGTGAAAAGCAGCAGTTCAAAAAGTATCTTTATGCTGTAATTGACTGACAGAATTTTTTTAATTATCTTTTTTGAATAGCTGTTAGCTGGGAAAGCATTTTTTAGGCCATTTTAAAAAACTACATCCTTCTTTCATGGTGTGAGTAACAAGACCTATGTATTACTTGGCAAAGATTGTTGTAACTTTTTCTAAAACATTATTGGTGTATGGTCTTGTAGGCTTGCTTTGTGTTAGAATAAATCTTTATCAGATCCAAAATGTTATCAGAGGGCTTTCTATGGTTTGCTCAATTTTGTCAAACTTTCCAGTAAGAAGCTTGCAGGATAAGGTAATGGGGTGCTCTTTAAAAAATGAGCTGCTCTCCTGACTAGGAATGTGGTGTTGGAGGGGTTTTTTCTGAGTGCATCTCAATCATTAAGCCCATCCAGGGGAAAAAGGAGAACTTCCCAAGTGAAGCAGAAAGGTTGACAAGACTGAAGGCACATAGGAAGAGAGAGTCATAACCCATGTCTATATTAGCAGCTTGTCTAAGATGAGAAGCTGTGTTTTTGTACACCAGATGTTGCAGACAGAGACAACAGGAGATGAGGAATTTCTGTCTCAGGCTGAAGGATTCATTGTGGGGTTGTGCTAGAGAGACCCTGAATTAAGGATAATAACTAAACTGTCCTGATCCTGAACTGAGAAATGATACAGAACTGATACTGAAAAGTACTTTGTGTCTGGATAGTGAGGAATATTTGTGAAAACAGTTGTAATTTGGCAATGAGTTGCAGTGTATTCTTGGACAGATGCAAACTAGCAGATGATCATGTATTGCAGTGGAAAATGCCTGTCCAGCCACTGATGTCTCAAATGTAACAACAGCAGCTCTTGATGTTGGAGTCTGAATCTGAGTTCCATTCGGGTGCCCCAGGCTGTGCCTCAACTCCATAGTTGAGGCTGGAGCATCAGTTCCACAGAGGTGTCCCAGTGCTGGCATCTGGCCCAGTGGGATTCTGCTGCCACAGAGCCAAGCTAGACACCTGTTAAAAACTCCTCGCATGCTATCTCTGTTTGGTAAACAGAGTGTAAAGCAGTAGAGGAAGTAGTAAAGACAATAATTTATAATCTTAAATTCATGATGTAATCAGGATGCTTACAAGAAGGGATTTTGTAACTGTCTTTCCTGTTTTATTGGTATTTTCTTGTGTTGCAAAACTCTTCCGATTACCGGATCTGTTTGTAGCTGTGTTTATTTTTAGGGCCTGGGACTTTTCTTTGATGCACAAATTGTACTGTTGATGTCTGGTGTATTTAGATTAGAGCCATTTTGCCATTTTTGAGTTCTTGAAAGATTCTAGTCTACAACTTAACATACTCCACTGATCTGAATATGAATAATACAACCACCTTCTTTCAAAAGAGCAAGCAACCTGGATAGTCCATTTCCTCTAAAAATGCTCACTTCCTACCCTTTTCCAGTCCTTTCTGCATACTGCTGAAGCTAACTGGCAAAATCCTTTCATTTGATCTGTATATTGACTACATGCTCATGAATGTGAATTTGACTAAGCAGTTGCTTGCAGCCTGTTCTGTGTCAAATTGACAGAGGTTTTAAGCAAAACTGAAATTTTAACTATCAAGGGCTTAAACCATACAGTTAAAGGATATGGATGAAAATTTGTCAGTTTTTGCAGTCATAATACCTAACTGGGCCTTTAAAGAAAGTCAGTTGCTGATGTTTCCAAGATTTTCTCTGGCAGTTTATTGTTTCTATGTCTTTAACAGAGGTGGGAAAGGTGATTGGGATAGATCTTCTTTCCCTCCTCTTGGAACCTAATACACTCAGAAGTACTAAAGTGTTATTCCAGCAACTTGTCTTCAAAAACATAGCAAAAACATAGCATAAAAAAATTCTAACCTTGTGCTGCAGAATGCTAAAGGCATCCAGAAAAAACAGTTACGTAAGTTCAGAAACTTCTTATTTGAATGAAACTGCAACTGGTCTTAAGCTGTGTGGCTACTTCCAAATTTAATTAATACTCTCACAAGCTGGGATCAATCAGGAGACTGCAGCTCATTTTCTTACATCTAATGCTGTTTAAGGAAAAGTAAGTATCTGTATCACACATTTAATTTCAAACCCGGTTCAACTAGCTGGGCAGCACAACAATCCTTTATTATTTTGTCTTTGTAGAGCAGCTATGATATCTTAACCACCATTCAGATATACAGGTAAACAGTATGGTGGAAAACTTTCATCCTACTAAAGACATGCAAGAGAGGAACAGGGAAGGGGAGATGGCAGCAGTGTATACACATTTAGGACTCACTTTAGAGCTACACTGATCTTATTCAAATGTCTATGTGATGAATTTTTATTTTTTAAATTTTTTTTTTTTTGTAAGCTGGCAACCTCTTCCACAAGTGAGTGATGCTTCCTGCCTTCCTTTCTTGGTAAGGAGCCTGCATGTTCTGCCAAAAAGCAGCTGTCACTTGACACAATCTGTTCTGTGCTCTGGCGTAGGCTGGCTGCTCAAAGGGGAGCTCTGTTGATTCTTACACATTAGGAGATTAGAGTGACTTCAACCTCCCTTGGTTATTAGGGCTTAAAGACCAGCTGGAGAATGAAATATTTGGAGCCTGTTTCACCAGCTTTCCACAGTGAAGTGGGTCAGGGTTATGTGTTGAAGGGAGGGGAGGGGTGGTATGCTATTCTGACAACTACAGATGCTTTGAGTGTATCACGGTTGATAGGGAGAGGGGAAAATTGAGGGGGGAAATATTTTTAAGAGTTTATGAAGTGGAATTTTTGCTTTCTTTCTTTGCAAAGGTTGAAAGGTCTGTGTACCTCTGTGTTATAGATGTGTATATGAATGTGCATATATAAATATATGTACAGGTATACACAAACCCATCTGTATCTATGAAGCTATTATTACTATTTCCTGACACCTCTCATAGTGACTCTTAGCAGTTCAGAGTTGTATAATGCTGCTGCTGGCCAATTTCTTGTTACAGAGAACAGAAAAATAACAGGGTAGTAATACCAACCTTCCTTAACAGTGACAAGTGAAGGAAACAAATAGTTCTGCAGAATAGTAAAGCCTGTGTGGAAGGGGGTGAGCACCAGAATTGCATCCTAAGTCCTAATTGCAAAGAGTTTCCAAGTTACAAGAGACATGTACATGTGAGCTTAATTCTATGAAATAAGACTTAATTACTAAATGGCAGTGCAGTGAGTTTTGCCATTTAAGTTGTCTGAGAGATCCCTTGAAAATGTTTCCTCAGGACAACTTTAAGAGAGCCAGTAGTGCTTACCCTATTTTTATGTAATTGTTTTACTTAATGCTTTGTTTCAGTGATTGCTCTATCAACAGGAAGATATGAAAGTAACACCTTCTGGGCAATATTAATGACATTTAACTGAAGGGCAGCATGGCTGATGGATACGAGAAGAAACAGTTACCCTTTGGGGTTTTCATATTCCTAAAGTTGAATGAAGAAAGATTACATAAAAAATGATCTTAATGAATCCTTACATTTACAGTGTAGTACATTTACAGTGTAGTCTTAAATTTAGGAGAATTTGTGATAAATGTTAAACAGAAAAAGATTATATTTATGTTTCCATGTGGTGCTCTCTAGTTAAGCTAAAGGGATTTGAGAAGGCAATGTGAAAAATCAAACTTTGCTTTTTATTTAGGGCTCTCCAGTGATCTTATAGAAAAGGTAATTATATAAAATTTGATTCATTTATTCTATTAGAAAAGCTATGGCAAACAATATGTGAATTACATCTTGGAAAAATACGGAAAATTTGTCAAAGAATGCAATGGCTTAACAAAAGTAAGTAGTCTGTTTATTTACAGCCTCATAATTAAACAACAAACTGTGGCATTTTAATAAATGAAGAAAGTAGTGGTCTTCATTTCCTTCAAGTTGTGAAACTGAATTTTGTCACAATAATTCAGAAATTTCATGAGTTCTGCAGATATTGTCCCTGAACATTTCAGCTGTTCAACTTTTCTAGGCATCATGAGATCAAATCCTTCTCACCTCTCTCCCTGTTCATTCTCTTCTCCCTCTAAGGCTATTTAGTTTGTATAATTTCTTGGAGCAAAATCCACTGACAGCAGTCTGAAGTAGATTTATTAAGCAAATACAGTAGCTCCTTCTGTAGCCTCCTTTCCTGTATCATGCCTGTGACCCTTGGAGTTTTTCCAAGATAATGTCAGTCATTTGATAGCGGGATACATAAATTATGCTTATGTGAAACAGAACATCTTAGACTTCATTCATTCATTGCTACTCTACACAAATCTCACCAAGTTAACTAGTTCCTAGAGGTGTTCGGTTCCAAAGTGGAAGGTTTTTTGAAGTCATTGCCTGTGAGACAACCTATTAGGTGGTCTTTGGAGAACTAGCAGGGTGGTGACACTGTGCTGCTGCTCGTTTCCAACTTTTGCCTAGGAAGTGAATGTAAAAAAATTGGGCTGCCCCAGTGACATAGTATGAGTATAGTGAACTCAGTATGTTGGTGGACACACTTGTGCAGTTGGAGTGGCAGACCTTATCTTTTCTTGAAGATATGAAGGCTTCTAATATTATTTCTTAGACCCATTAATATTCTTTTCAGTGGCAATCATGATACTTCTGTGGCCAGTGTAAGGCTAATAACAAAAAAACCTGCTTCTCACAATCTTAGTAAATGAAGTTGATGGACCATTAACAGCCATTACTGCAGGGGCAGAAACTTGGAAATCTTCCCTCAGAGCTTTCTTGGTCCTGAGCTGTGTCTACTCTTAACATACCTTCTTTAAGCCCCTGTGGGAAAATATAAGGCAATTGTTAGAAAATGAAATGCAAAGCTTAAGAGTCAGTCCTCACTGATGAAACATTCTTGAAATTTGTAAATTCTCAATTTCTCAATCCTTGGAATTTCTCAATCCTTCAACCAGTTTTAAGACACTGGTCTTAAAAGTGTATGGTGCTTCTCACCCTCTTCTGCAATTGTACATGTGATCTGCTTGGTCCTATATAGTCCTGAAAATCTTCCCCAAATGTGCCCATTGGGTGCATTTTCACTTAGGTCCTGTATCAAAGTAAGAACATAAAATGAAAATAGGCTTGAAATGGTGACAGAGGTGGAGGAGACCTGGCAAGAAGAAAATAAAATAAGAAGCATAGCAGAGCAGAAGGACAGAACTGGGTTTTGGTCACTAAATATGTTGATTGCTGTCAGTTCTCTGCTAGTCTCATTCTTCCCTAGTGGGTGAGTAGGACATACAGCATTCATTCTTCTTTAGGTTATTTTATATATAAAAACTATAGCTGCTGTGCAGGCTGAAGCATGCTTACGTCAAGCAAAGGACTGTGCTAGTCTAACTTAGATAATGAAGCTTCTGTTTATGAGGACTCTTGATTGCGTATTGACTCAGTGATGCTTTGCTGATTGAGATGACACTAAATTAAAGTGCTTTAATTTCCATATTACTTCCGGACTATGGAAGAATAGCTGTAACAACCAAGTACTTACTTGTCATGTCATTACTCTGGTGCATAAACTTCCTGTAGTGTGTGTACGTGTTACCTTTTACTTAACAAGAAATGTTAAGAGTAAATTTCGTAGCTCAGTGTTTTTGGTGACTTTATTTGAATGGAGTTTTTGTTTAAGGTGGTGTTTGGGGCTAAATGGTTTGATCTTATGATTTTCAAGTAGTGCGTGACAAATCAGAGTCTGTGGTGGATGTTGATTTCTACCAATATAAAGCATTGTTGGGGGCTTGCCAGAACATTCAGTTATCTATCTTTCCCCAGGTGTGTTTTGGTTTGTGAATTCTCTTACTTCACTGTATGCTTCCTAAGGGCTTTCCTGGAGACTCTGATTTTGCTTGTAATCTTATAAATCAGTTTATAAACACATTTAATTAAAAACTGGATAATAGCCTAAGGTGTGTGTAGATAATTATGGCTGTCCTGCAGCAAATTAGAACGATGCCTGACAACATCACATGGTGGATAAACATAAGTAGAGTTACTAAAGCATCCAAAAGAAGCTTAAAGTTGCTGCTTGCCCTCTTTCTGAATTGAAGTTCAAAGCTCAAGGCTTACATCTGTTGCATCAGTTCACATTCTGAGGCTGGAAACTGAAGGATACATCCCATACTGTATATTAACAGGAAAACTAGCTTTCTGTGGGTAGCTATGATGTAATTCTAGACAGAAACTCTAGCCCTAGACACAGGGCTGAGACTGCCAGATGAAAGCTGAGGAGAGAGTTCAGGGTGAAAATCATGTTAGAGTGAGTTTTGCCTGGTGGCAGTGGTAGAGACCCTATTCAGCACTACAACTGTCCCACCACCTCTTTTAAAGGATGGTACAGGGTTGGCTTAGACAAAGGTTGGTCATGTGGCCAGGTTGCAAAGCCAGCCTGGCTCTGTGGGGAGGGTGCTCTCTTCTCTGATAAAATGAAAGGATTGCTTGGCAGATGATGGGGGCCTGAACTTTTAAATCTGATTGCATAAACCTGAGCCTCTTCCCTGCTGAGACCATTGAAGAGCTATGTCCTCCAATTGTGTCTTTGGAGAACAGAGGTTGCTAATGCTTTCTGATCATATTAACCCTTTTGTAGAAGACTCATTTTGTTTTTCCTATAAACTATAGGGTAGTCCTCCTTTGCTGGTTACACAGAGGCTGATGCAAAATCCCGTGGTGCCTGTGTCCAAAATGTGACAATTGTTGGGGACTGGTTATCCTGGAAATCTTGGTAGACTACAGAGCTGTGAACTGTGATGGTCTGTAGTTGATCAAAAACGTGAACATGATGGCCCAGGTGTCTCTTTCCAGTTCCAGATTTCTGCGGATACAATATGGGACTGGAAAGAGACACCTGGGCATATATATGTTCATGTTTTTGATGGGCGGACTACTCACCAGATAAGGAATTGGTTGGATGGTCACATCCAGAGCTCAATGTTCAGATAGAGATCAGCAGCAAGTGGGGTCCATACTGGGACCAGTACTGTGTAATATCTTAACCCTGGTATCAGTACAGGTGAAGGGATTGAGAGCAGCCCTGTGGAAAAGGATTTGGGTGGATTAAAAGCTGGGCATAAGCCAGCACTGTGTGCTCTCAGCCCAGAAAACTAACTGTATCCTTGGCTGCATCAAAAGAACCGTGGCCAGCAGGTTGAGGGAGATGATTCTGCCCCTATACTCTGCTCTGGTGAGACCCTACATGGAGTGCTGTGTCCAGTTCTGGAGTCCTCAGCACAAGAAAGACATGGAACTGATGGAGAGAGTCCAGGGAAGAGCCACAAAGATGATCAGAAGGCTGGAGCACCTCTCCTATGAAGACAGGCTGAAAAAATTGGGGTTGTTCAGCCTGGAGAATAGAAGGCTCAAGGGAGATCTTATCGTGGCCTTCCAGTTCCTGAAGGGGGGGATACAGGAAAGCTGGGTAAAAGTTTTTAAGCAGGGCCTGTAGTGATAACACAAGGGGTAGTGATTTTAAACTAAAAAAGCATAGGTTCAGACTAAATATAAAGAAGAAATTCTTTCTTGTGAGGGTAGTAAGACCCTGGAACAGCCATTCTGGAGAGATGGTAGATGCCTCATCCCTGGAAACATTTGAGGTCAGGTTGAATGAAGCTCTGAGCAATCGGATCTAGTAGAAGATGTCCCCATTTAAAGGCCCTTTCTAGCCTGAACCAATCTATGATTCTGTCTCTGGTGCCAAAATGCCAGTGGAAGTTTGAGATGTCAGAGGGCAGATGGCCTTTTGCTAGCACTCTGAGCAGTTTCTGCCCTTTCTCTGTAAATCAAATAAATGACAGTTTTTTGGGTAGAAGTCTAAGCTCTGACTTTAATCTTGGCTGATGATTTAAAACCTGGAATGGCTTCTTTCTTCTTTGTGGAAAAACTAAGGAAGAAGGAAAGACTCAGGCAGAGAGGGGCGGTAGCTGTAGTGTTTGTAGATATGTTGTTTCTCTGCAAGCAGAAGTTATAAAGGGAGGCATAATATTTTCATTAGACCAGCTGGAATTTCACAAGATGCAGTTGGAAAAGGCAGGCAGGCAGGCTCTTGGGCACATAGTCCTTTGGGAGAAACAGCTATTTTTGCACCGCACGGGAAGGATGAGACACTTGAAGTCCTTGTTGGGAAGAAAAAGATGGAGTATCTGAGTACTGAAGTAGGAGGGCAAAACACAGTTTGACTTACGGCAGTACATGATCTCAGCCTCTGATCTCAGCCTTACAGGGTGACTTTACACTGTGTTTTCTGTGTGACTGGGCGTTGTTGTTACTCAATGGATAGCAGTGTGGAAAGAACCAGGTTTAGTGCTCTGTGGGCACCGTATAGAATTGTCGTTTGGAAAAGTTCCTCAAGATCATCAAGTCCAACCATTAACTTGACACTGCCAAGTCCCCCACTAAACCATGTGCCTAAGCACCCCATCTACATGGTGTCTTTGGAGTGGTCCTCTGCTGATCCATGGTGCTTCAACACCTTTGTCTATTGTGGGAAGGTGCAAGTGAGGGGAGGAGAAAAAAGCCACGTTGGAGACCTTCTTACAGGGTATCCAGCAGTGCTCGCCTGAGCACAAGTCATCTCTACTTCAGTCTCTGGTATAGCAGATAGCAAGGCTGGAACTCATGGTGCAGGTGAGCCTGCTGACTGTCTTGTTTTTGAGGCATGGAATAGAGGTGCTGCTTGTAGTCCCAAATGTAAGAAGTGAACTATGAGGAAGTATGTTGTAGGACCTGAAGTCCAGTGGGTGTAGTGGAAAAATCCAGTGAAGATTTCTTATAAATTAACAATATTTTTTGTGTTTTACAGTTAATATAGAGATGATTTTAGTGGTTTCCAAGAATTTTTTTTTTAATTACACAAAACCTACTATAGCTCTGTGCTGTAATATGTCAGTGTTTAACTGAATGTGCCTTCCTAACCTCTAATCTCAAACAATTCTGTTTTAGAAAATTGAAGATGGTTGTTTACTATGTAATTTTACTCTTCCCTGATTGAGAATAGGTTTAAGGGGTCTGTTGGTCTGCAAGGATCTTCTCAAAAGCATTCATTTGCTAGCTACCAATAGAAGAAGTGTTCATAGAGCCAGCCAGGTGCATGATTTTGTACCGCACTTATTCTGTGATTAATCTCTATTAAAGTGTCCACACATGCAAGAATTTAATGTAGGCACTTCAGCCTTATTGGTGTCTTCTCAATTATTGGCATCAACTCAAAGCTGTTGTAAGAAAAAATTGATTCTCTAAATAACATGCTAGCACTGTTTGGGTGTAATTCAGATCCTAAACTTACAGTCACTATAAGCATCAAGGGGAAGGCAGTAAAGGCAGATATACCAGACATGTAGTAGAAGATCAGCATGCAGAGATGCCTTACATGCCTATAGAGTTGCTTATTATGTTTATATAGTGACAAGGACAGAAATGTAACTATGTAGGAAAGCAAGTGATTGACCTTTCTAGATGTCTTTCTTGGGAACAGTAAGTTTAGTAGTATTTAAACTTAGGCGGTGTACTGAAAAATCAGATGAGGCAAAAGATTGGTTGTTGATGATGGTTAGGGAGTGGATTAGGCTAACAATTTGATTTAAGAGAATGTTGGCTGTTTATCTAGAAATACTTGCAGAAATCAGAACACTTTCCTATGCTGTTACTAGACAAGTCTCTTATTGAAATTGATAAAGTGTTTATCTTTGTATACTTAGTAAAATAACATTGCTTTCATAAATGATTTTGAAATCTAGACTAAAGTTAGGTGACTTTCATCCTATAGCTAAGAATGGGAGAAAAATGGGCAATCTGGAAAAATTATATAATACAAAGCATAGTTTAGTAAAATGCGGAAAAATACATTTGAAGGAAAGTATAAACTATGTTCATTAATGTAAAATGCAATTCATGTCTCTTGGTCTCATGTGACCACAGTAGCATCTTTCATTATGAATGAGGAGGATTTTAATGGTATTTACTACAGTTTTAAAGTGTTTTCCTCCCCTGACAGATTTTAATGTTGTTATAAAATGCTGTATTTAGACATTCAATAAAATCTACCTTAATTCATAAACCAGCCAGGCAAAACATACTAGCACTATGTAGCTGCTAATACTTGAAAACAGCTTTCAAGATTCAAGCTGGTTTAAGGATGGCCTCTCCACTCAGTCTACAAAATGCATGAGCTGGTTTGTTGGTTTTTTTTTTTTTTCTGGAAAGAAGACTCTAGCCTGGTATATCGCAGCTTCCAGAACAGATGAATGAAGCAAGGAAAATATTAATACTTACTTGGGAGGCGTCATCAAGATGACGTGTTTTGCAGTTCTTAATTGTATGGCTCATTTCTGCCTTTTACAGTATTACTTCACTGTTTATTTCTGTAAATTCTTACATATTCTTAAGGCTTCTTCTGACTTCTTTTCTTAGGAGGAGAAAAAAAATTATGTTTTTCTGACACCTTTCAGAAGGAGGATTTTTGACAGAAGCTTCTTTGTTTCCTTGGTTTCTTGGACCGGTTTACTTTGAGGAATTCAACCTGCTGGAACTTAAGACACACTCATATAAGCATAATAACTCTCCTACATATTACTTCACAAATTGAAAATGCTTCTTTTGACTCTTCCTGAACTCTGCCCATCTCTCACTGCCCTCCTTGCTCTTGCACATTAACATCCCATTTGGAAAAATACGGTAGTGATATTACATACAAACATCATCAGTTCTACTAAATGTTCTACCTCAGTACAGTTTTGGTTTGCATAGTATTTATAAGCATTTCTAAAATATGGAGAGTATGTGTAAGATGAAAACAGTTGGGCTGCTTATTAGGAACAGAAGGTGTCTAAACTCACAAATGTTATAGAGATTTGTAGCCTGAGTGCTCCTTTGCTGGATTTTCATAGTCTTAGTTCTGTATTGCTACAAAGACAAAAATATCTGTGTGCAACTGAGCACTTTGTTTGTTTAGTTTAGTGGTCATTGCTCATGTGTTTTTTTTCCCTGATTGTGGTCCTGTTCTTTAAGTTGTTCTACCTCACTGAAACCTTAAAGAACAGGGTAAATAAAGATCATGTTTCTTTTCCTGTTCATGTGACATTTGAGTTTGTTTTGAAAATACTGTATTTGCTATCAGTAGATTTTTCCCCCTGTTCTTCCATTGTTGTGTGGTGTTTTTTTAAGATACATTTTCATTTTCCTCAAGAAATAGACAAGATTTTGTCCATGCTGAGTTGGTACGTTTGAGGACAGTTGGAGGTAACCAAAATGAAAGCATTGCCTTTCATCCCTACTGAGAATTGTGATTCAAGCAAGTAGTGTTTATGGTCTGCATCTGCCATTCAGCTCTGTTTTTATTTGTTTACTTAGAAAGTGTCCTTCTGACGTGTCTGAAAGTCTAACCACCCAAGCAACTGATGGTTGCAGTTTGAAAAATTGTTGACAGCCGATAGGGAAACCACTTTAGAATGAGAGCAGGAAAAAAGGTTAAAAGGAGGGCGTCGAGCACGTTGCTGGCAGCAGACATCAAAGACCTTATTTTCAGCTGGATTATTTAGATATGGAAAACAAATTTAGAAGTAGCTCTGTTTGTAAATCTGATCGTGTGTCAACAGTGTCATGATGTTGCCTCAAGGAAATGAGAGGGCTGAAATGTCTGATATGAAGCTTTTTTTAGATTGTAGGATGATGTGACTGCTTTCTTGGCTGCTGGTAAGGTATCGGCTGAACAGTGTGTTCACTTTTGACACTGAACTTCAGGAAAAATGCAGACAACTGAGAATCTAGGTTACTGCAGCCAGAATAATCAAGAATTCAAGAGCACAGCTCTGAAGAAAATGGTTCTGGCAGGGGAGATACTTAAATGAGTTTTTCCAAGTATCCCAAAATACTTTTTGAAGTGGAAGGATGCTACATATTGGCATGAATTACCTTGACAGCTTGGGAAATCTCCTATGTTGGAAGTTTTTTAAGATAAGGTCAGATATTTGCCAGAATTGGTTTAGGGACCACAGATTTTGCATTGGAAGTGGGGAAGGGAAGGAAGACAGGACTTCTGGACATCAGCTCTTATTTTCTGTGATTTAAGAAATATGATTGTATAAAACTGTATTCATAGCCATTCTTCCTCATCTGTGTGTGTTTTTAGTATTTTTATTAATGAATTAAAGGGCTAGGAAACAAGGCCAGAGAAAAGTAGTAAATAAAACCAGGTTACAGTTTGTTCTACATTAAAACAGTATTTATTTCAGTAAAGGCAGATAAAAAAAATAAATCTGCAGGAACAGAGGAATATGTTATATTTACAGGGTAGTGAAACACTAAGTGTTTCTGAAAAGTGTTTTATAATCCACTGTGAGGTTTTTCTCTGATTTCTGCAGTAAATTTGTCTAATGTAACTGGTAAGTAAACAGGGTAAATGGGCAAATAAACAAAGGGGTATCCAGAGCTCCTCTTTGGACCTGATGTGACTGCAGCTAGCATACAATTTATGTCTGGTTCTCACAGTGGAAGAGATACTTGGGGAAAAGCAGGGTTCCTAGAAGAGACTTATAAATATGGTAGGCTGGAAAATAATGTTACTTGCAAACTCTAGGGGTTTACAAGGGAAGTTAGTTTTATTCAGCTGTGGTCTCCAAGAAGTTTGCCTCATGAAGCAGTGAAATTAAGCCATGTTGTGTTAAAGCTGGAAAACCCTGCCAGACAAAGTTGCAGCAGAACTCAAATCAAAAGTAAACAAAAGTAAGCAAAGAACATGAGGAAAAACTGTGAATTTGAGGGTAGAACTTCTTTTCCTGGAAATACTTCAATCAAGATGGAGGAATTTTTTGCTCCTCTTTGGAAAAAGCAAATACTCGTAAGCCTTAAGCCAGACGAAATAATTCATTGCAGTCTTCTGGCTTGTGCTACCAAAGAGATAAGACTTATATGATTATATTGGCTCCTTCTGGCTTCATAATTTATTTTGCAAAATAGGGCAGGGGGGGTTAATAAGAGATTAGCAGATCTCATGGGAGTGGAAGGAGGGTTTTCTCATGACTGGCATTTTATAATGTCTCTCTGAAATTGTCTTTTCCAGTCATTGTGCCTGTTCTTTTTAGGTCATTAGTATTCTATTGATTTTGATGTCAGAGGAGTATCTTTCAGCTTTTTTTTTCTGTTCCATTACCATCACAGGAATTCCTCTCAACTCTTGGTTTTAATTTTTTTTTTTTTTTTTAACTTAAGTAGTAGTTTCATTTTTTATTTTTTGTAACATCCCAGACTCACGTAATTGCAGATGCAAGTTTCTTTCATGCTTAGTAAAGAAAAGCTAGAAGCACCTATACAAATGTATCCCAAAAGCTGCAAAATGTGAGGAAAGCATGGAGCCAAGCAGTCAGTGGTGTGGATATTTTTCATGTGAAATATATTATGAATTTATTTTGGGGTAGAGGAGTTTTGGCTTACATCTCCGGTGCTTTTTTAACCCTCTATAGATAGAATGACAAAACTATACATACTTCCATGTTGTAGGGAAATGGCAACAACACACTACATAAAGGTAACTAGAGGATGTCAAAGAAGGAAGATTGCTGACTTCTAGATAATCTGCTGTAGGATGTGATGCATGAGAAAGCCAGAGGAAATTAGGTCTGTTCAGCCTGGAGAAGAGAAAGATGTTGGGGCAGCCTTCCACCAACCAGAGGGGGTTTCTAGAGAAGACAAGTCAGACTCTTCTCAGAGGTGCACAATGAGAGGGCAATGCACATGATGCCCAATAGGGAAAATTCCACTTGGGTCTAAGGAAAAGTTTTGTCACCACAGTTGTCATTTACAGCCGTGAAGGAATCGCCTGGAGGTGCCATTGAGTCTTCACCCTTGGACACCTTCAAACCTTGATGAACGGGGTGCTGGGATCCACCTTTCAGACTGATCTAGCTTTGAGCAGATGAGACTTCATGACCTCCAGAAGTACCTTCCAAATTAAATTGTGTGATTCACTAAGGACATTACAGATTTGTCCTGATGTTCAGATTAACTTTTCTCTCTTTCTGCTGGGAGCTGGGGATGTGTGTGGGAGGATTTTTTTCCCCTCCCTTTTCTTCCTTGTATCCCTCCAGAATAATTCTTTCTAGACTTAACAAATACTGCCAGGAGAAAATTTGGCATATGCATATAATTTAACTGTTCACTTATTCCTAATTGATGGTAATATGCCTTAAAAAATATTTAAAATATTCTCATTTTGCAGTTTGTTGTAGGGATTATTTTGTATCTAAGTTGTGACTGATTGGTTATAGCATATGGTAACACTATTTTGAAATAAGATGCCTCCATTTTTTAATTTTCTCCTTGTTTTAAAGGAATGGTTTTTTTTAATTGTTGGTGTTTTCTGGACACTTACATGAATGTCTGAGCCTAGTAAGGGCAGGTCTGGAGTTTATAGCTAAGGTTCACTTAACAGATGGCCTTCCTTGGCTATCTTGCTGGTTCTCCTCCCCCTCTCTTCCCTTCTCTTGAGAGAGAATGTCTCAGTGCTCATGGCTGTTAGCTTACAAAAACTGGATCCTACTGGTTTAAGCCCTTACGTATCCAAGTTGGGAATACTCATGCTCATGTGAGCAGTTGTCCTGTTGTACATGGTTTTCTTCCCTCAACCCCCTTGTTTTCCTCCTTCCAGGAAATTTTCCCCACTCCTCTAGGTTGCCTCTTAGGGTGGTCAAACATCCACATAGTTTTCAAAAGGTGACGTGGCAGGAGCCAAATCCAAGCTCTGCATTTTAGGATTTTTGTGGGGTTGTGGAGTTTTTTGGTTGTTGTTATTGTTGGTTTGTTTGTTTGGGTTATTTTGTTGGTTTTTTAAGAATAAATAGCCTTTTACCTGTTTTTCATACCATCTTCCCCAAATTATCTGTGCCCTCAAACTTTCTTGCTATCAAATGCAATGACCTTGATACACTTGAGCCCCACTGTCCTTTTCCATATATGCAGTTTCAGATTTCCCTTAAGCCAGTGAATAAGTTAGTTCTTTGGAAGCTCTTCTTTGTGCTCTGATGGACTCTGGGGCCTCAGACAGGGATGGAAGGAGAGGGCTTAGTGGCTCTATGGGATAGATGCCAAATAGCTGCTCTGAATCCTCACCTTCTTTTCCTCCCATTCCTTGGGGTACAGTGGATATACTGCCACTGTGCTGCCTAGGGTAGAGTTGCCTTTTCATAGCTAAAGGATCACGATTTCTAAGCTTCATAGTTTTATAATATTATGTGTATTTAGTTCCATGATAGATACCATATGATACCACCAATCTTTTTTTTCTTATTATTTATTTTTCTTTCCCGTTTCTATCTTCCACATTTTTTTCAATGCAAGTTACGACAGTTGCCAAAATTGATTATAAAAGATAAAAGAAAATCAGTGCAGAATTTCCCACAAGGGTGAATCTCCAAGTCCTGTGACCCATGCCTCATAGATCAGCATAGGTATCCTTAAAAGGTAGTTTAGTCATAAACTTTCCCTTTGGGGACAAGTGTGCAAGGTGTTGACACTGTTCTCCAGCACATTTGGGTTCAGAAACCTAAAGCTGTCAAGTACCACTTTAAGATGACAGACTTCTTAAATGAAATCTTAGCCTTCTGAAGGAGATTGCAGGACATGCTTGCTTTAGGATGCTTAAACAACTCTTTGCTGCGTCACACCTGCTTCTGACACCAACATGCAGCTTTGTAGCAAACGGCAAAGATCTGACATCCTGAACTTTCTTATTGAGCAATAAATTCCATCCAGTTTAATGAAGTATCAGCAAAGGTCTCCTGCTGATCATTATTCTCTTTGCTTGAAATTAAGGGTGTTTTTCTGATTATCATACACTACTTGAAAGCAGGGTTATTTTAGTGAGCCAACAATCTTTAACTACTTCGAATGAAGTTCTCTGAAGTATTTAATATTAACAGAACTGTTTTACAAAAAGTGCTATCTCAAAACAAGCTCAAATATATCTTTACCCAGGAAAGCCATGGAAACCCATTTATTTTTCTTTTTTTCAGCTGGAAACAAATGTTCTGTTCTCATACCATGTGAAACTGGAATAGATTCAGGTCATATTCATTCCTTGAGACTCCTTGACAGTTTTAACTATAGTCACTTCCCTCTTCAGCCCACTCCTTTCACTCCTAACTATGAGAATGGAAATTCCTTCATCTTCTGGGATTTGAACTTGCATTTCTCTGAGCCTGGATGGATAAAAATCTGTTAAAACTTTATCTAAGTGGAATGCCTTTAGTATGTGAATTGTCTTCTTGGGTGTTGTAGTATAAAAATAACAGCATTCTCCAAAAATGGCCTTTAGTGGGAATTTTTTTTTCCTGGGTTATTGTGGGCACTTTCATACTTTCTCTATTACTAAATTTGTTAAGGGAAACGCTAATCCCGGTGACTCATAGTAGATCAGCAAGTCTTCCTTGTGGCTGTGATCTAAAATGTCATTGATAAAGCCTAAAACCTTTTCCTTAGGCAAGTGCAGCTATCCAGTAGTCGGCAGTGGATACTAATGAGTCATGGTGAAGCAGAAATTTAATGCCTTCCTCATCCAACCTTCACCAAACATCTGACTAAAAATCTGTTCGGTAAGTTAGCAACTGTCTCTTTTCCTGGAAAGCCAAGAAATACCCACAGGGGTTGTTTGTATAAACTACCAGAGGTAGAATACACTACATAGAAGTTTTTACCAGGCCTGTAAGTCAGGATGTGGCATTACACCCAAAGGAGACTCAATTCAGTTATTTGCTTTGTTCATTTCAAAACTGTCATTCTATCGCCTCTACAATTTGAGGGCTCAAGTGGCAGTGTAAGGGCTGAGAAGGCTGTATTGTACTGAACAAAATGAGGGCTGTTCTCCAGGGCCCTGTTCCCTGCTACACAGGGTCCGTCTATACTGAAGGAAAAAGAATAAGTAACAACAGATTAGTTGTGCAGGGAACCACAAAACGCATTGCCTGTATGGAAGATTTAGGCCTTTTCTCAACATCGAATTCATCTGCTGCTGAAAAGGGCTCCCTTCCCCCCCAGTGTTGTGTTTACCAACACCTTTTTTTTACCCCCTCCCTTTATATTTTCTTTTACACAGAGGTTTAATGTGCTGGAGGTGGTTGGATATTTTTCTCATTAAAATCTATGTCTTTGAGTATAACCAGGTCAGCAAACCGGCTAAATAAAAAGAAAGATTTAGCAGAGTCTAAGCCAGCCATTTACAAATAAATCTCTTGGGGTCTCTAATCACTAGCAAATCTCACCTTTTCTTTGATTTGAAGGGAGATTAAGGATTACAAATATTTTATAAATCTATTTTTAACTTCAGTGTAGTTACATGAAAGATGATTCAGTGCTACCTTTTCATCCTTTCTTACTTCCAGCAGCAGTCTGGAATGATGCATCTGGATAGACTGAAAAGCATTGTTTCTCCTCTGTTCATACCCAGTCCATGAAAAAGCTGTCAGTGGTGTGGCCTCTAATGCACTGGTACAGAAGTAAGGAGATTTTGGTGTCACAGGATGGGGCCGTGGAAAGGCAGGGTTTGCCTGGAAAAATTTGAATTCATACTAGCCTTGGATGGATATTTTCAAATTTCATGGCTCTCTGTCTTAAAGGTCTGTATACCTGTGCCCTGATTTGGACTGAAGGGAGAGTGGCCTCCATGGGATACTGCAGGTCCTTGACAGGTCAATCCTGGTTTTCTCTTGCATCTGGTTGGGAAACATCCCCTGCTGTGGTTTACTGTCATCCTCCTAGACACCAGGCTTTCAAACGACAACAGAAGTTGCCAGGGTTAGTCTGTGTGGGAAGAGTTGCATGTTTGGATGCAAGGTGCTGAACGTGCCTTCACCTGCTGTATGTGTATTTTACCTTTTCCAGCACCCTGGGTAGCCTGTTCTGGGAGTGAGTAACTTGGAGACTGTGAAATTCTGTCACAGAAGAGCCCTGGGGATGAACAAGCAACATCCCTTAATTCCCTAGTGTATTACACACCTTTCCCTCAATTTCCCTTTTGTAATCTGCACCAGCTGCTTGGACCATTTTATTCTACCATGTATATTTAATTCAGTCACAAAGCAAAGTCATGGGAGGGGAGGGGGAAGGATGACTCGTGTTGCTCCAAAACCTTCAATTTGGTGCTTTTTAAATATTAGAAATAAAATCCTGAAGTAATATGTAAATGGTAATGAAACTTAGCTGGGCTAAAGGCGTTGAGTTTTGCCTGCAAATGCCATCTGGATGTCTGTCAGAGCAGTGTTCCTTCTTTGTATTGTTCTTTCAACCTACTGTAAACAATTTCAATGGCTTCTGGATTTCCCCTTGATACGCAAATAAATCTTCAGTGCTGATCCTCCCTTTGCTTCTCTGTATCAGTTCTGATGCCAAACGAAAACAAAACTCCCTTCTGTGTAATAGCTTAACTTTATCTCTGCTCCTGTGGGACTTGTCCTGACAGGGTAGGAGCTGGAGCCACAACCCTTTTTCTGCCACCAGCCTTCAGGTTGTCAAGTCAGGAGAGTGCAGAAGGTCGAGGCGGAGACCTGGTCCTTGAAACCTGTCTCCAAGGCACCAGCTCTGGCACCCCCAGGCAAGGAGAAAAAGCTGGGCAATGGATGAATTGCAATTTGCCCCTTCCACTGCTTTGTGTGAAAGCTTTGAACCCTTGCCCTAAGGGGAGCCAGGGTGCCCCTGCAAGGCAAGGGGCTTCCAACAATGCACCCCTTGTGCTGGCTGGCTTCCCCGAGTGCTCCAGCATCTAGGATTATCCTGTAAATTGCCTGGTGCAAAGAAACCCCCTCCTGGTGTAAGAATCACTTCCTACTGTTGGTGATGGATGAAGCTGAAATAAAGAAGTGCAATTTTTAGAAAACTGTCGACCCTGAAAGGATTGAGCTATTATTTTAATTACTGTAATGAGCAAACACAGCTTGGAAATCGTTAAAAGAACACAGCTCTAGATCCTGCTGTCTGACACATATTGATGAAACTTTTCTTGAACCAGAGAGATGCAGGTTAATTTTTTTTTTTTTTTTTCTGCTAAATTGACAGCAGTGCGGGCAAGATATTTTGCTGTTGCTTTGTGTTGCATTTCCGCCACCAGGAAATTTGTAGTCAGATAGAGGCTATTAGTAAAAGTGTGGGTGAATGTTGCAAGTGAACATTCATAATGATCTCTTCATAGCCATCTGAAATTAGAGCTGGCAGAATTAATTTTCAGCTTATACCATTTTTCCTTGGGAATGCTGACCTTCTGAAACTGTTGCAGGACCACGTTGAGTTCCATTTGGAGGTTAGGGTTTGTTTGGTTTGTTTTTTGAAAGGCTTCTCAGATCTGTAGTGGAAATAGAGAATATAATTATACCATACAAAAATTGGTGATTTAAAACTTTGGTATGTAACATAGAAGATACATTATGCCTCTTACTTTCCTGTCCTGATGGATTTGCAGCAGCAGCTTGAACTTTACTTCCCACATTCATGGTTTTCTGATCATGAGGGTATATAATCAA
Organism: Florisuga fusca; assembly: GCA_038090715.1. NCBI lineage: Eukaryota > Metazoa > Chordata > Aves > Apodiformes > Trochilidae > Florisuga > Florisuga fusca. The sequence continues at coordinate 18,223,713 of JAAWXA010000005.1, forward strand.
CTGCTCTGCCCCAAGGATTATATTTGGAGCAGTTCTTTTGTTTTCTTTGTGTTGTTTGTTTTATTTGGTTGTTTGGTTAGGGTTTTTTATGTGTATACTGTGGCAGACATTGATATTATAGCAGACATATGACAGTGGATTCAAATTGCTAGCTCAAGTGAAAAACAGTAGCATGAACTCAAATCACTCACCAAGATTAATCCCAGCCCTAGCAGGGGGCAATGGGTGAGCATGCAGGCAGACATCCCCTCTGTCAGCATCAAAACCTTGGGAAAGTATCTCAGTGTAGTTCTGCTGCAGAAAGGAAATAACTCTAAAACTTTTGTTATGTGCAGGGTGCAGAAAAGTTTAACCAGATTTCTGAATACAGGACTATTCTGTACACCCCGTGAAACAGTTGTCATAGAAAATTCAAGGTCCACTAGAAAGAGACTGCTGAAAATATGGCCAAGCAAATTGCTAGCATAAGGTAAAATACAGGTGGAATATGCAGGTTTGTGTTCTTTCCCTCAGAAAAGCACTTCTAATCAGTGTTAGAATTTGTTAAATAACACAGCAAGCATTTTGGGGTTAAATCCCTACTCACGTGATTCTCCCTTAATACAGATGTTCAGCTGACAGCTGGCATGCTGTGCTTTGCCCAGATCCTTATGATGGGTAGGTTTCTAAAGCTCACTGTGCTTCATATTGGTCCATGACAGCGGGTGGAAAGTGATGAAGATGGCAGATGAGCCGATGCAGCAGAAGCATTGTGTCATTTCTTTGCCTTTACCTTGTATATGTACAGTATTCCTATGTGGTTTTCTGAAGGAGACAGCCAAAACTGGTCACAGAGCACTCCACAGACAGAGGAATTGATGAATGAGGAATGAGGCTATAACTAATAGTGTAACTGAAAGAAGAAAATGAAGAAAATTTAGGATATATTTTGGGGAAAAGAAATTCTGATTATTCTTGTGTTGCCCCATTGCCTTCATTTGTAAATGAAGAGTTGTCATATTCTAACATTTTTATTGTTTAGAGGTTGAACTCTTCTATAAGGCTATGTCAGATGACCCAACTCTTGCTGGTTTTCCCTCACTTCTTTCCATCATGCTGCTTGATTTCAGCCATGGAGGTGGAATCAGATTTCATAAAGGAAACGAAAATGTCATTTTCAGGCAGCTGTCGGATATCGAAAGCAGAAACATCAGAAATCTTGATCTGATGACCTATACATATGGTTTAATTTTTCAGCTAATTAAATTGTCTGATGTTCCTGGATTAGCCTGTAGTGTTTTGTGCTATCATTTTGCATGAAGAGCCGAAGTATGTGATGTTGGTATTTCTGGTATATATAAGCTGCTAATATTGTAACTTTTCTGTTGTCAAGCAGATAACTAAACTAAATAAGTTATCTGGGTCAACTTATTTACTAATCAATCTTCCTTTTACTTTTTTCTTCTTCTGATTGTACAGTGTGCTATACTGTGTGGTCACAGATAAACTCATCCTTTGGGGAGAACACTTTTTAACTTCATTTCCTAATAGTAACTCTTAAGCTTTTTTGATGGCAGAAAAAGAAATCTTTTGAGTAGCACAGTTTTTTTATTGTACCTTTCATATAGTAACCATGAAATAGCAGTCACACTGATTCACAGCTATACTGTTCCCTAGAGGAGGGTCACAGAAGATATTTTTAACATATTCAATTGCTTGCTTTTCCTTTTCTTCAGCAGGAAATAATTTTGAGTGAAGGTGAATGGGAGCAGGAAGGAATTGGCACAGATATTTGCCAGGCAATAGGAGAGTAAATAAAATATAAAGGACCATGCCAAGCCTCCAGCTCAGCACGAAGACGCTGATCACAGATCAGCTGTTTGACACGACCTTAGACTTTTCCGTGGAAACCCTGGAAGTGAAGCAGTGAGGGTCTGCCCACACAGCACAAGGGACATGTAAGGTCACAGTGTGTCCTGGCTCACCTGCCTGATGATAGCAGGCAAGCATCAGCAGCCCAGCATGTGACTGCAACCAAGGTTTGCATGCCAGGAGTCCCTGAAAGATGATGTCCTGTGTTGCTGAGGGTGAAACCCACTGCTGCCTTATGTGCCTTACTGCTGTCAGGCATGCTGGTGCAAGGAGGCAGATGTGTGTGTGATAGCATGCGTGACACTTGTAAGCCTTCCTTCTGCTTGGAACCACCTCTCATCTTCTCTGCTGTGGAAAGTGAAAAATAGCCACATTTTTATCATATTGCAGACATTTTTTGCCTCGTGGTGTTTGGCTGTCATAAGGCTTGTTTAGTGTGAATCAGATGGAAAGTCTGCAGAGTGGTTTTCTGACTCCTGTCAAAAGAAATACCTTGGGTTCACTGGAATACAGCTTTCTAAGAGCTGGCTCAGCTGAGTCTTCCTGGAGCTGACAACTGAACTGCCTGGTCAGCCATGAGGAGCCTGTAGCGGGCAGGAGTACAATGTTGAGGTATGGTGAAGAATAGCCCGTAGGTAAGACATTAATTAACTTCCATAGGTATTTAGGCTCCCAGCCACTGGGATGATTCAGGCTGAAGAGTGGCTGGGGAAGCCTGCATGTTGTGCTTAAAGGGTTATTGCAGGGAAGAAGGGTGTGATCTGCCCGCTTTGACTTCCGTCAGTCAGAGAGCCCCCAGCGGATGACACAGATTGTGAGCCAGCTTAGACTTTCCAGTGATTTAACTAAAAATGTTTTATACCACTTCATTAAGCAGGCATTGAAACTGTGTATAGATAAGTCTGTGATGCCAGTCGGAGTGAGCTGTTCCTGTGGGTACTTCCAGTGAATCTGGCACATACTGTTGGCCAAGCCTACTGGTGGTAAAGGCCATCACTTTCAGTGACAGGATTTTGGTGGGACAGACACTCTGTCCCCTCAAGGCAACTCAGCATAATAGATGAGGTGTTATTCTGAAGGGGTGAGAGAAATGTTGGAGTGCTTCCCTGGAGCAGGTGACCCTTCTCCAAGTGATGTTCTGCAGCGTAGTAATGACTGTCACTGTACATCTCTGTGAGGCTTCGTACATGGACAGGATGCCATGGGTGAGAGGCCATGGATGGTGTTGGGTTTTCCTGTTGCTGGAAATGCAGTAGTGCAGCTGAAAAGGGAAGGAAAGGATTTTTTTAAAGAAACTTACTATTTCAATTCATCCTATTTGAGAGGCGGGTTTCTCACTATGTCTTTGCTGTTCTATTCAGAAATCTCAACTAAAAGAATCACATTCCTGAAAGAGAACACTAAGCTTTCAAGAAAAAATTTTCAGTGCTCTATGATAACACTAGCAAAGACTGCTCTTTTCACAGTTTTGGTTATTGAGTTGCTCTTTGCTTGAGATGTCCCAATTTTTCTGGTCTCTAAGCATCATCTGTCTCTTTCTCAAGATCTACAGTAACCAGTTCTAAGTGTCTGAAACTAGTATCCTTTTTTTTCATCCCTACCATCTTGACAATCTTAAATCTGTGTGCTAGCACAAACTGCCCCATATTGATGTAGTTTCATGATTCAAGGAATATCTTTTTTTTTTTCTCAAACAAAAAAACCCCCCAAAATATTAATAGTATTTACAACTGAAGTTCTGCAGAAATTTGAAGTACAAAATTTATCTGGAGCATTTGCAGCTTCTAATGTTAGCTTGTGTACTTAGAAATCAGCATGTAATAACATACCTCATGATAAACTAGCAGCTGGGGAAGTTCATGTGCATTGAAAGACACATAGGCGGACAGCCACTCTGGTAATTACCACTTTACAGCCCTTTCTGTGAAAGGCTACAAAATGGAATTGTGCAAAAATGGCTTTCCACTAGAGCAGCTCCGAACCAATATTGGCAAGAAGGTTTCGCTAGGATAAAATACTCCATAGCAATTCAGAAAGCATTAGCAGAGCATAGTACAACTCTTCAAATCATGAGTTATCATTTGCATGGAGAAAACAAAATCCCCTAAGTGGTCTTCTAAAAAAACTTTTGAAATTAAATGACCACCTTTGTAGTCCGTACCATTTATTTTCTGTCCAGCTGTTTTAGGCTAGCCTGCCCCCACAGGCTGGTTTCATTTGGCTATTGGGGAGCTGGCAGACATCTTGAAAGAGGGAAAAATTGTCTGGGCATTCTGTGTCTTTGTAACTTTTGGATTCAGCTGTCATTTCAACTTCCAGAGAGGGGTGTAGATGGTACCTACCCTTTTGAAAGTAGTGAAACAAAATATGTGACAGATTGTGCTCAAGGCAACTGAGGCAGATGCGTATCTAGCTTAGATCTGCATTTTAGATTTGTCATCTTTGTTGCTTTCTTGAGTAGCAGTGGAAATGAAATAAAGTGGAAGTGCTGAAGCACTGTGCTCTCGCCCACCATCTCTATACAGCCACCTTTTCAGCTTTCCCCTCCCCCCGTGTTTTTATTTTTTGTTTTTTCCTAGTGACAGCTTAGCACATGCTGTGAATGTACACCAAAATGCTCATTCTTAAAAGCCGCTTTCATTCATCTTGAGCTGTTACTGAGAGTTTTGAGAGTTTTGTTTGCTTCGTAGATAAATTGCACAATGCTGAATCAATGTCCTCTTGTGCTGGAAAGCAGACAAACTGTTCTGATGGAGTCTCTGTTGCATTCATGCAGCATGAGTGACGAGATGGCTTACCTCATGCAGAATACGGTACCAAAACACCTTCTGCTTCTCAGCTGAGGAGATGACATAAATGTGGCTGCTGATCCTAAACAAAAAAAATTAGAAACAGTTGCTTGCAGCAAGTTACTTTGCATGCGTGATAGATATTCTGACATTATGGATGAGAGTTTCTGGAGCGTAAGCTGCTACATCTATTTCATTAAGGTGCTTTTCAGATTGTGTCTTTTCACTTCATATTTGGCTTTACACTTGTTTTAAATTATCTTTAATATAATTTTAGCTGTAGCATAAATGTACTTAGCACTGAGTACTCTCACTGACAGAAAACTTTAGCTGAATATACCAGATCTATTGTCTAATAAAGGAGTTTCTTTGGAACTTGGCTTAATTTTGGTTTTAAATATTTTGTCTAATTTGTTACAGAAGTAAAGTTATCTCATTTATGACTGCTAGTGGGCAGAGCTATAATAAACTGAATTTCTTCCTAATTTACAAACTGCATCAGGCACTGAAAATACAAAGTGATAAAACATGTTTCTCAAGAAAATTGTCTTTTTAATCACATAGAAGAGCAGCGACCCCTCCTTCTCATTGCTGATACACAAATGTTGGGAACTATTTGAGTGGCAGGTTCTCCGGTAATTTAAGTGAAAGATTTCAGTGGATTTAAGTTGAGTGAGAGAGGAGGGGGAAAAAAACCCAGACTCTGTTAGAGATTGTAAACCACATGTATATTCAGCAAGCAAAGGAGATACGAGCTTTGAAACAATAAGCTGCTCTATAATGCACAAATGGCCTTGCCTTTCAGGCTACCAAGCCAAGCTCTGAAGTCTCTCTACACATTGATAAAAATGTCTAGCTCTGAATGAAATATGTTTATTCTGTCTCATGTAAAGCCCTGTAAGCTACTAAGGACTGACTGAGCTGCTGACTCTGACATTGTTCCTGGTTTTTACAACTTCTCCCATTCAGTTAATTAAAAAACCTGTTCCTGATCAGGAAACAAAAGCACTTTTTATATGGAATTGATCTATGTACATTTTCAAGATTTCTGCTCCATGAATGCATTTTTTCTTCAGCTTAGTTTATTGCAGCACAAGTGCCTGCCAGAGGCAGTACTGTTGACATGATAGTCCTCCTCGGGTGGAATATTTCACTACACAACATCCTACACTTGTGCCACTGAGCATGGGACAGGGTCAGAACCTGAGAGGCACAAAAGGCTGCTCATCGAGCAAGAAAACCATGAAAGGCACTGAAGTCAGGCCATAGAAATGGGGCTGTACACGTGGGAGTAGCAGGAGGAAAAAGATCTGTCAGCAAAAGAGCTGAAAGCATAAAGGGTGGTGGGTTCGCAATTGAAGAAAGTGTCTTTGCACTGTGGAAGCAACACTTAAGAGCTTGATTTTTGGTTAGTGTAACTTTGAAGCTTTTTTGCAAAATAAATAAAAGCTGTTTCTCAGTAAGGCAAAATTAATGATCAAACTCAGCAGTTGCTGCTGTTATTTTTGTAAAAGCCTTGATGTGCCAAGAAATAGAAGCATGTGAATGAAATTGTTAGGAAAAGCCCCTTTCATTCTGTCAAATTTACTTTTTAAGAGATGGCTACCAAATCCAAAATGTCGTGTCTCTCCATAAGTCACTCATGGTTAGAATCTACGCAGTCCGTTTTATTACCTAAAATGGGCTTTTGTGTATCTTAAATTCCTTCCCATAATTGCAACTCCTTCCATTTTTTTGATCAACAAAGTGAAGCAGGCCTTGACACAGAGGTTGGAAACTGGTAGTTCCTGAATTGTAAAAGTTTGCTTTCTTTGGTGCAACCAAATTTTGGCCCTCTAAGATGATCAGCCCAATTCCCAATCTCAGCTATTCATAGATTCCTAGAATGGTAGGGACCTAAGAGATCATCTACTCGAACCTCCCTGCCATGGGCAGGCACACCTCTCAACTAGACCAGGTTGCTCAAAGCCTCATCCAACCTGGCCTTGAGCACCTCCAGGGAGGGGGCATCCACAACTTCTCAGGGCAATCTGTTCCAGAGTTTCACCACCCTCGTACTGAAGAACTTCTTCCTAAGACTTAGTCTAAACCTATTCTCCTTCAGTTTAAAGCCATTTCCACTTGTTCTATTCCTGGACATTCTTATGTCCCTCTCCAACCTTCCTGTTAGTTCCCTTCAGGTATTAAAGGCAGCTATAAGGTCCTCCCAGAGTCTTCTCTTCTTCAGGCCTCGAAGAATGACATCTCTTTCATCTATTAATGTAAGATTTCTCTGTTGCCACCAGTGGACAGGATTTCTTTTCTGAATACTGTCTGGTTTTCATCTTAACCTCAAATAAATACCATCATGTACGCGCATCCACAGGTAGTGAGGAGATAGACTGTACTTAGAGAGAGTAGTTCAGTCTATGTTTAAAACACTTTTTATCAGTGCAAAAATCCTCTTCAACTTTTTCAAGAAATTTGGACACCAGGATTGGAAGCTTCCGTTCAACTAGAGCTCCACTGAACTCAGGCGCTGAAATACTGCTGCCCTTAGAAAGCACTCCAATTTCTTTCAGTGACACTTCAGCTGCACAAGCAACTGAAGTTCTCTATTTAGCAACCAAAACAGGGAGAGAGAAGGGGAAGAAAGGTTTCTTCCTGTGTGGATTTCCCCATGAGGAGGCATCTGCTGAGGCAGGGGGAAGATGGAATTGGGTTTCTGCACTCATTCAGTTCTTGGAGTCATGTGGATTATGAACTACAGCTCCACCATTGCTGATGGGGGCATCAGCCCAAATAGTTTAAATTTGTGCTACGGTGTTTTTTTCAAACTATAGATCATTAATTTTGTTTTGATTAAAAAACTGGATTTTTGCTCTTCCTGCATTCTGTAGGAGAAAATCTTACACAATCATAATTTCTACTGAAATCAGCTTGATGAGGTGAGGGAATCATGGTGGAGAGGCAGAATTTTCTGATGCATCTGTGATATAAAATCCCAGCATGCTTAGCTAGCCCTTAACAGGTATTCCCATATGGTCTGTTTGAGCCTGCTTGAAACTAGTAATACTAATTTCAAATGTTAATCAGGAATTTATTCTGTTACTCTCATCTCAACTTTCTTCTGTGCTTTAATTAAATGTTTATCTATTGTAGACAACCCTGTTCCTTTAATGTATGTATGTCTTGGGATGAATGTATACTGATGATTTGGGAGATCACCTAGTTAAGAATAGATCCATAGGTAGATAAAGTCTGTTGCTTCCTAATTCTGAAAGTTTTTGATGTATTTCACTAAAGCAGGAAAATCTTCTTGGACAGAACAACGTAAGATGCTGTTAAGGGACTTTCTGCTGTCCAGTGCAAGGTGGATGTACACTTTGCACTGGCATATGTAAGGTGAGTTTCTAGTCCTTAAGACTGATCTTCTCCTCTAGTGGCAGTCAGTTCCAGCAAGTGTTTTCATGAGAATTCTGGATGCTGTTGTAGCACATCGGAGCCATAAGCTTGCAGTGACCCTTATCATTTTCATAACTGAGGTCTAAGAATGTGTCGAGTCTGGTACCAAGGGTGCTAGTAGTCACATAAGAAAAGCTTTTGTCATCAGGCAGCTGCTGTTAAATGCAGTCATCTTAGCACTGTTCCATGCAAGCTCTGGGTTGGTGTAGTTGGCCTTTCTGTAACTTTTCTTTCTTTCTCTCTCTCAATGATGCCTTTTTGTGCTGTGTAGTCGATAAGCCCAGATATTCACCAGGAGAACGTGCCGTCTTCATGTACATATCTTTATACTCTTGCTGTTCAACAGGAAACTAGCAACAGCTTTTGTTAGTAACAGTTACAAAAGTCAGATGGTGCAGTAGTCATCCGAGTCCTCTGCATGATCTCTTTAGTGTGTGAACTAACACTCTGCTGGTAGAATAGTTTTGGTATCTGTTGGCAGCACATGGTAGAGGAATGGAATTATATTAATTACAAGCTAGATCAATGATAACCCAGTGAATAAGTTAAATCTAGTTAACTTACAGTACAGACACTCAAACATGTGACCCTCTAAAATGAAACATTCATTGTGGTAGTCTTGTATTTGTGATGATAATAACTTACGAAACAAAGGTTAGAGGTTAGGCTTGTTTTCCCTGTCTGTCTTTTTACATCATATGTAGCCTAAAATTCCCTCTCAGGGGGAATATCTGTGAGTTAAATCTGCTTGAAGCTATCATCAGTCACCATTTGAACTACTTTTTCTTTGTTATGCTGCCAACAGAATAATTTTACTTTTTTTGTTATGCTACTTAAGAGTCATATAAGTAAGATAAGAGAAAAGAGAACACTAGGCTGTACCATGCCCTTTGCTTTGCCAGCACAGGATTAGAGGTTTTGATTAGCAAGCATGGCATTGCTGTGTGAGAAACTTGGTTGGATTCCCGTCCTTGATCTCTTGAATGGTGTCTGTGCAAACGCACAGGTGATGTGTCAGTGTGGGGTTGCTCTGCTTCAACATGTCCCACCAAGTTGTGATGCCTGACTCATCCTCTCTTGGTTGAATGGGTATTTGTACCGCAGACATAACAGAGAAGAATAAAGGCGTTTAAGGCTTAAAAATCTTCATAATACTTCTGAGAAGTAAGACTATTCATTCTGAAGGGCTCCTTCCCCATGAAATGTTGCACAATCTTCGCTGACTGAATGTGCCTTTGTGCCTTGCCCTCTGCTTTGCACTGCCATAAGTTTAGCTCCAGTACACTTGATGAATTCTACTTGGATTGTGTTTACTTAGATATGTCTCTAGTTCATGCTTCATCTGTTTTTATTAATACATTCCCAAAATTTCCAGTAGATTGGGTACAACTGGGGGCACAGGAGGTCCTCTTCTTCACCCCTCTCCCTTTCCTCAAGAAAAAGTCTGACAAGCAGCTCTTAAAACACAGAAGCAGTATTTCAAAGTCTGTTTAATAGATGTTTAATGGTGATTAGAATACAAGAATCAGTCTTAGCTTTCCTATTTCTTCTTCTTCTAGTTCTTCTTTTTGAAAACAGCTTTCTGTAATTCAATTTATACTTGCAGTTTCTCTCTGCGATGAGTCTTTGCTCCCTGTACTGTCCCCTCTGGATGGGGTACCCAGCAGCACTGCTGCTCCAGGGGGCCTGAGGATTCTGGCACTCTCGTCTTCACTGAAGAGCTGTGAACAAATGCTAAGTTTCAACAAGCTGGAAGATGACAATGTGAAGAAAGGAATTTTTTTTCCCAGTTGTCGTTACTTCAGCATGTCTGCCAAACCTTTCCATGATAGGTCCCTAAAGAGCTGCAATATTAACTTTACACCTTCATTCCAGTTGGTCATGGAATAGTGGCATTCAGGCTGTAATGGTTCTTTTTTGTTCATCCTTTTTTATTTTTTTATTTTTAAAGACCTAGACAGCTACAGCCACTGCCTTGACAACAGTTCTTGCAAAAAGAACATGCCCCATGTAGGTTCTATGCAAAGACATATTGGCAAATGTCAATTTAAATACAAAAGGTATTTTAAAAAAATAACATGGAGGCTGGAGTACTAGGTTTATGTCTTAATCTATTATTTTGTAGTCTTTGGTTTGCCATGCTCACTCTTAACTGGCTGCTTTGTGTAAGGATTAAATAGGGATGAAATAGCTCTACCGTATGATCCAGTTGATAGGGTGACAAGTGAGACCATGAACTGAGATTTCCTTCTATCGTCCCCCACTGAGACAAATTTATTCCTGTATTGAGGGAAGTTGTGTACACTGTCAGCTGGAGACTATACAGATCCATCTAGGAACTGGGCGTGCTGAAGTGTACTTTCCAATTTGTGCAGCCGTATTCTCCCTGATATCTAGCAAGCCTCACTTCATTATTATGTCTTATTTATGCTTTAGGCTTATGCTCTTCAACTCTGCCCAGTTATGTTAAGGATCATCTTTTTAGGGAGGAAAAGAAAGTTACTCCCTCTCAGCTTGATGCAGAGGAACGCTGAAAAATGTAGACAAGAACTGTCTATTTCCAAAATACTGTTATTCTGGCAGGTAGAAAGCCTTTTCTTTTTGAGTCAGCCCTGCTGTTCTTTGAAATGCTGAAATGCCGTCAGCAGTCAACAAATAATATGAAACATAAACCTCTGCAGTATTTTTTCTACCCTGCTGTGCTCTCTGCGCATTCTTGAGAAGCCCTGGGCTTTGCATACAGTCTCACATAGGGAGATTTGAGGCTTACTAAATAATCAAAGCTGCTGAAAGACAATACAACTCCTGCCTCCTTGGAGAAACATTTAACAGCTAACGCAACCGAGCAGATGTTTCAGTGACCTTCCATGTTTCCTACTGATGACATGCAGCTACTTTTCTTTTTCTCTTTTTTTTCTTTCTTTTTACATAATCTCTTTTCTTCAGATTTTCTTTCTTTTATATGAGCATGTACATGCTCCCACCTTTTTACAGCGATGAAAATTGAACTTTGTTCACTGTGTGTGAAGCCTTGCTGTAGATAAGGACTCCATCCATCTAGACACATTGCAGACACAGTATAAAATTTATCTTGCTGTCTTAGAAACATTCTGGACTGTTGGAAATGGCTGAACTATTTGGTGGAAAGGGGTATGTCACTGCAAAACCCAGGGGATCTTGCATTAAAGAAATAATCTGGTTAAAGTCAGTTAGGGTTGTGAGCATATGTAAACTTGCAAGAACCTTTGTGGTGGAAGCAGCAGAAGCAGCCTGAGGGCTGGGTCAGAATGGGCTCTTTAATGCAGATGTTGCAGGACCCACTTCTGGCAAGAAGGATGATAGACCATTGTTCCTGCTTCTACTGAGTTTTGATAAATGCATCCATAAACTGGAGGATAAGCCCTGGTTTAGGTCTTTTCCTGCCTTTTCATCTTTCCAGACTCATTACCAGCAGTAGAGGATTTACTGTCTTTACTGTAAATACCTTCACAGGGAAATAAGAATTCATAATCTGCAGAGATAATACATACTAGAAGGAAACTGTTCCAATACTGCATCTGCCAGAGGCCAGGCTGAAAGATAAAGATATATAAAGTCCAGGGGCTGCAAAGGAGTTAACCACACCTGCTCAGTGAACCATGTAGGTATTACAAATCTTTGATCTTTCTGAACCTGCACGGATTTACTGGAGAAGCATCTCATTATTCTTTTCGTGCTAGTAAGAGAAAGAGGGGTGACATTCTATAAAAGTATAACTTTAGCTTTAAATTTCTGTATTTTTTATTAAATTTTCAGTTAATGCACAGTTAAATTGCCTTTTGATTTGTTTAAGCTTGCTATCAGTTTTGTAAAGTCTCCCAATGAAATTTTGCCTCTTGCAAAGTGTAATAATGTTCCATTTTAACTTGCAGTCAAGCCAGCCTTACATCCATTTATCTTATATTTCAGCCATGCTGTCTTTTTTTATGGCAGCTTGAATAGAGACCAGGGAGAAACAAAATAAGACATTTTCTCCTTCCTCCCTGTTAGTTACTTGACATCTGGTTCAAATGTGTATTACAGACTCTTCTGTCCTTCCTTCTCTCCTTCCAGTAAAAAAACCTCTCTTTTTCAATCAGGAAATTGACTTTAAAAACTTGCCTATAGGAAATCTCGAGATGCAAACCATCTTTTCCAAAGGAGAGGCATTTTAACATCTAGCCCTGACAGCTTCTTTTAACATCTAGCCCTGACATCAAGCGTGCTTCTTGATTTCGCAACAGGAGGAGATTAATGCTGCCCTTCTATTATATGCTTTGGGATCTGTCTGTACTTCTCTGTAGTCAACCTCCTCGTGAACTGCTGCTTATTAGCAGGGAAGGCACAGACAGCTTTGTGTTCATACAGCTCAGCTGAAGGAAGGGGAGTTTTTTTTTTTTTTTTTTTTTTTTTTTTTTTTTTTTTTTTTTTTTTTTTTTTTTTTTTTTTTTTTAACAAGAGCATGTGTAGCTCTACAATGGAGAGCAGACCCTGCTCCCCACTTGCAGACAGCCTGAAACGTTTGTTTTGTGCCGAGGAATATGGGACTTTTTGTAGAAGTATGGATTGAAGGGGTAGCTGACCTTTTCTTGCCACCAGACTATCTGTTTTTAAATACATAATAGTCATAGTAAACTGATAATATTGAGCTTCTGAACAGGATAACTAGAGAACCTAGAATTAAAGACCACTGTCTCATTGAAAGTGCTGGATGAGTATTGCTCATATAACATGTTATTATTCAGTATGTTGTTTTCCTTCAGTGTTCATGTGAATTCATGACTTGTTACTGTGCTCAACTAAATTCTCACTTTGAACTGTGTCTTCTCAATTTCTTTCTGATCTAGCAAAATTTTGTCACAACATTTCAAAATTACAAAAAAACTGTGTAGCTTCCATTCAGTATCATATTCAATTCTGTTCTTTACGTAAGGGGGGAGTATTAAATCAGAATTAGCCCCACTGGATTTAGTTCTGTCTGAGGTGACTCAAACTTGCTGTGATTTTGGGTTTTTTTTCTTCAGGGAATATAAAGTATGAAATGCCATTATAAATTGTAATCACAGCTTGCCTGGAGTAGGAACCACAGCTGGGATCCTGCAAAATAGACCCCTGGATCTCAAATTGGGTAATGAATTAGGGTTGCAGCCAGGTGGCTGTGTCAGTGGTTGAAGAGGACAGAAGTGCTCCCTGAGGAGCAATTCAGAAGTAAGCAGGAGAGAGCAACAACCTCAGGTCAGCCCATGGAGAATGAATTCTGTGTGATTACTTCTGTAATATTTAAGAACATCTTGCTCTTAGTGAATATCTGTGAAATATGGTCATTGGCTCTGTGCTCTAGAGTAGTAGTTTTTCTGTGCTATCGGGTACTCCCTGGTGCAACTCATAGTCCCTGCTGCTTCATGATGTTCTGGCACATCCTGATCTATGTAGGAGGAGCTCTGACTTCACTCTCAGTTCCCACAAATACTTTGCAGGAAAGTTGGGTGCCTGTAGCAGGGCAGGACCTCTGTAGCTGGTGAGTGTATCTTCTTGATTAGGACATGGCTGATGGGCAAATCCTAAAACTGGAATTTAAATGGTCTGTATGGCAGACTGGCGATTAAAAATCACCGTTCTCCTCTCTTCATCTCTCCCTGTCTGAGCGTCAGCCTTCACTTACAAAATGCTCTCCAGCTTCAGCAACTTGAGCATCTTCCTTGCTTGTTGTCTGGATTCCCTGAGCCCAGAGATGCCAGCTGCCTGGCCTCTCTATTGCTTAACATTGGAGCAGGCAGGTTGAGGAACTCAGCTTCAGGACACTGCCATGTCTCTGGGGGGGCTTGAAGTGTTTTTCCAAATGCTTGTCCACTATCAGGTTTTCCCGTGGTTTTCCGTAGTGTCTGACAGATGTAGTTTGGTCACTCTAAAAATTTCAGCTTTTAATTCTGGAGTCACTGTAAACAGAGCCTGTGGAAGAAGAGGTTGTCAGAATTTTTAAGGATAGAGGGTGTGTCTACAATAAAACTTTTTAGGTACCTTTGTAAGCAATTAAACAAATTTCCAGTAAAGAAAACCTCTGGACCTACTAAGCCCAGGGATACCTCTTCCCTGTTCTGGGCATCCTTGATCCATGAGTTCCTCCTAGAGGTGTGGAGGCTCTGAGGGGTATTGCTAATTCTGCTTAAAGTCCTCCCTACACAGCTGTTGTTGACTTGCGTCTCAGGCAGAATCCTGCATGAGGTCAATTTTTGGTCTGACCTGAAGAAGCCTTTCCTGTAGTCAATTACATTGCTGGAATATACTCCAGGAATGACTTCAGCAGATCAGACCAAAGGTCCTGCTGCTCCTACCCCAAGTGTTGGTCTTTAAAGCACTTGAAGTGTTTTGGCTGAACTTCAAATAATAGCATGTCCTGAAGCAGAGACAGAGTTAGGAAGACTCCAAGGCATCTTGATTTCTGAAAAGTGGTGAAGTTTATGAAACAGTTGCAAAATACACTCATGGTGGGAAGCACCAGCATCTTTAGTTACCCTGCTGATAATATTTCAAAGTGACTGTGGTCACTTTAGAAGGACAAAACGTATGGAAGGCAATAAAAGGATTTTTTCTGTCTTGTAATTTGATATTTAGGCTCACAACCACACCAGTGGAGCATACTGATTAAAAGAGTGTGCCTCTGTCAGCAGGGTGCTGGGAGTGGGTGGGGGAGCTGAGCCTCGTGGTCTTGCACTCCTTTTGGTGTGCGTGTGTTTCTACACATTTGGCGGGGTGCTGGGGATGGGTCTTTCCCATGGGGGAACAGGACTTGCTGAGCTCGCATTTGTTTTCTCCTCTGCTGATAAGTGGCCTGAAATTGTTTAGTGTGGGTGAATTCTCCGAACGTGCCACAAAAGTCTCAAGTCTTGATGGGGTGTGTAGGTGCAGCAGGGTGTTGTGCACAAAAATGCTGAAGGAGTGAGAAAATATTTCTGAGGGTGGCTGACATCCTGATGTATTTTAATGAAGTTGAGCACTGTTTGGGAACAATAATCCAGTGCATTGCTAATTTAAAAACATTATTCACAGGATATGCACTGAACACTGACTTTTCTCAACCTTTTACTTGCTTTCTGGAGTTACTTCTTACATCGTCTTGCTGTGCTCTTGCTGAGCTCAGCCTCTAACTTAGTAGTAGTTCATGTTCCTAAATTTGGGAAGATTGCTACGCTGATTTCAAGTCATACAGGAAACAAATGTGTCTGTCTAAGCTTTAGTTATCACTGTAGTTTTTCTTAAAGAAAGCTTTTAAACTTTGTGTTTGTAGTGAACAGAGCTGATTGATGTGCCTGGCTGTCCCTGGCAGGTCTGCCCCAGGTGGCTGCCTCCCTGTTAGTTCTTGCCTTTTACAAGACTTAGAAAATAGCCAAGGTTTTCATGCTGGGGGGAAATGAAGTCAGCAAGACAGACTTCTTTCTGATGCTTTTCTGATGGTGGCCACCTTCAAAAGGTTTTAAAATGTGTATGGTTTAATTTCTTATGTTAGTTAAAGTTTATGATTAAGGGAAGTTAGATGCTGTTCTACTCTAAGGGAAGCCTAGGGGGAAAAGGGTTTTAGAGTAGCATTTTTAATAGCTGTTTGATGATGCAAAAAAGAAACCCAGCCCCCCTATGTTTATTGTTTTGGGGCTTTATAGTAATGGGTGTGTTTTCTTTCTGTGAAGTTTTTTAATATTAAGGGCTGAAAAATGCTATCTGTACAGATACTGTTACACCAAATTAAGTACACAAACACAGATGCTTCCATAGTTATTTACTATTTCTAGTGAGCGTGTGATAAAAGGGTCTTTTTTAATTTAACTTCAGCTCCTACACATTCTTTTTGTTCCAGCCTGGTGAAACTGGGTGTCTTTCACAGCAGGTTCAGGAGACTCTCTGCACTCTTCTGTCTTCTTTGGGCGCTTAATAACAGGAAAAATTTACAGAGCAAAATGGTGAAGAAGTTGAGCCAGCAGTTGCCACAGTGACAGTTGTCCAATATAAATATCTTACAACTCTTCTGTTTATCATCTGTTTTCAGGGCAGTTTAAGCTGCTGGAACAAGACCGAGATATTAAGGAGCCAGTGCAGTATTTTAACAGTGTGGAGGAGGTGGCTAAAGCATTTCCTGAACGAGTTTACGTCATGGAGGAAATAACATTCAACGTTAAGGTAGTCCCTGAATAAATATTTATCCCTGTCTAAATTATTAACTGTTACAACCTTTATACACATGGCAAGTGAGCAAAGATGCTGTGTGGGAAGTGTAATTTTTTGAGACAAATGAGCCTTTAGTGTTCTGCATTCGGTGATGGTGCTCTTTGGGATCATTTCTGTAGTCTTAAATCAACATGTCTTCTAAGGGCTCTCCTGTCCTATAGCACTTTGGGGAGCAGTCCAGATGATCCATCCAATAATCATCTCATTAGGATGCTCCTGCCAGATTTTAAACAAATGTTTTTTGTTGCCCCCATCCCTCTCCCCTCTCCAGCAGTCTGAGTTTTATTCTCTGTTAAGCAGCAGCTGCTTGAATCCCTGTACAGAAAGCCTTATTCTCAGAGAGCATGCAAGATGAAACGTTGGGGTTGCTTGTCTCAAAATTACTGCAGCTAAATAGTCTTGTGAATAAAACAAAACAAAACAAAGCCCAAAGACATGCTTTTCCTCTGTCTTGGTGTGTTTGCACATGCACACCTCTTGGGCTCATCAAAGGGTTGGCAGTCTCATGAGTGTAGAAGGGCTTGCAGTCACCAAACATGCTGCAGTGCAGTGGCGTGACACAATAAGGACAGAACTTGTTTCTCCTTCTCTGACGTGTGACACTACATATGGTAGGTTAGCTCAGCTCTGCCAACAAAGCAGGGTGGTCTCCAGGCTATTCTGGTTTGTTTCAGTTGATAAAACCACTAAGACTGGCTGAAGAGCATCCTAGTGCTGGGGTACAACGGTGCATATCCACATTGTGTGCCCTACAGTGGAAACTGGTTGAGACTACTGGGACAAAGCCAGTACGGAATTTTCTTGTATGAAGCAGTGTGAGGGTTCTATAACAACCTTTTAATGGCTTTTTCTCTTTCATTCACTGCTAGATACTGAGTAGTCCACAATTTTTATAGGTGTGAAACAAGATTGCTGAAGACTGCTGTAAGTGCAAGAGCTCATTGATTATTTCATTTAGGGACACAGGCTCATGCCTTTCAGGACAGTAGGTTGTTTGCATTTCTGCTCTCCATTAGCCTGAACCCATAAAGAATTACAGCTTTCATGACTGAAGGCTACATGAGAAAGCTGAAATGCTTTTGTATGTTCAGGATATAGGTGGGCAAATCAAAGCAACAAGAAAATTTAATTTCTGCACAGGAAGGATCAGACTTTGCTTGGAGCTGCTAGCCTTACTCAGTGCTGTGCCAATGTTTCTCAGTGCTATCCCATTATTTCTCAGTTGATCAATGACCAAATCAAGAGAGTAGCAGAGTAAAATGTGCAGCTTTGATTTTATAGGAAGAAAAGTATTTGCAGGCCTATTTAAATGTAAAATGTTGTCTCTCGAGTTTAATATGAGTGTTCTTAAAACTCTTCATTGTATTTAGCAAACTGAGAATTAAGCATAGCTTACTGTTACATACCAAATCAATTTTTTAAAGATATTATAGTGATACTCCTTAATGTAAATAACAGTGATAATAAACCTGGTTTAACCTAGTTATCTTGCCAGTATTTCTCTTGGCAATTTTTCATAGAAGCTTATGCCAAGATTATCATCTTCCAAAAAAATAAATGATCTTAACAGGATTTATTAAAGAACATAATAACCCTTTACATGCAAGAGAATTGTGTGTGCTAAAATTTTAATATAGGGGAGATCCTGTCAAACCAATTACAGCAAAGGGAGAAATACTAAGTATGGTTGATTTCTGTCCAATGCAGTGTGCTTCTTTAAATTCAGAAGGTAGCTAATCCAGTATTAAATAAACAAATAATGCCTACAAGATTTGATGAAGCATTTAAGACAGAGAGGACCTCTGAAGTCTGGGAATTCTTTCTTGTTCCAAACACTCACGTCTTCCATGGATACTATTTGAAGAAAGAGCCCATAGAGTTACAGGGAGCAACCACACAGTCACTTGCATGTGACCTGACACACAGTCACTTGACTGTGCTTGTTGAGGTCTGCCTGCATGTGCCAGTGATGCCACAAGTTATGGTTCAGCTTGGTCCCAGCTGTACTCCTCTGTGTAAATCCTTTGCTGCTCTAGGAGGACTTTCATTCAGAGAACTGCCTTCTCACAGTGACAGGCCATCGGGTCTTCTCCACGGGAGTTACTTTATTTTTACTTCATATATTAGTTGTTAAAAGAAAAAATAAGCCACCTCATCCTGGAAGAGGTGGGGGAGATGGTCTCCCTTCCTTTCTTCCCCAGAGAAGAAGGTTTGCAGCCAGGCAGGCTTTCCTGGGCAGGGTGCTGAGGCAGGGGGTTAGGACTGGCTGGGTATTTGTAAGAGGGCAGCTCATGCCATCAAGCCACACGTGTAGTGGAAGTTGGAGTCACTTTTGACAGAAGAGCAAACAAAAATTTTAGATTAAACCAAACTTCTGTAATGGCTAAAACTACAGGTGATTTTTTTGGATGTACATATATATCAGTACTGTGTTTGTAGACTCGGTTGCCACAGGTATCTAATGGCCAGCAGTATCTACAGGCACAGCAATTTAGAGTCTTCTGGGGAAAAGCAAATTTCACTCAGTCAATAGGTATTTAATCTGTTCCTAATTTGAAATTAGAAGCATTCTGTCTTTTCTTCACTGACTGGGTAGGTGGATAACCTTTTTGTATTAAAATTATTCAGAGAATAATTGCAGAGAATTTTGTTATGGTAACAGCATTACGCTACAAAGATGAGGATTTTTTTTATTCTCTATGCCAAGAAGAAAAATATTAAGACAGTTTAGCTACCCCAAGGCCCTAACTTTTGCTGAACCAACAGCAGCAGGTTTCTGTAGTCAGATGCTCTGGTGCCTTACAGATGACAATCTGTACAAATACCCAGGAAGCTATTTGAATTAAGACTTAACAAAATTAGAAACCAAGCCCCTACATCAAACCAAGGGCAAGTCACAAAAAGTTCTCTTAAAAGCAAAAATATTGTCTGATAGGTTGTACATAGGACAAACCACGAACTTCTGTACTCCAGAAAATATCCCAGTTAGTGCTATAGGACCCTTCAGATCTTCCAGGATATGATTTTTGTCCTGATGATACCACTTAATCTCCCAGGAGAGGCTGTGAGGTTCTTTGCAGAGCCTTTCCATGATGGAGAGATAGATTAGATAACAGCCCTGTAATAATTCAAGAAAAGAATTATCAAAGACATTGTTTGGCTGCTGTGAACTTTTGATACCTGATTTGGTTTTCTTTTTAATGTAATCCTTCTTTCACAGTGGTTTAACGGTGTTGGTCCATACAGTGTGCATTTTTTCAGAAATAAACACATACCGATACCTTGCTTTTTATTTTATTTTTTTCCTTTTTGATGAATGTTACTTCAGCAAAGTTGATCTGATTTGGTTATGTTGGCTCTGATAAACTTGTCCCGACTTTCCAAGAACACATATTTAGAATACTATGCCCTATGACATTTGTAAATGCTGCAATAATGACTTTTTTTGCAGTCAGTTTCTGTACAGGTTTTATCTTCAAATTTGCAGGTTACCCATAGTATTTCACCTTGAGAATTAGTGCTTTAGTCCTCTCATCACCTTGTGGCTTGATGCCAGCCTGATGAGTGAACACCATTCCCTCACAGCAGCTTCATGTGCCAGTCTATCTGACATCCCATGTGAAGAGACACTTCATGTTACAGCTCTCTGGGGTTACCTGTCTTATTTGGGGTCATTCTTTGAACACTTTGATTTCTTAAGACATTCTTAAGCGACACGGGAGCCAGCTTTTAATGTAATGAGGGCAAAGTCACTCTTACTTGAGAGGGTAATACACATATACCAACATTAATGTTGTATTTTCTGATTCTCATTCTTGGGAGACAGAGGTTTGTAAAATGAAAATAGAAAGCTGTCTCACCAAATTTAGTAAACTTCTCTGAAAAAGGTTTTTTTTTTTTCTGCTAGTAACAGTGCCTGGGGTATTTTTTAATATTAAAAAGTCTTCATTCATTTGGGGGAACCTGTAAAAATAATTTTTTTTTTAAAGTGTTCTGATTGGTCCCTTGGCTTTAATAGTAAAAACTACATGCAGTAACTATGAGTCAGACACCTCATAGTTGAAAGAGCTCTACCAAAAGAAATCCTAACTGAATTTTTACTGTGAATGCAATGCTTGCATTACTCTAGTAAGATCTAGCAGGTATAACAAGCAATATGAAGCCACAAATCATTTTTATAAGGAGTTCATATGTGCCCAAATGATTAAATACTTCTACTTCAAACTGTAACAAATCAGAACAGTTGGAGTCCAAGAACAGGATTATTGACTCAGGTGTTGTCAAAATCTATTCTTCTGAGGTAACCTTTCCTTAAGCAAAAGAAACAATATACTTGAGCTTTCTCACAAGAACAGGTTTCCTAAATAATCATTAATCACTTCTCTGGTGCTTATCCTTTGCAGTAGGTGTAATTGGCTGCTGGATTGTGGAAGTCTTAAAACTGAAACCAGTGGCTTAAGTGACTTAACCTGCTGCTGGTTAGTAGTGTGTTTGATAAGATGTCTGTTAACCTCTCTGGTCAGCATCCTGGCATGAATAGTGAACAGTTAGTATGGATCAAGATCTGGCAGTGAAGAGATGAAGGGTAAGTATAGCGTGGAATAGGCTCTGGTTTTATGTGCCCTCTGCAGTGGGAGTTGTTCAATTTGAGCATCTGCCAGTGATTTGTGGATGGCTTTGGAGTACAGTACTGCCTCTTCCTCAGAGCTGGGAGACCTCACCTATTAACAGAAAGTGCAAATTTGCTTAGAAGGGAAAAAGAGGGGAAGAGGGAAGTAGAACTGCAGGAGTCATTGTTATGAAGTATGGAGTGTTTTTGTTATGACACGTAAGACAGCAGCTATGAAGATAAATGTGTTTGGGGAAGAAGTTATTTCAAAATGCTCCCAAGGCTGGTGGCTCAGTGAGTGGAGGAGACTTTGTGTTTTAAGGTAATGACAAGAGCTGGAGGAATGGTAGTTATTGGTGCATGTTGTTGCACTGGAAGTGTCCAGTGAAGAGTTTTTTGCTTTTTTTCTTTCGGGGGGGAAGCTCGGCCAGTTAGCTACCTCTGTGGTTTCACATCTGACCCACCATTTCCTTCTACAGTGGCTTGCTTGTTTGTGAATCTCCAGGGAACTCTGAGTTGGCCAAGCAGCAGCTCTCTCAGCCATAGGTTATTACACCTCCCTCACTGGTGTCCTGCAGGAAGAGTGACTGATGTAACCATACAGTCTCGAGATAAAATTTCCGACAACATTCTCCAAAGAAGCCATTTGTGGGGACTTTTCAGTGCTAGAAGCTGATGCTCTTACAGAATGTGTCTTCTCAGAAGGAGAAGGGGGTGATTGAACAGTACATGCACAGAACTCTGTGTATCCTCAGCCCTAATCTGCTTCACCAAAAGCAGACCTGCATGGCCGGAGCTCAGAAGCAATGCTCTCTGGTGGTTTTGAGGAGAAACCAGCGAAAATACAAAGTGCTTTTCTTTTACGTCATGGTATTTCAAAATACTGTCTGACCAGTGGTGTGAACTGTAAATGACTATTAGGTACCATAAAATTCTAGTAGTTTCCTGGATTACACCCAATTAGTCTTTGTTTAGATAATTCACAGCTTGAATGACTTCCTCTCCGGAAGCCCCAGAACAGAAGTGCTGAGGCAGCACACCTCAGCTGAGCTGCCTGTGCCTTTGCTCTGAAAGGCTTGCAGAGAATGATCACAACAACCTCACAAACACGGGTGAACTGCAGATCCCTTCTTAAAAGAGGAAGCATTATTCACACTGCTTCTCAGTTATTAACTGGTTGGAATTACAGCCTTGATTTCGTGCAATGGCTATTCTTGTGATGATACCCAAATTTGAAGCTTGGAATTTGAACAGGTCCATAAAGTTTTGAGGGGTTGCAGAGGCGAGAAAGGGCTATACCAGTTTTTGATGTGTTTTAATTCGCAATCTTTTTAGTTTTTTATTTCCAAATAAAATGGTCTATAACAGGCCAGTGGTTTATCTGGTATGAGGTGCTGAGGAAGAGCTGGGTGAGTTCTGTTAGGTCCCTGAAAAGGGCTTTTCACATTAAACCACTCAAATACAAACCACAGCAAACTCATCTATGAAGAGTCAGTCCAGTCTTAAGGAAATAACTTCAGGAACAAATGAACCTTGGACACCTGTTTTGCTTTATTTTTTCCCTTTCCAATACAATTTCCATAGTAGAAAAACACAGACATGGCTTTGCATATGTTGTTTAATCTCTTAAATTGCAATTACGATCAAAAAATTATGATCTAGTCTATGACTAGGAGAGCAAGGCTAAGAGGGATATGGGATAGACTGATACTCTTGACTTTTCCTTCAGGGAATACATGTCATCCATAATTCACCTTAGCCTGGAAGAGATTATATCAAAGGGACATGCTTCATCCATAACAATGACATCACCTTTTCTGCTCCTCAGGGAGCTGAAGATGATGGAAGAAGGTTTGTTTCCTTCGAGAGCCTGGCAATAAGTTCTGTCAAACAGCAAAACCAAGGGAGTGGAAGAAAGGCAAGGGAATGTTGACATGCTCTGTCATAGATGCATGACACAAGTGGCTATTTGAACTGCCGGTCCTTTATTTTAAAATTGGTTTGCTCTCATACGTTCTTTGGCAGTTTTGGGTGGCTTTTTCCCCTCAAGTAAAATGCAGGAATGTGCAGAACAACAGAAAAAATAGGTCACTTGACTAAATGTCAGGCTAAACACCTTGGACTTGAATACTCAGCTGTTCAAACGAAGTTAGTTTAGTTTCTCCAAATATCTAGTCTCGTAAGTCCAATCTTAACAGATTTGATACGATATGAAGTATTCTCTTTAGTGGGGGAAAAAACAGATTTTTTTTTTTATTATTATTTTGCAGGTGGCATCAGGTGAATGCAATGAAGATACTGAGGTTTACAACATTACCCTTAGTACTGGGGATGAGCTCACTTTAATGGGGCAGGCAGAAATCCTTTATGCAAAATCCTCGAAGGAGAAGTCACGACTGAACACCATCTTCAAAAAAATCGGGAAACTTAATTCGATTAGTAAGCTAGGCAGAGGCAAAATGCCCTGCCTCATCTGCATGAACCACAGGACCAATGAAAGCATCAGTCTCCCCTTCCAGTGCAAAGGCAAGTTTAGCACCCGCAGCCCGCTGGAGGTGCAGATGCAAGAAGGTGAGCACACGATTCGCAATATAGTAGAAAAAACCAGGCTGCCCGTGAACGTCACTGTGCCGAGTCCTACACCGAGAAACCCTTACGACCTGCATTTTATCCGTGAAGGGCATAGGTACAAGTTTGTCAACATTCAAACCAAGACTGTGGTGGTTTGTTGCGTGCTTCGTGGCAACAAAATTATCCCCATGCATTTTCCCTTGCACTTGGCACTTCCAAAATTTATTCTACCTGACAGTCTGGTGAAGGGGGAGCTGTGGCACGAATCCCTCATCCAGCACTGGTTTAATATATGCCAGGAACAGTTTGACATAGATGAGTATTCCCGGGCCGTGCGAGATGTGAAAACTGACTGGAACGAAGACTGCAAGAGCCCGAAGAAGAGCCGATGCACGGGGCACAGCCACGTGCCAAACTCCCTCAGCTATGCGCGGGACGAGCTCACCCAGTCCTTCCACCGCCTTTCGGTGTGTGTCTATGGAAACAACTTGCATGGGAATAGTGAAGTGAACCTCCATGGCTGCAGGGACTTGTGCAACGAGTGGGCCCTGTTTTCTCACGATGCTCTTCAGTACCAGGAGTCTGGTGACAGTAGCAGCGATTACCTTTTTCCTGAAGTTAGCGAAGAATCCATGTTTCTGCCTACAAAACCAGAGCTTCCTTACGAAGAGCTGTGGTTGGACCAAGGGTCTGGAAAGGCTGGTGACCAGCCTCTCACTCGCTCGCTAAGTGAGAAGAACAAATGTGACAACTACAGGGGGTCTTTCCGATCAAAGTGTGGTAACGCATCTCTTCCCGTGCCTGCGACTGTTGGAGCAACCACGAAGTCTTCAGATGTTTCCCTACCTCCACCTCCAGTGCCTCCCAAATCAGAAGCAGTAAGTTGGAGTTATTAATGTTGGGTTTTTGTTCTTTTGCAGCTGATGAAGAGTTTGCTTGTGGATTTCTGGGGGAACACTTTGGGGTGGGGTGGATATTAAAAGCAAGGAAACGTCAAGACTTCGAGATTTACAACTTCACTTAGTTTCCTACCAAGTATAACTTATGCCTTAAAACCACCAAACTATAGTTAATACAACTGTTCTAGTACCCTAGTCTTGATACTTTCAGGTGTTACTTATCAGAGGGGTTTTGCTCACGCAAACAAGAAGTTCTAGCTCACTTCCTTCCCTTGCTTTCCACATCACCTCTCATGTGGCTTCCATGTTTTCTCATATTTTCTGTGGTTGAAGCGTGTGGGGCATGACCCCATTTGGAACTGCCTCAGATATCCTTAGTGTGTGTGTCCAGTTAACTGTCCCCAATAATGAGAACTGCTGTAATTTTTATGGATTTCAAGTGTTTGTTAACAAGAGATCGTCTTCCCTGTTACAAGTCTGTGGCAGATTTTGAAGAACATTAAGTGTCATTAACTTTATCAAATCAGACTTCAACTAATCGCTCTGTACTGCTTATTGAAAGATAACATGTTCAAACAGGGACTCTGAAAAGTTGATAAATGAGCCTTCTAGAAGTCTCAATTTTAAATGCACCATGTTTCCTAGGGTTTTCTAATGAGAACTCAGGCCAAGAAGAAATAATTTCTCCAAACCTGAAATGTCATGGAGACTTTGGAGGAAAAAATTGTACAGATTATCAACAGGACTTTATGTGGACTGGGTGGAAAATGGAGCTATTACATGGTCTCTTGATGTAGTTCTAAACATATTTTTTTTAAAAACAAAAATGAAAAAAGAAAACTTCCCCCAGGAAACAGTGTTTAGGAATCTTTAGTAACTTGAAGTGATATATACTTATGTCACTTTAATTAATTGTGGCAGATATTATAATTTAACTAATTAGTTTTGCAGGGATTTTGAAGGAATTTTAAGAAAGAAAATATCATTCCATTTGCGAGTCCAGTCATAATTCCAAGAGCATGGGTGCATAGTAAGGTGAGACTAATCTAAGACCAAACTGCAGCAATTCATTGTGATCCTGTCCCTTTGTTATTCCCATCTTACCCCATTTCAGTAATCAGGGGCACCTCACACCAGGCCAGGTTGCTCAAAGCCCCATCCAACCCAGCCTTGAACACTCCCAAGGAGAGGCCAGCCACAGCCTTCCTGTGCCAGTGTCTCACCACGCTCACACTAAAGACTTTATTCCTGATGTCTAATGTAAATCTACGCTCTTACAGTTTAAAACCATAACCCCTTGCCCTTGGGAAAAGCCCCTCCCCAGCTTTCCTGTAGATCCCTTCAGGTACAGAAAGGCCGCTATAAGGTCTCCCTGGAGCCTTCTCTTCTTCAGGTAGAGCCAGGCCCCAGTTTAGGTGAAATCTAAGTTGTATATTTTTGTGCTAGTTTATTCTGCAGTGGGTGGCTGTGGGGATGGCCCTGGCCAAGCTGTGCAGCTGCTGGGGTGGTCTGGGGAGGAGAACACCAAGAAACACCCCACTTCCAGCCCCCCAACAGTGCCACCGAAACTTCCCCAAAAAGCAGCCACTGCAGCTTCAGCAAAGACAGGAAAGTCAAGACATTACGTCTTCTTAGCAGAGTGTTTGCACGTCATGTCTTAAGTGCAGGAACCCAAGAGCACTTCCTTGCCTCCGAGGTCAGGTACACACTGACACTTTGTCCACCAGACTCTCTTGGACAAGTGCCCAGCAGCAGCACACCAGGATGAGGTTCCCTGGCAGCCCACGCTGCTGTAAACCGATGTGGGGCTGCTCTCACCCTCCTCCTCCTCCTTCTCCTTTCCCAGCCACATGGTCCTGGCTCCTCTTTTGTGCTGGTTCTGGCACTCCTGTGCCTGGGCAGGCAGCCAGGTCTGGATCTGGAAAATGATTAGTTTCCTGCTGATTTCTGTGAGCTGAACTGCTTCATCACAGGGTCAAAGGAGATCTGGAGCCAGCACCAGGGAAAGGGGAGGAGGGTGAGGGAGCGGTGGGGGAGGAAGGCTGCCCCCACAGTGGGGTGAAGGTGGCCCTTCTGTCCCTGGGTCATTCCTGAGGGGTGGGTGACGGGGTGCTGGGAGAGCTGTGGAGCACCTGCAGGGCATCATTGTGGGGAAACCGCCTGGCTTAGCAAATCCCTTCGGGGGGCAGCAGGGTGGTTTTTGGGATAGATACATGTCTTGCCTTTTAAGGACATTTTGAAAAAAGTGTGTGATTTTGTCATGTGTGCCTTACATTACTGAGGTAATGTGTGAGTGCTGTCAGCAGTTTCTGTATTGCTCTCTAGCTGTGCAGGAGACCCAATTTCTGGTAAAGATATTAGTGTGCATTTAGAGGTGGGCAGGGAGTGTAACCCTGTAAAAAAATAACTAAAAAAGACTGCATCTCCATAGATGATGATAATTTAGGCTCGATTTTGTGGATTCCTGGGGCAGCTTTGGAATGAGTATCAGCGATCTACCAAATTCATCAGCGGGCTGGGGCCAAGGAGATGTTTGCATGGTTTCCATGTAGGGTATTTTTAGGAGAAGTAGATCTCAGGAGCTGCTGATGAACATGTGGTTTAGAATGATATTCCATAACTCCCTCTAGAATGATATTCCATAACATTTCTGTATAAAGGCTGGCTGGCAATTGTATTTTTGCATGGGCTAAATTTAAAATGTGTGTACAGGAACTGTTTGTGGGAGAGAGAAAAGGACATTTGGGTGTTTCAAGAAGCTGTTCTGGGTTTCTTCTCACCATCAGGATGCAGCATTCTGGTATACAATGCTGATATTCTAAATACCTTTCAGAAAATCAAAGTAGTCTGAGGGCAGAAGAGGAGGGAGGAGAAATTACCTCTGAATTAAAGCCTGTAAATTATAAATTGCTTCAGTCCCCAAATGCTAATTTGCCTAAAAATCAGAAGTTGTTTTCCTGCTTGATTTATAGTCTGTCCCTGATGGATTGTGTCAGAAGTTCAGGCTCCCATCATCAAGGAGTGTTGAACTGCTTTGCATTACACTTGTGGTCCTGCTGGTGACAGGGTGGGTTTTATCCAGGTGGCCTCAGAAGCTGTTACTGTGATGGGCACCTGTGATGCCCAAATTCAAGAGTGACACCCCAGCGTCCAGGGGCTGCTGTCAGGGCTCGGGCTGGCACCAAGGGAAAAGGAGGAGAGGTTTTAAAATCCACCTCACGCCATTGGAAAGGGGTCACCACCACCGGGTCATGGGAAGGAGTGCTGGAGCATGGGAGAGCTCAGGCATTCAGTGCAAATGCACTTTATCTCTGTCTGGCAGCCACATGGCATCTAGTGCTTCTGGGCAAAAGAGTATTTCCTTGTAACAGAGCTGCCATCACAGTTGTAGTGTCACACCACAGCTGTTCTCCTCCTCTCCTGCACGTATTTAGCTGCTGTTCTCTTGGACCTAGTGCAGGTAGCTCTCCTCTGAAGCTTCCCCTTGTCAGTTTGATCTGCAGAATCTCTCCCTTTTATTCCTCTGCTGGGTTTCCTGGGGGCTGTGTCTGGCAGCTGTAATCATGGTCTTGTGACAGGGACCAACTGGGACTGCAAACCGGTATTATTTATGTCCTCGTTCTGATCTGCAATCTAGGTCAGCAAGGGAGCTTGGCATAGTTTGTTATGCCAGCACCTCTGAATGCCTGAAGTATTATTCCCAGGGAAGAATCCCTTTAACCCCTTAACTGCCTGCCATGCTCCAGGAGTTCTCCTGGGTGGTCTCTCTAACCCCATGGGTTCATATTCTGTAGCATGCAGCATTAACTTTGTCTAGTCTGACCTGAAGAAAAAAATAATAGTCCTTAGGCATCCTTGGGGCACAGCACTAAAATGGTTGAAGAGTTTTATGCCTGAACTCAGTAACAAACATGAATAAAATTGCTTCTATCTTCCTTTTTTTTTTTTTTTTTTTTTCTTGAAATAGCAAATAAGAACCCATAGAGCAAGTTTTATTTCAGTGTTTTATGCTGCTGGGCATTTCCTGTAATTTTGACTTGTTTTGAATTAGTGAAAAAATGTATTACAATGTCCTTGTCCCCAGTTTTCCAAATCACAAAAGTATTAAATGGGTTGTTGCATTTTGAAAGCACTGAAGTGGATTGCAAAAGGTTCCACATTTGTTTTGTTTTTAAATAAATTAAATCACTTTAATTGCTAATTATGTCTTGCAGAACTGCTAAGATAACTTCTAGTTCAGTAATGTTGTTAAATTTAAAATTAAACTATAATTTTCAAACACAAGGAGAATTTCCCTTTGCTGGTACATCTAAGACTGTTTCAGACAAGGAGAACATGAGGTCTTCAGCCCAGGGGGAGGTGGTGAGTCCTTAAAAATCCTGCCTGGTAGCCTAATTCTTGGTAGCCTTGTTCATCTCGAGCCCTACTAAATAATGTTGCTCTCCCAGATATGTGTGGGTGAGATTAAGGTCTTAACTCCATCATTTTTTCTATGGGGATGTATCCAGATATTTTTCCTCTACCTAGGCACACCAAACTAAGTTTCAGAGAAGTAGTGCTACAGTCATGTGTTCTAAGCTGCCACGTTGGAAAGCTGTGAACAGTAGACCTATTGGCTGTGTGGTATTTGAGCAGGCTCTACTACTGCCTGCACATTTCAACTTGTATATTTGGTAGTTGACCTTATCCTGGGCTGCTTTGGCTGGTACAGAAAGGCTAAAGCTCCAGGTATGAATCCCAGTGTCTGGCAAATACATGTATTATTCCTGTGGGAGGAAGGCTGGGAATTATCCTGGAGCTGGATGGCTTAGCATCACTGGTGAAGTAAGTAGGAAACATCAAAGTCTGTTGAGATCTTTTCATTATGTAAGCTTGGTTTATTACATCTAAATAAACATCTAATGAAGTTTAAGCCTAATTAATTGCTCCTTAAAAAATGTAAAATATCTGGAAGAATCTGTCTCATGTTGTGTGTTACAGGAAGGTTCTTTTACGTTGTTCTCTTGCTACTACTTTTTAAAGGAGTGGATGTCAAACTACTGGGAAAAAGCACCCTAAAAATGATCACTAGTAGCCTACTGGTAGCAAGGCATTCTTCTGGACTTCTTTATGAGAGCCACATACTCTTGCAAATATATATGCTTAGCATAATTTTTTTTCTTCTCCTCCCTTTTTAATTATTTCCTTTCACAGAATAAGGCAGAACCAGATGTGTTTCATCTGGTTGAGAGTGCTGCTGCCGAGATTTTTTTGCTGCTTACTTACATGTTCTTCTCTTATACAGGTAAAAGAGGAATGCAGGCTCCTGAACGCTCCGCCTGTCCCACCACGGAGTTCAAAGCCTTCCTCCACCAGTCCTTCCATCCCTCCTCGCACAGTCAAACCTGCCCGGCAGCAGACCCGATCTCCTAGCCCTACTCTGTCATACTACTCTTCAGGACTGCACAACATGTATGTGTTGGAGATGTGAGAGCCTAGGGCTAGCATTTTTTGAGAAATTTAAATTTTTTTGAATTTTTCAGTATTCTTTTTGAGGGTTCTGGCATGGTTCTGGGTTGGCGTTGCAGACTTTTTGTGAAATGGGCTAACCTGTCAGGTTTTATAGATGGGAGAGAAGCAAAGCTGCAGGAGAAACCAGCAAAGATTCTGACATAGCAATTTATATTAAACACATGCACATATTTCTGTAGGTAATCTCACTGTAAAGTGGCATGGGCTGGCTAAATGGAAAATCCTCTACAGTTTGGTATAATTCTTGAAAGGCTTGAATCTTCAAACCAGAACATCTCAAAGCTAGTTTTTGGGTGGGATGTCAGTGCTACATGTGTGCAGTGCCTCCAGCTCTGATAAGTGGGGGAACAAAAGGGGTGTGCTAATCCAGAAGTGTGTTGTGCCAACTCTATGGGAACACAGAGGGTGGGTGTGATGGAGAATGGAGGGGCCAGCAGACACCACTGAGTGCCAAGTGAGGTGTAGCAGAAGGTGACCAGACAGCTTCCAGATCAAACCCACTTCAGCACACACCAAGCTCACAAACTGGAAATTCCACTCCGGCTAGTTGCAAGTTGACAGTAGATTTTGAATTACATAGCTGCATACATTTTCCTTGCAATGCACTGTTCTTCCTTTGGCTTTGGAAAGTGTATACACCTTTTGAAGTCTCACCTCCTTTTTAACTTGGATATCTTGTTGCCTTTATTTTTGGTATCTCTTCAATGACAAGATAGTACTTGTTTGGATATTACAAACTGGTCTGAAATACCACTGAAGTCATTCCAGCCTAGATGCAGTTGGTATAATAACTTATGCTTGAATTGCCTTTTTAAGCCATACAAGCCAAACTGCACATTTGCAGCTCAGTGTTGTGTATCTGGCAATGATCACTCTAGATCAAGGCTGCTCATTTGTTTTTTATGAAAGCCTGTTGGGTAGTTCTGTCAAGCTCTACTCCACAGGAGGCACAAGACCTCCCAGCATTTGAGGCCCTTCAAATGCTGCTTTCTCTCTTTGTAGCTAAGAATACATCTGCCTCCCAAGAAATGAGGAAAACAGTGAAGTTTCTCAGGAATGCAGGTGGTATTATTTGCTTCAAACTTCACAATATCTGCATGAAATTCATCTCCAGCCTGGGTCCAGACTAGATATCTCTGTATTGGTAGAATTGAACTAGTGCTGCAGAGGAAGCTCCTAGAAAATTGGCAACGTGTGGAATAATCAGATTGCTGCTGAAGTTGCTTTTCAAGTCTTGCTATTTTTATCGATGGTCTTATTTTCTGGATTATGAAGTGTTGCAGCCAATATTTTAATCACAAATAAAACCAATATTACTCGTCTTTATCTGCCTATAAGAATGGCTGATTTCAGCTGAACTTGAGGCTTCTCTTGCATCCTTTGGCACCGAGTCCCAGTGAGTTAGTTTTGGTGAAGGACCAATTAGGAAGCAGTTTGAAAATGTTTCTTTGTGAGTTCTCAGTAATTCCATCAACCTTTTAAATCATTAAATGCTCCCATTTCTAACACTGAGTTAGAGGACAGAGGATCAATCAGTTTAATTCCTCTGTGCAGTAGTTATTTATTACATCTCAGTGACTGTCTTCTCTGAATTAAACAGCCTGATGGGTAGATTTGTGAAAAATTCTTTGCACTTTGTACTGCACAGCAGTTGGCCTCTAAACAGCCAGAAATGACCAGATGACAGTGTATCCTTTTAGAGGAGGAAAAAAAAAAATCTGTTACTGTAAAGATCCAGCTGCTTTAACTTGCAGACTTGTATTAATGACATAAACAAGAAGAAAGTAAAGTTTGGAGGGCATGGAGTGAAGACCAAGGCAGGGTTAGACAGAGAGGGAAACTGCATGGGTTGAGTTTCGTAACTATTTTCTAGGATTATAGTTTAGAGCTGCTTTTGTTCATCTGCACTTTGTGTTTGAGCTGGGCCAGCCCAGGTTGGCTTCCTCTCTGACTCACTGTAAGCACACAGGGAACATTTTTTATGTCAATCCATTCAAAACCATGCTGGTTTTGGAAAGCTGCTCCCCTTCTCAAGCAGTTTTCACTGAGCTGTCCCAGTAGTTAGTTTCTAGAAGCAAGAGGTGAGTAGTTAAAACCATTTTAATTGTTTTTCTAGTGTCCTGGCTTAGTTGGCCAGAATTCTAGAGATCAGCGCAATCCTTCAGACTTTCTAGAAGCAACTGGCATAAAAGCAGCAAACATTTACTTTTGATAACAGGTTGCATGCTTTTGCTGCTAACCTGTGTCTCTCAGGAACACCTGGATATCAGTTCCCTCAGGCAGGCTGAGCTTAGTTTACCATCAGAAAGTAGGTCAGTGTAACTTTAGATGCCTTTGAAAAGTCTCTCATCATAGCTTTTTAAAGTTGTGGACACACAAACAAGTTACTGTGAGGTAAGCTTTGAAGTCTGATACTTTCACACATACAGCTACATCTGCTTACCCTTCCAGGTAAAACTCTTCCATTGGCAGTAAGGATTTGCTTATTCTTTGTTACTGTACTGTGCACTGGGGCTGTTCTCACACCATGGGGAAGGATCCGGTGCTCTGTACCATAAGAAAAAAAAAATCTTGGCTTCAAAAGGGCTTTTGGTCATCTCTTATGTCAGTCAGCCTTGGATCTAGTGCAATGGTGACCTGCCCATGTTACAAGCTTTTGCATACCATGACACATCTTGTGGGAAGTAAATACCAAATGCAGGATTAGCACATCTTCCAATGTATGTGAGGTGGTTTCTTTTCCATGGTTATGTCCCTCAGGAATTCAGCACTGAAAAAACTACATATTGGGGAGATGACACAGAACTGAATTGAAATACCTACTTTTTTAATGAGCTTGAAAAACGAGGGCATGAGGCTTTTAGATTTATCAGCATCTTGTCAGGCTTGTATAAGGAGTAAAAGAACTGTCTATGTATTATTCAAACATGTTGTTCAAATCTGAAAAGTTCTGCCAGAGGAAACAAAATTCTTTCCTTGTGACAGCCACCCTCTGCCAGATGATTTCTGAGTTTATTCCAGTGCCACCTTTTTTCATACTAATGACGTTCTTTCTGCTTTGCTCCTTAAGCAACGTCACAGAAAGTGACAGCACCAACCCAACTGAGAGCACACCTGTTTCCTGCTACCCTTGTAACATGGCGAAAACCGAATCCAAAGAGCCTGAGAGCACGATGCCTTTGGGAAGCCCCCCAGCTGAAGCTCTGCCTTCGAGGTTATCTTGGCCAAACCATTTTTCAGGAACTGCTGAAGGCCAGAATAGGAGTGATTTCCTGCTTGATCCTAGCAGGAGCTACAGCTACCCCAGACAGAAGACTCCAGGTACGCCAAAGAGAAACTGTCCTGCACCTTTGACTTTTGACTTCGATGGGTGTGAGCTCCCGACAGGGTGCTCCCCACTGACCCCAGCAGAGTTCTCAAACACCATTTCTAGCTGTCCAAAGTCAGCAAGTTACTCTCAAGACTGCACTGATGAGAAGGCTCTGGGAGACAGCAATACAAAGCAGAGCCACTCATGTCCTGCCTTACCTCCTCGGGCACCGAAGTCAAATGAAGAGAAGACGGTTACAGACGTGTGTCCCTTGCCACTGAAAATAGATGGTGCCGAGGAGGACTTGAAAACTGATTCTCCAGACCTCTTGGAAGATCAGTATCTTGTTAAAAAGGGCATGCAGGATACCTTCTCTGTGTCTTATCCCTTCTCGTCTCCCCTTCATGTCCAGTTAGCACCAAGATCTTGTGGGGATGGCTCTCCCTGGCAGCCACCCACGGACCTTTCTGGACTCTCAATAGAGGAAGTGTCTAAATCTCTGAGGTTTATTGGTCTTTCAGAAGATGTCATATCATTTTTTGTTACAGAGAAGATTGATGGCAATTTACTGGTTCAGCTTACGGAAGAAATCCTGTCAGAAGACTTTAAGCTAAGCAAATTGCAGGTTAAGAAAATACTACAGTTTATTAATGGCTGGCGGCCCAAGATGTGATGCTGACTAGTTGTTAGTGAAACTGTAGAAGATGTGCTTCATGCACTTCAGCTAATACATCACTTCCTGTTTTTTGCACTAAAAGCCCTTCCTGTAAATAGTAGTGGAAAAATTCTTACTATGCAGATAAACATTTTTGAGTGGTGAATGGATTTGGGGTTTTTTTTTAATGTCAATAATAAAGATAAAGAATCGACAGAGGTGTGCTTTGTGCATCCCTGAAAGTTCAACAGCTGCTAAAAACTGGACACTAAGGGAACTTTAACTCCATAGTCTGTTAAGACTTAGTCGTATTTATTACTGAACAATTTAATGCTGAAAGACACACACCAATCCAGTTTACAGTTTTGTGTTAACTGCAAAAAAAGGTATTTCTTCTGAGATTATTTCTGTTCAAATAACATTGGGCAACATGCTGTGATTTTCTTCTGTTTCTGTTAACCAAAAGCATGTTCAGATATTCAAAAGCATCATTTTGACACTACATCTGAAAATGTTAAGAATTGCTGTGAAGTACCACTAATACACTATTCTTGCAGCACATTTTTATTTACGGTATCTTCCTGACTACCTGTAATGTGGATACATTTTCCATGTTACTATGAGCAAAAAGAGTTAAATCTTTTTTTTAAAAAAGAGTCAGCTCATTGCCCAGAGGGGAGGGAGAAGGGGGATTTTCCTACTGAGCCACTCTGCCCTGGCCAATTAAAAGTTTATGACCTGTAGATTTCAAAAGTTGCTTTTGTAGTCAGATGTCTGGAGTGTAAGTAGCACGACTTCTGGTTGTGCAGCTTTCTCATGGGAAAGGCAGTTCAGTGCACAGACTTTTTTCTCAGCAGACCCTGCCTGCCACAGTAGCCTGCCAGCATAGACCTTGCAATATCCTTGCTCTGGCACAAAGCAACCCCTTACATTTCCTCTGCTGCTGCTGAAAATGCACTCCCATGTGCTATCCTATTCCTGCGATCGGATCTGTGTGGGAAGGTGATAGTACTCCTGTAGGATGCCTTTGAAACAAAGCATTAGAGAGGTGGGAACAGAAACAGCACATGGCACGCTGGTAGGAAGGGGCCAAGTGAGGGTTTGGGCCGTGCCTTGGGAGATGCTTGTAATGTGTAAGTTCACCTGTCTGGTTTGCAGTAGTGGGTGTCAAAGTGGGAGGGACTGTGGCATCCCAAGATGTGCTAATTCAGTTGCCCAGCTGGAAAAACTCATAGATGACACACAAAAGTAGCAGTCAACATGGAGCACAGAGATCAGAAGGGGGCATTAAGCTGCCCTGCAGAGACCTTTCAAATTCAACTGTTCAGAAGCTTAGAAATAGGATTAACTTTTGGTAGTCAGTTGTTGAATTCTTGTAGTTGGTAGAGCTCTCAAAAATGTGTCTGAATAACCCCAGATTCCCCTGCGTTTGTAGAACTGAATGCAAAGATTTCGGGAGGTTCCTCATAAAACAGTCTATGGTGTCCATCCCTAGAAAGTGTGTGTACCCAGCATCCTCGGGTGGTCAGAGGCGGGCACGCTGGACCTTCACCTTCACCCACTGCTGAGCAGAACCCTGGCCAGGGTGAAGCCATCACCTGCCTTTTTTACCTTTTGAAAGTGCAAAAAATCTCTCTCCCTCCATTGCAGGCCATGCAGTGGGAGCATCAAAAGAACATACAGACCAAGGACAAAAATGAGAGGCTGATTTTGCTTGTTTTCTTAACCATATTGACTCATCAAAAATAATTTGTTTGCAAAAGGAGTTTTCTGTTGCCTGGGCAAATTTTGTGTCATGTTTCCATGGTCAACTGAGATACATCTTTGTCCTTCAGTAATGCAAACCACCAGTTCCCAACCAGAAAGCAAAGCCCAACTGATGTGGGTACTAGAAAGCAGTGAGCAAAAAAGGTCCCAGTAGAAAAACACCAAAAGTTCATAATCCTACTTTTTTTCTTAATGTATTGACTTTTAGCAATAGATCAATAGCTTTCTCTGGATGCTTTTTAATTAGCATCCTAAAATATTTTAAATGCAAGTAAGAGTAAATCAAATTCAAGTACTGTTACATGTGCATGCTTGTTAGTAGGCATGTGCAGTTGCAAGTAAATTGCATTTTAACCCCCAGTGTGTCAAATAGCTTTCAAATTTAAAAAGGTCACTTAAATGTTGGGTACATGTCTTTGTTTTGCTTGGCTTGTTAATTCCAGGTAAAAGAAGTAAAATATCTAAAATGTCTCTCTCTTCCTCTCAATAAAAAAAAACCAAAAACAAAAACACCCCAGGAGATCACAGGATTACAGTCTTAGTAATATTAACATTAAATATTAGTAATACCTCCAGGACATTAATATCCCTGAGAAATGAGTGTTCTTTGGCTGTGGATGGGCACCTGTGCTGTTACCTCTGCCCACCTGTGTGGAATGCTTTTTCTTGGAAGTAGCCTGGTGGAATTCTCACTTCACAAGTGTGTTGCATTGGCATCGTATATGCATAGACCAGAATTTGGCTGGCCTGCTGAAAGGCCCAGAAATGTGCAATGATTTTGGAGGCAGATCCCGTGTGCGAAAGTACAGCTAAAACCTCTTAACTGCAGATTTGCTATTGTTGTCCTTCCAGTTGTCTTGGCCTGGCTGGGCACTTCTTCCTTATTTTTATGCATAATATGGTAGCATTTAACCTTTTATTTTGCCCTCAGCAGCTCATCACCATTTTTTTCCAAGCCTTTTTTTAGCAATTTAGGTGTTCCTAACCTTTGTGTTGTGTGGGTTCTATGGCTTTGGCATTGAGATACCTGCTGAGATACTCAAGCTGAACTGAAGCATCTGCTCTGGTGAAATCAGAAGAATGATGAGCTGGGGGTGTGGTGGTTTGTCTTCTCCACTGCTGTGTAGGTAGCCAGGCTATGGCAGTGCTGATGCCTGTGGGGATCTAATTTTTTTGCTTTTCTCTTGACCTTTGCTGATGTTGGGTTAGGGGATCAGGACTGCCCTGACACAGTAGAAGGCACTCTAAACAGGGCATTCTGTGTGCGTTCACATCAGTCTGTCAGGAAGTCCCTGGCTATAAAGGGATGGTGGCACCTTTGAAATGAGGCAGGAGCAGAGGAGTCCTTCAGGCCTTAGCAAAGAACCACACAGTATCCTGTAAAGGATGGGGTGTAAAACCTGGAGGCTTAAATTTGTAAAGAGCTGCAAAATGCTTCACTGCTTATGGTACTTCACGGTGGAGGGTTACATCAGTGTTCCCACTGTGATTAGGAAGTGTCTGAAAGCTCTGGGGAATATTGGTGAGATAGGAACTTTTACCACCTGGTGTGAATAGGAGGAGGAAGCTCTCAGCCTTGGAGAGGACTTGCAGACTGAGCAGTGCCAGGACACGGGCACCCTCTCGTGGGGGTCCCTTGCTGCTGAAGTGTTGATGTGGGCTCTTGCCTGGTTTGTGCAGCCCAACCAACCTATTCATGTGAGTGAATACTTAAAATACTTAAAATTTTTAATTCAGTGAGTGATCCTAGCAGCTCCCAAGCACAGCCCAGAGGTTCACAGTGCAGCCTGGTTTTGGAGAATAACAATGTTCAGCTGTGTTGATGTGCTGGCGGTTCTTGGGGACAACTTTGTAAACTGAAAGAGATGTAGCCACTGAGTTCAGACAACACACCTTGTGCCAGACTGGGCCTAAAATCATTTATATTTGGAGACAGCCTACTAAAATAGGCAGTCCTAACCTGGGACTTCTTTGCTCAGATTAAATATATGTAAGGCCTCTGGTGCTTATTTAGTTGTAGATGTCTGAAACTGCATGTGTCCCTCAGGAGTTTTGTTTGTCTGGGAGTTTTGATAGCAAAAAAATCTGACATCATTCTATATGGAGCTGTGTCTCTGTCCTCCAGCAGGAAACACATCCTTTCTATGCAACAGTCATATGGCAGCACAAGGACTGATGCTGTCTTCAGTGACAAAAGCTGGATTCTGGCATGGGGTCTTTTCTGGAGGTGGACACAGAATTGGCCAGGGGAGAGGTGGGGAGGAAACTTGAGGGAAAATACTGGTTTCCTTTAAACAATCGTGCCTAGGATTAAGATCCTTTGTATTGCTGCCTGGCTGGCTAACCAAAGCTGTATTCAAATCAGCTCAAAGTGCATATTTGTGTTATTGCCATATAGCAAAAATTTCCTACAGCTGGAAGCTTAGAAGCAAGAAACATTTGGTCTATCCAGCATTAGGAAGAAAATGTATTTTGAAGTGTTCGTTGCATCTAGAAGCAAGGGTTTGAAGTAACTGTGCATTACAGGTTTTTTTCCAATACAGCAGTTTCACTTGCCACTTTAATTGACTTCATTTCACAACAACAGCTTCAAGAGAAACAGCGATGCTATCTCAAAACCCACCTTGCTTTAAATCTCTCTGCAAATACCTGCAGTGTTTTCTCCTATGATTTCTTCTTGAATCAACTCCTTGGTATTCTCCAAGCTAAATCAAGTGTGCTGACACCAGCTCCTTGGTTGCTGCCCGGGGCAGGGGGTGTGCCTGCCTGCAAGGCCAGGCAGGGGGGTATCCCACATGCCATGCTCCTTAAAAGCTGAACACCAGCCATATGGAAAAGGACCAGGGCTTAGCCCAGCTCTCCTGGCTCCTCTTTTTGATGTTTTGA
This sequence comes from Florisuga fusca, assembly GCA_038090715.1. Taxonomy (NCBI): domain Eukaryota; kingdom Metazoa; phylum Chordata; class Aves; order Apodiformes; family Trochilidae; genus Florisuga; species Florisuga fusca. The sequence goes on from JAAWXA010000005.1 coordinate 18,262,240, forward strand.
AATTGCAGCATTTCCACATAGGAGCTGGAAGGTACAAGTGAAATTTTAATGGAAGTTAGGGATCGTCCTTTTTGCCTTGCTGTGTTAGGGCCAGGATGGTACTGGGAAAACACAGGCCCCTTGTTGAGACATAGCAATAAGTGACTCTTCATTTGTTCTGTCTTAAACTCCTAATGGTGTAGGAGTTGCTCATATTGTACCATTTCTGTGCTCAATAACCAAATGTTCAGCGTGAAAATCTGCAGAGTGATTCTCTTGACTCGCACAGTCTTCTGAATTGTACTAAAAATATCTGTTAGTTCTTAGCTCTTTAGATTCACTTTGAGTAGGTCAAAAAAATAACACTTGGGAAAAAAAGGGAAAGCCCCAAACCTTTGGCTTAGTACATTTCCGTTATAAAACGAAGCATGGTTTTTGTGGAATTCTGTGCTGTTTTGGGCTTTTGTGTAAGAGGCTGAAGGCAGATTATTATTTAAACCAGGTGCAAATAAATATCCCTGTAATGTATATGAACAAATTTAAACCGTGTATTGTAAGTATATAAACTGTATATTAAAGACACTATTTTCATGATATTTCAAATGTGTACAGAATTTGTTGAACTAAATCTGTTGGATTTGCATGTATTCTATAAAATGGTTGGCTTCCATTTAGTAATTTCACTGATTTACCCTCCTTCTCATCTCAGTATAATTCAGAAACAAGCTCTTCTCAAGCAGTGAATTCACAAAGTGAGATTGGGATAACCAAGAGAAGAAATCAGCTTCTGCATTTAACCTCTCAATACACATTACTTTTCTCCAGCTTGTAATTTCGCTTGATCCCCTTTGGCAAGAGTACTGAGCTGTGTGTTCCCTAAAGAATTTGTTGCCAGACAGCTTTCCTGTTTTCTGCAGATACTCACCTAAGAAATTATTTTCTGGAGCCCTCTGCCTATTATCTTTGCTTTAGAGAAATGTATTCAATTGTCATTTGGATATGCTTTTCAGTGCCAGAACACATGCAAGTATTTCTGCTTGGCAAAAAGTCTCTGAAGCATTTACTGGGTGGGGAGAATATTAGAGATGAAAAGTGTGCCCAGGTGGCCAAGAAGGCCAACAGCATCCTGGCTTGTATCAGGAATAATGTGGCCAGCAGGAGAAGGGAAGTGATTAGGCCCCTGGTGAAGAGTCTGGAGAACAAACCCTATGAGGAGAGGCTGAGGGAACTGGGAATGTTTAGTCTGGAGGCTGAGAGGAGACATTATTGCTTTCTACAGCTACCTGAAATGAAGTTGTAGGGAGATGGGTGCTGGCCTCTTCTCTCAAGTGAATAATGATAGGACGAGAGGAAATGGGCTGCATTTGCACCAGGGGAGATTTAGGAAGATCTGAGGAAGAATTTCTTTAATGAGAGAGCAGTCAGGCATTGGAATGGGCTGCCCAGGGAGGTGGTAAAGTCACCATCCCTGGAAGTATTTAAAAACAGTGTAGAGGGATCACTTCAGGACATGCTCTAGTGAGCATGATAATATGGATAAATATATTTTAATATTTTAATATATTTGATTTTTTGCTGGGAGGGGGTGTTGACAGTCGGATGCATTGATCTTAGCGGTCTTTTCAAACCATGACAATTCTGTGATGTGCTCTAGGTTGCCTGTTCACATTTCCTCTGATACATCAGCTCTACAACCATCCATATGTCATGCAGGTAAGTTGCTGTTGTGCCAAATTCTCCTTGGGCTGAAGCTTCATTCACTGATACTAGCCAAAAGAAAGTTTTCTCCAGCACAACAGTAGTTGTGGAGAGGGTTTTATGGAGGGACTCATTAATACATGTTTATGAGAAATAAAGCAGGGCACAATAAGTCACAGTGGTTGATATTTTTTTTTATACAAATGAGGCTTACTTGCCTCCAACCCTTGCATCTGGGAGAAAGGAGAGGAGCGTGCATTGGGTGGGGAGGTCAGGATACAGGAGCAGAACTGCTTTCACAACTTAAGAAAATCTCATTCACCATGAGCAGGGCTATCTGAAGCACATCCCTGCTCTGCTCTCCAAAGAGAGGAAAGGAAAATACTTAAAATTTTGAATGCTCCCGTCATTTGGCTTCAGACTGAGTAAAAGGGTCTGCAGGAAAATAATTGGTGCATGAAGGGGAAGAGAAGGGCTACAGCCCATGTCAAAATGTGGCCATCTACATATCAGGAAAGTGCAGTTCTAAGGCAGGCTTTTTCTGGTTGGTTATGTGCATTAGAGTAGCCATCAAGCCTGACATAAATCTCCTGCCTGACTAGTCACCGTGGCTACCTGTAAGTATAAATAAGGAATACAGCACAGGAGAGGGACCTGAAAAAGTAGCCCTCTCTCCTTTGGGAGGTGCAAACTTAACACTTGCAGATGTGCTGCTCTTCTGGGTGTGACACATTCACTAATTGGACCTCCCCTGGATCTGACGGGTGGGTATGTACCCTGTTCACACTTTCACTGGAGCTCCTGTCCTTGCATTGCTATGGGATTCAGGATATTGAAGGAGCCTGATGTCCTGGCTCATTGCACTGGTGACTAATCACTGAAGTCCTTACTTGCAGCAGGCTCTGCTGCTCAGGTCAGTGCTAGCTTGGGGCAGTCTACACCACGCTCTGTTGCTCAGGTATAAACATGCTTTATGTCAGCAGCTGTACACCTCATAGGCAACTGCGTTTTCCTGTGGTGACCAAAAGCTGCAAACCTGGGCAAAGATGTCCTCTTCTGCTCTTGTTCCATGCCATGGAACATTTCAAGCAGATGTTGGGATTTGCCAATTTGCAGAATGAGCGAAAAAAACCTGGGCTGCCCAGGCAGTTCTCCTTGGTGCTTTTGCCCAGGCTCTGAGTGCTGCTGGGCCATCTCCCTACCAGCCTTTCTTCCATGGCAGCATGTTTTTTGGGAGTTGGCTTGGCACCACTTGCCAACCACTGCCTCTGCCCCCACAGGCACCTCTTGGAATGGCAGCTCTGGTGGTTGTGCAAAAGCTCAAGATTAGCTGTATTCTGTATACAGATACTTTTTTTTCTTCTCTTGCCCATGGTTGTCATGCTCAGTGAATATCAACTGTTGTTGAAAGTTGACAGTATTTATAGTTTTATTCAGTGTGAATGGATGCAGTGGATCCAGTGTTTCTCCTTTCCCAGGGTAAAGCAGTGCTGTTCACTATCACTCAGTACAATGAAGAGTGACATGAAGAGCAGCTTTGAGAAGGGGGTGTCTGCTTCCTGTTCTTGACATCAAATTCCAAATGTGGAAAGCTCTAGATGGGAAACGAGGTCACCACAGTGTGAGCATAAAATATCACCCAAATGTATCTTTATTGCTCAACAAGACCTCAAAATGCCCTTGACTCCTGGGTGGGACAAAAGGAATCTGGTGTCAAACATGCTTGTATGAAATGAAAACCATTTGTTGCAGGGAGTCTGGGATAGGAGGAAGAATAAAAAGGAAGAAAATAGAGTGGGAGGAGAAAACATACTCAAGGTGCCAAGTCTAAAGAGCTGGCAATGAAGTGGAGAGACTGTGTCCTCCTGCTTTGTGTGGCAGTGGCTGCTGTGGTATTTGTGCCTGAAGGATGAAACCAAGGGTAGGGGCTGCCCAGGGTGACAGAGGGGCTGAGGGATCTCATCAGGACCTCTGCCAATCCTATTAAAACCTCCACCACGAGAAGGAGCTGTTTTAATTGCACTGCTGCTACTCCATTATGCAGTATCAGCAATTAATCTTAATAAATGTGAGGGTCAGGGAGGCAGGTCTCCAGGGCTGGGTTTCCAGCAGGTAAGTGCAAACAGAAAGAAGGAGGAAACTAATGGGTCAAGACTGTAAGACCTGGTGGAGGGTCTGGCAGAGCCCTTAAGAACCGCACAGTCTAATCTTACTTAGCTGCAGCACTGCAAGTGAGAGAAACATATGACATCTAGAAATCTTAAATACTAGTCCTGGTTAGCCTCTGGTCCTGATGAACAAAGCACAGACCATCCTGGTATCCAGCCTTCCAGTTTCCTCCTGAAAACAATGCGTATTTTTATCCCTCAAGAATACTGGAAAATCACTGGTCTGGATTAGTATTTCATGGAATTATAGAATGGTTTGTGTTAGAAGAGACCTTTCGAGATCATCTAATTCCAATTCCCTGCTGTGGACAAGGATTTTTTCATTAAAATAACTTGCTGAAAGCCCCATCCAACCTAGCCTTGAACACCTGCAGTGACAGAGCATCCATAATGTCCCCAGGCAACCTGTGCTAGTGTCCCACTACCCTCACTGTAAAAAAAAGTCTTCCTTGTATCAGTCTAAAACTAACCTCTTTCAGTTTAAAATGATTGCCCGTTGTCCTGTCACTACAGACCTTGGTAAAAAGCCCGTCTCCAACTTTCTTATAAGCCCCTTTTATATATTGAAAGGCTACAAAAAGGCCTCCTTTCTCCTGGCTGAAAAATCCCAAGCCTCTCAGCTTTTCTTCACAGGAGAGGTGGTCTAAACCTCTGGCCATCTTCATGGCTCTGAAATGTCTTTGTTTACTAATAAGTGGAACTGCAATAGACATAGGCAAATCTCTTTCTCTGCATCTGTCCCACACAGGCCTGTGATTAATTTTGCTTTACTATTGATTTCTCAAACATTTTTGTCTTCTGCTTCCTGTAATGAAAGTCAAAAATAATTAAACGGTTTACCCACCTAGAAAGATTCCCAATGACTCTTCCTGATTTTAAAAACAAAAATAAGGTCAAATATTGCCGCTTCTTTTGATTCTTCTCTGCTGCTGGTGGTGTACTGAAAAAAGAAAAAAAAAGGAAAAAAAAACCCCACCAGTAAAAAAAAACAAAAAAAAACAAGTGCCATTTCACAGAGTCTTCAGTGTTTATTTTTTGCTTTACAGAATTCAATCTGAGCTTCTTGTGCAATGCTAAAAACTAGAACTTGGCTACTGAGCCTCCAGTGGGAATGCATCAGGCCAAGGATAAGACATCCACTAATCAACAAAGCAACCAACAGTACAAATCCGCATTTCCTAGCTTGACCTGCAAACCCATCTCAGCATATCCTTTCATTCTGTCACCCCTCTCTGCTACCCTGTGGCCTCCAGAGACTGACTGGGTGATGGAGCAGCTGGAGGGGGTGGCTGCCTTTGCTCCCCCACAGAGCCCTTCTGGTATATCCAGGGAAAACAGCCCATCCTTCCCCTGCCCTGCTCCTGCTGTCTGCATCCCTCTTGCTTCAAAAGCTTTAACCTCTGAGCTTACGTTGCAGATAAACCTGGGTTTGGCTTCCACCACGCTTGCAAACCCTGAAGGAACCAGACAGGGTGATATCCACATATGATACTAGGTAGCTAGTAATTATGAAGTACCCAGCTGCTGTTGAGGAGTGAGAACTGTGCTTTGAGGACCACAAAGCTTTCAGTTGGATGAAGTTACTTTCATTCTTCTTCCCTGCTTCTTCACATCTAAAAGGAAACTATCCCCAAGCCCACTATATGGCATATTTCTGCTCCTCCTGCCCTGAAAGTGATTTGGTTTTTTCCCCAGTCTAGGAATTATAGAGGCACCTTCAGCTACCCTCTAGCTGTACACTGTTCAGTTTCCTAAACATGTATGATGTCATTAATGTTTGCTGGATAGCAGATGGATTTTTGTTTTTGTAGCTTATCCAAATGGCTTGTGTTTGTATTTCCTTAACCCGGTGTTTTTACAAGAAAACTAAAGTATCTATCTAAAGTAAAAATATATAGATGATCCATGAAAATTGTTATCTGCTTCTTCCTATTGGTGGCTTTAAACAGCAAAAACAGAGCACAGTACAAGTAAATAGAGTTATATTTAGGCTGCAGGTTCTTAAGCTTGAAATCTCGGGGCTGATCATGAGCCTACCTGGAGCCATGAATTTCCATATACAAGATGCAGCTTTGAAATCTTTTTTCAAAGTCTTACATTTGAACTGTGGAAAACCAGAGATGAGAAGGCAGTTTCTAAAGGAGAGAGGAGAAGCCTCTCTGTTGCACTGCGCCTTTCATCTCCGAATACAAAGGACCAACAGAGAGAAAAAGAGCATAAACTGAGCTGCAGCAGCTCAGCCTGAGGTTGCATCCTGGAATTGCCTCCCTCCCAGCCTGGACTGAAGATCATGGCAAAGGAATGGGAACAGGATGCACCGGGATATTTCTTGGGAGTGCTTTGCCTGTCTCCAGTGAGATGTAAATCTCATGGCCTTTCAAGAGGCAGATGTAGTACTTTGTATTTAAAAGTCACTGTCTTCACTAATGAGTTTTGAAGTTTTATGCTAAAGTGGAGATTTTCACCTGCAGCTTAGGTTGGATTTTATTAAGAAGCACTAAGCCAAAATCAGTGCTTTAGAACTGATGCATTTAAAGACCCCAGTGCCACCACAAAATCAGTATCAGCATGTTGTGTTTATGAACCATACATGACTGCCTCTGGCATATCTGTTCTTCCCTGCTTTTCTGAGGTGTTACACCTTTCTGTTGATACTCACAGAGCTTGAGATTAAGGCAACAACTCATGGAGCACCTTGAATTAGGTGTTACTTGGTGGGAAAAAAACAAAACTCCCAGTTCTCAAGGGACGTGATTTGCACCCAACTCATTCATAGTGATCTAAAGTAAATGTGCCCCAGAATACCAAGGGACAAAATAAATGTTGTCTTCAACCCCCAGACCTCAGCATTTCTTCAGTTCCATGTGGATCCAACCTTACTGCTTGGATTTCTATGTGATTTCTCAGACAAAATTCACTCTGAAATAAAGTAAGATTTTTAGAAGCCAGGGGCTGTTCCAGCCAAGAAATGTAGATAATGTTCATGAGCAATATTTGACCCAAGGCATTACTGAGCCTCTTAGTACTATGTTATATGTCAGAAAAATTCTTTCCAGGGAGCCCTTCTACATCACAGACACTGCTTATTACTCTGCATTTTGCCATAAACTGAGACATGACATTTTTGGAGGGGGAAAAAGGATTATAATTCAATGATAGTAAGGTTGTTAAAAGTGGGCTAGCCTCTTGCTAGCTATTTTTTTTTCTGAATCTGTCATATTACTAAATGCAGATGTGTGTATGCACCTCTATGTCTGTGTATAGATACATGTAGCTAAAAAAAAAAAAAAAAAAANTTCACACAGGTAAAGGAGTTTTTAATTTGATTGTTTTAACTGAGTTTCTTTATGCAATTTTCCATCTGATTTAATTCTGTTTAGTATGATAAATGCTGCTTAAACTGAAATTATTTTTTTTTCATTTTCATGTATGAAAAACAGAGATGAAAGATTAGCTTCTAGTGACCTGCATCAAAATATAATTTGTCTAGAAATTAAATGGATTTGGATTTAGCTGTATCTCCTGGATAGTTTTGCTGCAAGAACAAATCTTCATAAAATTAAGCTGCCCCTGTGCAAGGAGTGGAAGAGGTGTGTTCAGCTGAGCTGTAAGAAGCTCCTGTGGTCTCTGCCCTGCCTGTGTGTGTCTGACTGGAGTCAATGACATCAGATCCTCAAAATGTAAAGGAATTGAGGATTTTAAAGTAAGATTACTGCAGCAGCTCTTCATGGTTTAATTATTTTATATTGGAGGCTGCTGAATGATGCGTTCGGTGAGCTGATTGCTTTTCAGAGAGCATTAAAAGATTTAGTTGCTCCCTGTTTCAAGCATTTGGAAATTTTCTCACTGGGATTGAAGGGAGCTGTGGAGCAAGTCATGTATCTCCTCGGGTGCTGGCTGCTGGCTTCCTTGGTAGCTTGGGCTGTGTGGAAGGAATTGTGACAAAATGTAATTATTTTGGATTTAAGCTTTGTTGTAACTCGGTCTGTGTTTTGTCTCGCAGCTGTATACAAGGCAATATGCACTGGTTGTTGGGTTTTCTTAATCAGTTAAGTATTAATGGCAAGTATTAAGACGGTATTTTGCATCTGCTCTACAGGTGGCACTGGTCTGGCTGGGTGCCTGTGCTGGTCCTGGGGGGCTGGCACCCCTTGGTGCAGAGCTGGAATCTCCAGGAGGATGGCTCCACAGATCCCACTGTCCTTATTTACTTCAAGGGGTTACCTGCAGCTCAGGGTAACAGGCACTGGAACAGGAAATTTATGGTGTCATCATGTCCTCCCTTCCTCAACACTCCGTTGTGTGGCTGTAGAGCAGGAGTAATAAATGACTGTCAAAATCTCCTTGCACACTTGAGGTGATACCACCTCCCCACCCAAAAAAAGAAACAACCCCCCCAAAAAAAAACCCACCCAAAAAAAAAGAAAATCAAACCAAGTCTCAGCAGCTTTCCCTTGAGGAAAGCTCAGGAATCCACTCAGAAAGATCCTGGCTTTTTGAAGCCAGAAATAGGGTTTGCCTTTGGTGGCTGTGGTGTGCTGCTCCCTGTGCCTGTGGAGACATCTGCTGTGCTTGCTTTTGGAACTGAGAACAGCCATTTCCACCTGTCTCCTTCTCTTCTCTGCCAGATTTTCTCATGTTGCCTGGCCCCAAGCACTCCCCAGTGACCACTGAACACCCTGGAGATATCTCCCTGCTCCTCCATGAGCCCTTGGAGTGTCTGGCTGTGCTGGATCCACAACTCCATCCTCACCTGGGCAGGGCCAAACCAGGCAACCAGGAGAGCTCTGACCATGACAGCTGAGACAGGCCCAGCAGACATGGGGGCTTGTTAGGAGCCTCCAAAGGCAGTCCAAGCTGGAGCTGGATTAGTTTTTTGGTTTAGTTTCCATTCAAGTCCTCTTACCTGGGAGACAGTCATGCCCTGGAGCGGCTCATGTTGCTCACACACAGATCTTGGGCTGCTTCACTTTGTTTTTTACCCTCTAGGTACTGCAGATGTATGAGTTGCAGTCTGCCTTCCCAATAGCTTTTCTCATGGCTCTTCTGAAGCATCAGCTATCTCACCAACACTTTCCTACAAAGCCCCTAGCTTAAAAAAGACTGACAGGTTCAGAAAGTAGCAGTTAAGGTGGTGTCTCCTCGCTTTCTACTTTAAAATACAGCTTTTCGAGATGATGCTTTTTCTCACCCTCTGGTGTTTGCAAGTCTTGGCTGATCAGTGTTTAGAAGAAGCTCAAGTGTCTGACAAGCCCTTTGAAAACAAAGCAAAAACTGAGTTGTTCTTTTTCCTTCAAAGGTAGCCCTAATGCCAGAGTACCTCCTTTGATAAGATCTCTTCTGCTTCACACTATACAGATATCCCACCCATTCATGTTGTGGGGTGAGGAAGAAATGAGACCCCCAGTGCTATAAAACTATACAATGCAGTTCAAGTTCTTTTGAATTCTTATGTTGGAACTTCATTAAATCCTCTTTCAGTGTGGATTTCACTCACTAAATAATAATAAAAAGGATAAAACTAATAATTTCTTTGAATTTGATTCCACTTGCACTTTCTCATTCCTAAGCAGCTTTTCATGTCATGAAAACAATGGTCCAGTATGTATTTAATAGTTCATCTATTTAATTGTTAATCTCATGACATTTCTCTGCATCTTGAGGAAAAGACCCAGGACAATAACACTGGCTAATAATATCAAAGTGATGAGCAAAGAAATAGTACTCACATTCTCAGATGATGATGTGACAAAGATCAAGAAATTCTGCAAAGCTCAACCTAAAGTAAGTTATAAATTGCATTAATACTGGCTAATGGGTAATGAGATTCCATGCTAATGTTGGTAATGTGCAATGTAAGTGTTTGCTGTTTCTTAAATAGGATATCTTTGACCATTTAAGCAAGTCTTTAGCACCAAACGTTCATGGCCGTGAGTATATTAAAAGAACCATTTTGTGTATGCTACTGCAGAGTAATGAGAAAGTTCTCAACAATGGGAGACACATTAAAGGAGACATCAATATCTTATTATTAGGTAAGAGCATGTAGAGTTAATAGTGCATTGATAAGTTATTTTATTATCCCCCCCTCCTATCATGCTAGTGTAGTTCTGTTATAGAATATTAGCAAGAAAATAAAAGCCAGCCCAGTACAAAGGCTCATTTCATCTTATACAAGTGTTTGTTAGTGTCTTAGGATCAATTTATTTTATCCTTGGGCACATTTTTACAATTATTTCCGTTTTGTCCCACACTTCCCTATTTACTTGACATCTGTTCTATGTTTCTGACTCGTGCCAGCATGATGCACAATCGAGTCTAATCCTGCACTGCTCGTTCAGGCGAGACACCCACTGATTTCACGAATGGGCTTCACTTTATCGCTCACATTGATGGAACAATTCTACTTCTGTCACTTGTAGGCACGGTGGCTGTTCAGTTGTGACTTCATTTCTAAATGCTTTGTTTTCAGTACCTGTAATTAAGTCACATTAGCCTGACAACACTAACCTGCTTCATAACAACACCTGGCAGAGGTGTCAACTTCCTTGTGTAAATCAAGCTCTTTATTTCTCTGCAGAGCTTCAGTCAAGTATTTGACAACTTGCTTTAAAAATAGATCAGCCTAAAATCCTTTTCAGATGTTTCTGTTTGAGTACACCCTCCTCTCATTAGGAGGGCATCTTATGCACTGACTTACTGGCAGTACTGACGCAATATTTCATCCACACCGCACTACTACAAATTTTAACCATGTCAGTAAAGATGGGATCTGTTATCCAACAACCCTTGGTCAAAAGTGCTTGCCCAGCCACCTGAATTACCTTGCTTTGTACCCAAATATATGTACAGCCATGAAAATGGAAAACAGTTGTATAATGGCTACCAATGGATCTGATATCCATTGATATCATGCTGATATCATGCTGATGGATCTGCTGGGTTTCGCTATCCAAAGGACGGTCTATTCAAACTAATGAATGATCAAAAGCTGATCCCTTAATAAAATGCAAAGCTAGGTTGTTCATAGGCATACTTCTTAAAAATTTGGAATGAGATCTTAAATAATAAAAAAAACATAATAACAAAAATATCTGGGAGGATTCTGAAGTAAGACGTCTGATAAGGAAAGTATAGTTTGAGCATTTATATTATTTTTACTACCTACCTATGTTGCAGTAATGTCTGGAGGAGTGTAAGATATGTGGTCTTTTTATGTATATTTAAATATGTAAATACAAATTTATTGTTATAAAAATTTATACTCCTGACCTTTGAAATTACAACTTTTCTTTTCAGATTGAGGCTGCAATTCTTTATATGCACCAATACTTTAGTTTAATCTTACAGCTATATAAAGCAACTTAGAATCTCATCACTGCTGCAAGATTTCCAAGTTTGCTAAGACTCAGTAGCATTCTGGAGGGGAAAAAATAAACTAACAATTGAAATTCTAAAGCATGGAGGGTTTCTTAACAGAGTCCTTCAACTTTGGGAACTTGAAGGCTCACAAACATGACTCTGTAATGCTTTATCTTCTTTCAATTGCCTGAACCTGTGCTTCTGGAGATGCTGGTGGAGAATGACAAGTTCCTGCAGCTGTAATAATGAAAGGTGTTGGTTTTATTTGCTCACAGTTTTCTCCTGTCATAGAGAAGTTGAACATTGTATCTTGTGAAATTTATACAGAATCTGTGTTTTGGGGCAGCATATAAAATAGAAAGATGAAAGCTTAGGAAAAAAAAAACTGTTGATGCTTCAAAGTACTTATAAGATTTAAGTGATTGTTTTAAACTTTGGAGGTTTTGATCTTTGTCACTTGAAAAGAGGAAATCTTTTGCCACTTCTCAATATCCACGTCGACCTACAACATACTCTCAACACTGTCAGAGAGATCTTCCTCCTTTTACAGGGAAAGAGCTTAGAAACATTGAGTAAAAGATACTTCTTCCTGAGGTCAAGTGGAAGCTTATAAAAGCTGGCTCCACCCACCCTTCAGCTGCCTTGCAAGCTGTCTTTTTTGAGGCCACAGCCTTAGGCTCCCTTGGAGTCAGCAATATCAGTGTCAACATCCCCTGACCTCTCAGCAGGGACTCCTGGCTCTCCTGCTTCCAACACCTTCATCCAGCAACAGGAACAAAACTGATTGCTGCTGGGTTTGGGGGGCCAAGAAGACACAAGAAGAACCAGTGAGGATTGTGACCACCGCTCCACAGTGGAGCAGCACTGCCAGAGGTCCTGGGTTTGCTGCCACAGAGTACCCTGTCCCTGCTTGATACCACGGGACTGAACAGCACCATGGGGGCAACAAACCCTCAGAAAAGCAAACAGGTACTGGGGGGTTGCCTTTCTTCCATGTGATTTGACAGCAATTTACTCGCTGCTCCTACTTAAGCCTCCTAATAGTCTGATTTAAGTGTCTTTCCAATAAATTGAGGAAACTGATTTCCCGTTTCTCGGGAGCATTTGGGCAATTAATTGCAAAAGTACCTTGTAAGTTCAAGAACATTTATCTCCTTCAAGTTCACTTCTGCCAGAACTTGAAAATACCAAGTTTCAAGTTGATGGGGGCAATTAGCCCCTGACATCATCAGGAAATATTTAATGCTTATCCCTAATGCTCAGCTCAGAGGTCTGAGCCTGCAGTCCCTGCATCTGAGAGAGGTCACCATGATGCTCCTCCTGCCCTCATTTATTTTGCACAGCCATGGAGAGGAGTTGGAGCTCTGGCTGTTGGGACCTACAACATTTCCCTTTCCATGAAAGTTTTGTACTGCATACTCATGTATTTGCATGAGGTTTCTGTATTGTTAAACATAACTGAAGTTTGAGATTTAGTGACAAGTAAGCCCTGCTGCAGCTGGGAAAAGGACTATTGTCAAGAGTTATTCTGGCAGTGGCTCCATCTGAGGTGATCCAGGTGTGCGTGGCCACAGTAACTTTTGGGAGGGATGTGCAAAAAATATTCTGACCACCAGCAGCTGCCGAGATTTCAAATATTTTCAGCACCCCTTGTGACAAAATGCAAAAGTGGTGGGGAAGGAGAGGGTGTTTGCTCCACTCCTGTTTAATAAGCTACAGGAAGTCACACACTTACAGATACCATACGAGTTATTAATCACAAATCAATAATTCACATACATGCTGAAAAAAACAGGAGTAAAGAAAGGTCAGGATTTCTCTGCTGCTTATTAGGCTACGTAATTTTTTCCAGTGTTCTAAACCCAGTGTGCAAAAGGCTTTGGCCCTACAGCTGAAAGGAGGCACAGGGCTCTGCTTTCCCCTTTAAGAGGTGATCTTCCTACTGCAAAATATTCCTTAAATGGCTTCCACCATCAGCAGGGGGTTGCCAGGAAGGCATTTGACAGCAGCTGTAGCTGCTGATTAAGAGAAAGATGCTCAGCCGTGCATTTCCAAAGCTATCAAACTTTCTGTCTTTTGAGCTCTAAAACCCTCCTGGTGTGCAAGGGGTCCCCTGTGCCTGGCTGCAGGTTTCGTGCCTGTGTGTGCATGAGCAAGCACCCATGTGCCTGAGTCCCTCTACTCCAGCCTGTGGGGTTTCTTTGGTAACAAAGTCTTGAAATGGTCTTGATGCTACCTTATAGAAAGTGGGTAAGTGCTGTTTTGTAGCTGAAGAATATTTATCAGATGGAAAAAAAAATATTCAGTTAATCATTTTTAGCTCTCCCAGTCCAACAGATCATTGAGATGCTGTGGGAAACAAGAAAACAAATACTCAAGGAAGCCCAGCCACAGCCAGTCTGAGAGTGATCTGCCATGCTTGTGTAGTGGTTTGTGCAATATGGGTGTAAGTCGAGGTAGGTGGAAGCCAAGGTGACTTGCTCTTAGCAAAGCAAACAGTACCACCTATTCTAGGCACTCAGCAAGATTATGGTATAAAAGAAAACATTTCTGACTTTGCTAGAACAAAGGGCAGAGTGGCTTACTCATTTGACCCCAGGGGAAAAAAGGGTAAATAAACCTCTGTTCCTCTTTTCCCCATGTTTCTTTTCAAAAATACCTTCGAGGCTGCTGGGACTGCATTCAAAATGGATGGGTCTGTGGCTATTTGTATTTCTCAGAAATTCAGATTTGTTTCAAAGCTCAAGATTCATTTTTTGGGGTAAGGCTGTTGCCAGACAGTGCTCTGCAGGTCTTTTATGGGCAGGTGTGTAGCCAGAGGGGAGATCTGATGTCAACCCAAATGGCTGTGCAGTCACTCCCGCTGTGTGGCTGCACAGGGACCCAGCCAGCAGAACCAGTGTGGGGCAGAGCACTGAAACTGGGCAGCACTGGCTTTTCTGGACAGGGGGGATTTGGTACAAGATGAGGATTTACATCCCAAGGGAGAAGGGCAAATATTTATATATGGTCTTCAGTGGCTTTGTAAAACTCAGTGTTATTCTCCACCACTTTGTCTGACAAATCCTCCAAGGCACTCATTTATTGCCCTCAAACCACTCATTTATTGTCCTCGACAGCAGCCTATGCAGGGACAAGCTTTCCATGGGGACAGCAGAGCCAGCACCACTGCACAGCACCCCTGGCTTTGTCCGTGGCAGAGGTCATGCTTCTTCTCTTCGGTCCTTCAGCTTCCAGTGACAAAATATGCTTTGTGTGATGCTTGTGCCAGTGCAACCTCTGTGTCACCTTGGCTGCCAGTTCCCCAGACCCTCCCAACACAGAGAGTTGCCCAAAGAGGCTCTGCAGCACTGTGACTGCAGCAGCCAGAGGTCTGAGAGACCTATGCCTTGCTATAAAATAATGGAAATAGGTTTAAGCAGCACACAAGTAGTAGCAATTGATATTGCTATCAGTTGGGAACCTATGAAAAACTGAGCAAATGGGTGGGCTGCTAAGGAACAGGAATTGTTCAGGCTTCATATTGCAAAGAAGCATTTATCTGCTTGGGAGACTTGACCTGTAGACTATAACACAGTAGCCCATACTGCCACTGCCCATAGTATTTGCTATGTCAATTTTTTTTTTATTTTTTTTATTTTTTTTTCCTTTTACATGGAAAATCTTTTGGTGTCCTCGCTACCTGCAGAGGTTGCTCGTTAACCAATTGAGGTGATGATAGATAATTTCATTTTCTGTTCCTCTCCTTACCTTCAGCTTTCCCTGAGAAATTTTTCCTGGTGACAAATAGGCATGACAATAGCAGCCAGAATGAAACATGACACTTCTAAGGAGCAACAAAGACTCCTACCATATTTAATAAACAAATTTTATTAAATGACTTAATAACTACCAGATTTAATATACTAATTGCTTAAAAAACTAAACTGAAGTTGCAGTGTTATTATATGTACTTCATAATGCTCTGTTCTGAACCAGCAAATGTCATTTACATGAGTGAGAGTTGTCTCCAAACAAAAGTTTTCACAACATGAAGTATGGAAAAAAAAAAAAATCACAGATGAAGTGGGAGACATGCTACTGACAAGATCTGATCTGGCTTTTTGTAACACAGACTGCACGGATCCATATGGTGTTAAAAAAAAAAAAAAAGAAAAATATCAAGGGCAAATACACATACACAGAGCTCTAGCAGAGGAAGATGGCTGGTTCTAGTTACATATTAGTAGCTGCTAAGCAGAAATGCTCTCATTAACAAGTTAATCAAAACGTTCCACAAATTTGTTTAGAGATAAGATTCAAATCTGATAAAGAGCACACCATCCTTTTTTCCCGTGAGTACTTCATTGGAAGAGCAATCATGTTTAGTTATTGCGTGATTAACCATTATGACCTTGGGAAAAAATGAAGTTTTATTTTGTTCTTTTAAGTTCTAGAAACTCAAGTCAAACTTCTTTGATGCTACTTTGTTTTCACTGTAGGTGCAGTCAAAGGCACAAATCATTTCATCTCAAGTGGAAGAAGTGAACAAATTTGTGAACAAATGAAGATGAAAACTGGAATGGAAACCTGTCTGCAAGCTTTATGATACCATTTACAGTGTACACGTTGTAAGTAATGAACTTTGACTGGGGAGGGGAAATGAAAAAGCATTCCATTAAAAAAATAGGAAAAGGTGGCAATAGTTGTGGTTTTGAAGAAGTTCAATACAAAAGAGACTGATCCACATACACTCCAGAAAATTATTAACTGGGATTAGGAGGGGTGATCAGTCTGAATTGCTGTGGTCTATTTTTTTCCCCCCAATTCATTCTGTTGATGTTCAGCTAGGGGAGAGGACAAGGAGAGCAGCCACACAGAATCTGTCTGCAGCAAAAAATTCATAATATTATTGCACAAAATAAATTATTAAAACTTGACTTTAGAGAAGTCTTTTGTGATAAACTGGAATATATGAAAGAAGTGGGAAAATGAGAACACCATATATTTAATTCCTTCACTATTTCATAGCACAATCTGAGCAAAAATACAGATATTTTGCGATTACTATATCAGATACTACAAAAGTCTCCAAGCAGCAACTCTGGATTTTAGAAACAGCAATTGACTGTTCAGAAAAGGCAGCTTATTTGGTACTTATCTTCTCCTTTTGAGACATTATTATCTGTACTAGCAGAACTAAAGATATCTTGAAAAATGCAGTTCAAGCAGAGAGGAGAATTAACATCCTATTTACAAATATGAAAGGTAGTTTAACTGGCAGGTGGCATCTGTGTCTCAGCAAAAGTCCTGAGCTCTAATAACAGTGGAAAAGGAGAGCTCGGGGGGGGGGGGGAAATTTTTTTTAAAAAGGAAGAATACTACTTCTCTGTCATGATCTGCACTTAAAAAAAAATGACAGCTCACAACTCCTGCCCAGCACCCTGGCAGTGTTTCTGCCTGGTGTAGGCAGCTGAAGTAAGAGTGCTGGTGTCTAGGATCAGTCCCTTTTTTGCATTTAGACAATGTGGTGCCAGCCAGACTATTAGACATTATGATTCAGTTATCTGCTACTTGGGCAAAAGCTAGACTGAGCGAGCTGATCCGTGTGATGCAAATAGCAATGAAATTGGTCTACTTTGCCTGCATCAGGAATATGAGGCTGTGTATACTGCTTAGCATAGATATTAGGTGGCATGCCTAAAAGATTTTCTGCAATGTTGAGATTCTTGAAGACAGACCGCTAAGTAGCTAGAAAATCAGCCTACTTTTTTTTTATTCCAAACCTGAGCCACTTGTCTTGAATATTGGGGTTATTTTAGTTTAGTTTATTTTTAAGCCCACGCTGTGACTCCTGATAGACTCAGCAGTGGGGAATGAGTCATGCACACAGCTCTAAACACAATGTGCACATACTCTGCTGGGTCCAGCTGTACAGCTAGTCCAGAGCCCAGAAAAGGAGGAGCAGAGAAGACAACATTCACTAAACCCTAGATTTTTGCTAGGGGAGCAGCCTTCAGGTACCAGCAGAGACCCACACTTGAAAGAGGCAGAGGAGCAGGGCAGCCGACCCAAGAACTCAGTGTCCACAGCCCAAAGCTTCATTCTGCACAATGTGGGGACCCAGAATTAGGTTCTGGATGCTCATCCTGATCTGTAGAGAGTGGAATGTGCCAGAGAGGGATGCAGGCAGAGCAAATCCATGTGGCAAATTTTAACCTGAATCACCGGTATGAGGACAGCAGAGAGCAGTGGAACATGGTGCAGATTTAAGGCTGTTGGGTTTTACTATCATGCTACTCTCTCAGTGATCTCACATATAGAAGTTTACATTATAGATTTTTAGCAAAACTTTCTTCAAATCAGAAATTAATTTCTGATTTGAAGAAAGTTTTGCTAAAAATCTATAATGTAAACTTCT
>JAAWXA010000005.1:18279862-18313694 GCA_038090715.1 Florisuga fusca
AGAGACAGGAAGAGGATTACATATATAATGTCAGCACGGAAGCATACACATTTGTTGCTTTGTTCCTTGCAGTGGCATTTAGAGGAAGACTTGTTCCCTCATCAAATTTCCATACATTTGAACTGCTCTTGCCTAGAGTTAGAGTAAATTGCACGACAAATGTTATGAACATCAACATCCATTCCAGGGAATCAAAGTAGCTGCTGACCTTTAAATGTGAACGTATTCACATACCAGTCTACCAACCATCTGGTGTGACCTGACATTTCTATTACTGGCATTCCTCTGTCTTGCAGCCCCCCTCCAAACCACTGCAAATGTGATGATCTGTGCCCATGGTGACTGCCATCTTCCTCTGCAAAGCGTCCTCAGGGAAGTAAACTTAGCATCCTCTGTCCCTTCTCCTATTCCCATGCCTATTCTGTTCTCCCAATCTCAATGAACTGTAGTCCTCCTTATCAAGGGTGTTAAGGGAGACACCAGCTCCAGTAGACACAGAACCCTCCACCCCAGCCAAAGTGCCCAGCCAGGAGCAGTCCTGGGTGATCGCTCCATCCCAGTGTCAGAGATGCAGCTGCTGCTGTTACAGTTGAACGTGTAAGCAAAGATACCCACACACACACACACAAATCCCTAATGTGGCTGTCTGCACAGCTGGTCTCACACACACAGAGCAGCACAGGTAGCACAGCCCTCCTATAATGCCATCCAAACTCACACAGGTGCAGACAGCTCTGTCCTCTTTCTCCCCTCCAGCAGAGCAGAATGGAAGTTCTCTGGTGGAAACGGATTCTCCACATCCATAAGCACCCCCCCACTCACAGCCCCCTTGAATGTCAGCACAGCCTTTAAACCTTTTTAATACCCATGCCTGGGCTTGGGCTCCTTTAACTGGTATGCAGGTCACCTCCTACTTGCCAGATAGAGCAGTGTGATGCTTGCTAGTGAAATGGGTGCCCACACTCACACAGTCATCACGAGCACTCCCACAGTCACTGATCCCTTGAATAATACCACAGGCTCTCAGTCTGCCTAATATCCATGCCTGGACCCTGGACTCCCCAACTACTGGCTCAGAGCAAGTCCTCCAGATGTGGAAATATTTCATCTAATTCATCTAAGTAGTTCGGATTGAAGTTTGCTAGTAAAGTATACATACACAGCGGATTAAATTCACTGAAGAAATACAGACACAGACAGGTCTCTCCAGTTGCCCACACTTAGGCCTCTTACAAACCCACATACAGCCCAGTCCCTCCAGTTTCTGCCACCTAGACCTACAGTCCTGCTGCCTGTAGGCTCTTCTCCATTTGCTGGCACTTGGACTTTTCAACACACATACAACACAGACACCAGTCTTTCCAGTCACTGCTGTTCAGACCTACAAGCCCTACTGCCCAAGTCCTGCTGCCTACAGTCCCTCCAGTTACTGACACACAGTCTCTTGCATGCCAGTCCCTCTACCTGCTAGTACCTAGACCCACAGACCCTAATACCTGTGGTGTCCTCTGGTCATGAGCACACAGATCTTTTTTGCAAGATCCCTCCCACTTCTGGAACCATTTTCCTACATTAGCTCCTCTTTGATCCACTGCTTGACCCTTCCTCATTTCTTTGGATCCTTTGGCCCTTCCCCTGAACATCTCATAATCATTTTTACATAAGTCCACAAGCCTCTTCTGATAGCCTAGATCCCAAGCAGCCTCAAGTATCCCACAATATTCATGTTAATCATGTTTCTCTCTTCCTATTAGCTAAAAATTGTTGTTCGGGTTGACATTCCTTGAAAGCTCTGCCTGAGCAGTTCCTTTAATAGTCCATCAAGCAGTGACTGAAGCATTCTGGGGCCTCATTATTTTCTCTGTTGTGACTTCCTCATTAAGGTTTGTATGTCTGTGTGGTTAGCTTATCCCTTTCTTCATTACTTCTTATTTCTTTAATAGTAACCTAGATCACAACCAAATAACTCAATGATTCAGAGACTCCCACATCCCGTGTACCCTCACTCCACTGACTGACAGCTATTATAGGATTTGAAAGCACTGAAAAATCTGTGATTACAAGGTTTTAATTCCATTTTATTATGGACACCCATATCATGATAAGACAGCCACTGTGTTGATGAGAAGCTGGGATGCAGTTTTACATGTTTTCCTTATGTTCAGGTAGATTTAAGGACAGGGCAAGCATGTTTACTCAACTTACTTCTGATTTTCTCCATTCCGTGGTGATACACAACACTGTCAGACACTACTAACTTTAGCACAGTATTTTATCCAGATGACGAATTATATTCCAGACTTTACAAACCTTTATCATGATGGTTGAGATAAAAGTAACAGAAAAAAATGATGATGTAGTTTTGGTTTTTCATTGATGTTCATCTTGTGTCTTTGATGCTTGTTTGCATTATCTTCAGAGGGGTGTTTTATACTAAATGGGAAAAAAAAAAAATAAAACCAACAACAAAGTACCAAAAAACCCCACAACTCAAAAGTGTGTAGGATGGGGAAATACGTGTAATGTAAGAGCATTACTTACAAAGAAACCAAAATTATTTACTGGAAGGTCATAAAGTAGCAGTGCCAAATATCTGGCATTGCACAGAGCTATTGCACCTCAACATCACATTTCATAAAGAATATTAGGACAGAATTAAAAATGGAAGCCTGCTCTCTGGAAGTCTATTGCTCTTCAGTTTGCTTACAAAACTTCTCATGTGCCTTACGAGTCCCCCTAGGCATGTCATCCTCACCATTTCCAAGTCTAAGCTTCTGTTTAAGCATCTAGATGCCTGGGACTTTAAGAAATTCTATGTCAAAACCTGACCAAATCTCCCTGTTCTTCTCTACATGGCCTTTCTAATGCAGTCAATCCAACAGTTTTAATCTGTTGTCTTCT
The DNA here is from genome assembly GCA_038090715.1 of Florisuga fusca. Classification (NCBI taxonomy): domain Eukaryota; kingdom Metazoa; phylum Chordata; class Aves; order Apodiformes; family Trochilidae; genus Florisuga; species Florisuga fusca. The sequence goes on from JAAWXA010000005.1 coordinate 18,282,764, forward strand.
TTTAGTTCTCCTTAGTTGTCATTTCCATAGCTACCTTGTTCCTTGAATAAAAAAAGTTGTGCTTGACACGAGAAAGTGATTTTTAGATTTTCTTTTTGTTTTGACATTTTAGTTTGGGCGTTTTTTCAGCATCAGATCCAGTTGTTTTAAGGGGAGATCTTTAGTAGAAAATGCAGTAAGAGATGAAATACAGGTCCAATAAGCGGAAAATACAGTTTAGTTACAAATTAAAAATGAACCCCTTAGTTCACACTCTCCAACCCAATGCAGGCTGCCATTGGGACAGTAAGAGTGGTCAGGGTGGACCAGGAAAACAGGTTTTGAATTAAGTGGTTCCTTCATTTGTTATTTGTTAAATTAGTAGCACTTAATGGAGCTGCTAAATTCCTAGGCCAGAGTCTTCAGACTTCAAAAATATGACATCTTCTATTTTACTTCCTACTGAATTTGATTGCTTAATTTTAGAAAATACAGGTATATATATGTGTGTGTATGTGGGTAGAAATATCTATATGTATTTGTTGAAAGAGGTGAAATACTTACTTCTTCTAGAGGCAGTCTCTTCCCATGTTCATTTCCATGGCTGTATTTCTTTTTAAGGCACACTGAGGTGGTGATAGTGACAATAAGCATTACAACAAATACACTTATGGTTGAAGAAACAGCTATTATAGTATTTTCTTGAGTTGAGCCTTTCCTTTCACACTTTTGTCCCATGTACCACCAGTCATCACCTGCTGGACATCTAGAAAACAAAAGAACAAACATGCTATCATCAAAAGATTAAAATCATGAAAAAGCCTACTTAAGAAAAACAGCATCTCTGAAGAACTGTTTCTATCTCTATTGCAAAGTATAAATGAAGTTCTCTTAAAATTGATTTCTCTTTTAAAGTTGTCTTGAGTGATCTGGCTTAAACAGAGCTCTGTATCACATTTCCCCTTGTTTCCCAATAGAAAATCAGAGCAGAACTGACTGCTGGTCACATACTTCTCCAGGACAGAAAGTAGATCGCATCAGCACTGGAACTTCAGATGGTCCAGATGTCAGAAAATAAATGCTTTCTCCCCATAATTTTTAAATCAGTCATAATGTTCTGCTTTTTTGGGGTTTTTTTTGTTTTTTGTTTTGTTTTGTCATCCTGGAACAGCTTTTTGACGCTTACTGATACTTGTGACCTGCTTCTGTTGTGTTGCACAAGAACTGATTTTCAAAAGGTTTCCAGCATTTAATGAGTCATCCTGATTCTTGTTGCTCTTGTCCTTCAGATGTTTGCCTCACAGCACTCTCCTGATCTACCTGCCCTGGCACAGTATCACATAAGGTTACTATCTTCAGCCTTACGACTTGCTTGAGAGCTGGAGCAATGCTAACTAGCCATGTGAGTTACATAAATGTATCCAGAGAGAATTAAATAAAAGTTGATACTCATTTTTCTGGCAAAGCAAGCAATCTTTTTGGTCCTCAGCTTTCATCTCTGGTTTCGCAAGCAAGCAGCTACGCTTTGGCAATTCATGGTCATAACTTGCTCTACATGATATTTCTGAACCAAAATCTAAAATAACGTCTATGCAGCTTCCTGCCTGAGAAGTATTATGCATCTTTTCTACTGATACAAATGCTCTTTTGTTTCAAATACATTTATATTTAACTCTTCTAAATTTTGCTATAGGGAATTCTACGGAGATGCACAGTCCTTTTTATAGCATTGGACTAATACATTCCTGAAAACAATAAACATGTTTAAAACGTAATTTACAAGAAAGTCAAGCAGAGTACTTCAAAATGGTCCAATGCTGAGGTTAGGAGCTTTGTTGCCCAAACTGCTCATAAGGTTAATCTTGCAGTAGAAGTTGGAAATATTTGGCTTAATCAGCTATATCCTGTCTTTCCTTTCATTATAGGAACAGAGATTTGTTCTACTAGAAAGTTTCATTACTGATCCTAAAACTGCATTTGGGAATGATTAAAGGCAGTTACCTGCAAACTGGTGCTCTATCTACAATAATGCAGACACCATCATTTTCACAAGGGTTGTCTGGACAGGAATCTGGAACCTCTGGCTTTTCAGTCAGGGTGACAGAGGGTATTGTGGTGGTAGACATAGTGGTAGGTTTGGTGGTGGGGGTGGGTTTGGTGGTGGCAGGCTTTTTGGTGGTAGTTTTGGTGGTGGCAGGCTTTGTGGTGGTAGGTTTGGTGGGCTTGGTGGTAGTGTTGGAAGGCTTTGTGGTGGTAGTGACATGTGAGGTAGGTGTGATGGTGTTGCCAGTGGTTGTAGGTGAAGTACTTGGCTGAGTCAATAGTAGATGTGATATATCTGCATGATAAAAACACAAGAAATAAGTCTTCATGTTATTTTTCCTCTTGTTCTAATGATAAATTCTAACAGTCAAGAGAAAGAACCTGTCAACATGTATAAGGGATAATTAGTCTTTTTCACCTTTCAGAAGCATGGTATTTCTTGGAAACGTCCTCTAGATTTTTTCAGAAACTAACACTTTTATTAAAAGTATTCTATATATCCACAGCACTCAGCACTTAATATATGACACTGCATGTTTACTATACCATAAAGAGTATCAGCTATGTTTACATACCTTCCATTGTTAAAAGAACATAAACACTGTCATCTTTAATAAACTTGCGGCTTCTCAGTCTTTCATGAGTTAAAAATGTACTTATTCTACTTCCTGGACCTCTCATGAATGTAGTTCCATTGGGAAAAGATGCTGGAGATCCCACTTTATCTGGCCTATCCCAAAAATAAATTGAGGAAGAATCTGGAAAAAAAAAACAAACCAAAAATTGAATGCGAGCATGGGACCATTCTGTATCTTTTTCTCAGGAGGGTCTCTTCCTTCTCAGATAATCTCTGCAGTTATATTGAGGCCTCTCTCAACAACTAAGACAGAGTGCATCCTACTTTGCCCGCTTCTGCTTAACTACTCACGGATATCCTGAATACAGTGAAGACAATAAATTACCTGATATTCAAGGAGTAGGAACAATGCTGAACCTGCCAACAATACTGGCAATTTTTTTGCCTGAGATTCCACACTGATGTGATGTACAAGACAACAATCACCTTCAGCCATTTCATTTAGCCTGAGGTATTGAGAAAAGAACCTGACAGAGGTGAGGTAACTGGAGAGATAGTTGAAAACCTGTTGTATTGTCTTTTTAGTTCCTTTAAAGTGTAGTGGTTGGGAAGATGGGTAGCACATGAACTATCTGTAAAATGAACTAATTTAGCTTTTCTCAAATATAGCATCTCTTGATGTGGATGTAGAGCAAAGGGTACTTGAACATCCTGAAGCCACAAGCCACTTACATCCCCTCCATCAAACCCTGTTTTAAGTCCCAAAGCTGAGCCTGACTGTCTGTGAAAGTACCTGACAGAAGGAGAAGAAACACCTCTGTTGGTTAGAGAAAGGGTAGAAGATACAAAGCTTCTCCTGGGATGGGGGGCTATTATTCCTCCATGGACAGAAAAGGGTTGAGCACTGTGGCCATAACAGCAGAGACCACAGCCAAAATGTCCACCATCTGCAAGGGCCCGGTGTGGCACATCCGTCATTTACAGGGAAGACATTTGGTCTTTCTAGATTACACAGGTTATTTTCACATACAGTCATGGAAAAATGAATGTAAATCATAAAACTTTCTAAATAATAATGTGAGTTAGATATTTTAGTGCCTTCTTCCCTCACTAATGTTATAGTTTGAAAGCCCAGGAAACCAATTCAACAGGGGAGGTGGGATTTTTTAGCAAAACCCTTCTGTAGAGCAGAAAGTAATTTTGGCTTGAACCCAGTCTTTATCCAGTGATGAATATGTGTGTTTTCTTTCAGATCTCGCCTTACAGAGGTTCCTAACATTTCTCAGATTCACATCTTTACCTCAGCTGCCTCCCTTCCAAGTTATTGTGGACAATTGCTCCTTATCTTTTCACCTTGAATAAGCAGATTATGTAACATGAATCAGTACTTTGTCCATCTGGAGATTTGCACTGACACCACTGTCCCTTTTACAAGGGAGGTGGGGTTGTGTTCAATAACTGCACTTTTATCTGGTATGAACTGTGCATATTGTTAATTCAGTGTTTTTCTTTTCAGTCCTCCAGAAAACTTCCATTCTCATTAAAGCAGATATAAGTGTATCTTCACAGAGCATGTGAAAGAAATTTTAGTCCACCTGTTTCTTATGCAAACCAACTTTGAAACCCAGGGTCCCAGCTTAACCTACTTGTATGTCCATTTTTCTCTTATCTGTGCATCAGTTATATTGTTGCTGTGAGCAAGTGAAGCATTCCAGAAGCTGAAAAAACTGCATTAATTTACAGAAGGAAAAATTTTTGCTCCTTATCTTTAGTCTGCCTTTTAAACTTATTGGATAGCACACCCGATTTTAACGAACCTGATAATTCCAAGGGGTCAGTTGTTATACTCCTTTGGTTTGACATCCGTCGACGAATATCAGGCTGCTGGTCAAGCAGAATCATAGTAACTTGTTGCCATGCACAGGGCCATTGCAATTGGTCATCATTTGCTCCAGAAATCAAGTGCAAGTATATTGCTAAATTAAATGGGTTATCAGCAGTACCATTTACATCCAAGCCAACCTGAAAAGCGTATCCTTCACTAGAGTAAAAAGGGGGACTGTATATTCTTCCTGCTGACCCTGCTGGACTTGTGTTGAGGAGATGTGTGAAATTTCTGATATCCCAGACATGGTTGGGACACTGAGTTTCTGACAAATTGATGTCGTCGATAGAGAGGCCCCCTTTTGATAAGCCACTTCCTCTCACACCCTGAAACACAACTCGGAATTTACTTGTGACATTCAAAGAAACATGATGGAGCTGCCAGTAGGTCGCAGGTGAACCTGAAAAACAAGGGTAGAGATTTCTGAGTAAGCATTACAGGCAAACACTACACAGGTCTACAGACCCTGTACTGATGATATGTAAGAATTTCTCAGTTCCAGTGCAATATCATACATTCTTAGCCCTATTTTTTCAGGTTTAATATGCACAGCAGCTCTTTGAGTGAAAAGAGTGTCAATGTGTTTTAAGACTGCTTTTTCTTTTATATTTTTAAAGAAAATTGTATTAAATTGAGATAAATACTGTGACAATTAAATGTGCAAAGATGGCTGTTACCTGTATTATTTAAAAGAAATTAAAAATAGAGCAAAGTTTATTCAAATAACTGAATAACAACATGTCAACAACAACAACAACAACAACAAAATGCTACAGAGAATTCTGGGAGCTTAGAACTACAAGATTTATTCAGTCAATTGTTTTTGCCTATTTAAATGACTTGTCAGAAGTTTGCCTGTGCTGAAGCACTATTCACCCATCACATGATTAATAGCACTAAATTCAGCTTAAAGCCAGCCGTTTGCAAAACCTAATTTATGTGGTAAAATTTCACTGTGGGTCTGATTCTGTGTCCAAAAGTGCCTGCACTAGCAAATTCCACTGGACTCCAAGAGCAGTGTGTGCCAAAGCAAAGACCTCTGCACAGGGGCCTTGTAAGGCAAGTGCAGGTGGGACATCCTTTGTTAAGAGCACGTGCAGCAAGACAGTTTCTTCTGCTGTCTGGTTTATCTTCACCTGCACACAAGACCAGGATTTCAGCTGCATTTATGGAATAAGATATTATGGAATATCTAGTTATCTACCTGAAAGTTTATCTTCACTTTCCTAACAACACAACAAAATGGATCTCAGAAATTAGTATTAATTTCTTGCCATTTCTCATTACCATTATGATTAACAGAAAGACAAATCAAATCAAAACAAAAACAAAACAAAAACAAGGAAAAAAGCAACCCACTCTTTTCCATTAAATTGCCTTCTGCGTAATTTGGAAATTTTTTGCACTGCACAGATTATATGCAAGAGTGGGGTTTCTGACTCATGTTCAATGGGCAGATCAGCTAATGTGCTACAAAATGTCCCATCCCCACAACCTCTTGTGCTCCTGACCAAAAGCAGCCACAGCTGCCACAGTCCAGCAGAAAGGGTTCAGGGTTTGTCCTTCAGCCTCTCAAGCCCAGTGGTTCTGTACAAACCCACGAACAGCTCAGCCAGGATGTCAGATCATGGCTGGAAAGGGATGTAGCACCTCTACTTCTTCCAGGCTGTTGACTGCATTGGTGAGGATAATTTCTCACCTGAGGGAAGTGAAACACCTTGGGAGAAAAATTATCTTAAACCATTCCTGAAAGTTTCACCAGAGATTGCCAAAGTAGGGACACCCCTATGAGATCAGAGACTTAAAAGGAAATTATGTACCTGAGACAGCAGGCGCTGGGGATGGGACCTAAAATATACGAAAGAGTGTTTGGGAAGACTGAAGTGTGGAGAAATTAATCTTGCCTTCAAAGTAGGGTTCAAAAGTTTGGAAGGCTCAGACTGATCCAAGATCTACACCTGCCTCAGTAGCCCTGACACTTATGTTAAGAATTCCTGATGCCACACAGGCGTGATGGAAGCATCACAGTGAAGAAAAGAGTCAGAAAAAAAGAAAATAAAACCAGGCACCAGCAGCAGCAGAGCCTAAAAGGGACAAAAAAGGGCAGAAGAGTGGACTTGACACCTATTTAGTAAAAGAGCATGCTCAGACCCTTATTTAACCAGATAATTGAACCAGTTGTAGCTGTAACGGAGACCAAGTAATAGTTAAATATTTAAGAAAGTAATTTAATCATAAAGTGACCTTGGTAATTTTAGTTTAAAGAGCTCCTGTCCATTAACTGACCTCAGTTGCTCATTCTGAAGGCCATAGGCTCCTAAAACCACAAGAACTTAATTATCTTCAAACTACAGTTCAAATATGCTGCCCATATATTTCAATAAAGAAATTTCAAACCTTGTTTAACAAGTAAGGGGGTTTTTTGGTTTGGGTTTTTTTTTCTGTACTGGTAAGTTAGCTATTCCAGTGCACTTATACTTCCCCTTCCCTTATTACTTTCTTATTAATTGTAATTTATCCTAGTGACCAAGTTTATCTGTTGCTATTGATGCCAGCAATTCTAGAAAAGTTGAAATGACTGCTCATTAAATTTTAGCCATTTTGGTGATAAAACTATCTTGGTAATGTAAGGGCTTGTAATTGTGGTAATTGACTGCATTATAGGAAAATGGCTGACAGAGGATCCATCAAGTATAATTTCACCAGCAGAGAATCGATTACATTGCTAGAGAAGAAGCCAAAGGATAATGCTAGGAGATGAGTCACTTTGCTACAGTATTTCCCCCCAGTACTTTGAAAAGGACATTGAGTATAGATTAACAGAAAACGTAATTTTTTTCCATACCTTTAATCTCTTCAATGAATCTCAAAGTACCATTCGGATGGGCTGCAGTGTACTCCCTGACCCAGACATAAAGCCGGTCGCTTTCGTGACCGCTGTTATAAAAATAGAACTGTAAACACTGAAAATCCCTTTTGGGATACAGAATTCGACTCTCCAGCGTGGCTGTGCTTCCTTCTGTTCCAGCACTGGTGTTGAAATGCATGAAGTAGCCAGAATCTATCAAAAGTCGATGGGAAATGAACAGTAGAGGAGAGAGAAAACAAAATTTTCATGGTTTACTAGTATTCTTAACACCGTACTGTAGTAATGTTAGAAGGCATGTTCAGGTCAGGGTAAGGCAGATACTGTAGAAATGTTCAGCCTGAGGATAGTTACCTGTTCACATTCTCCAGAGGGAGAACTGTTCTCCTTGCAACTTTTTTCCTCATTTGGCTGTCTCTAGCAATTTGTTCTCAGAAGTGTGGGCTTTTCTCTTTAGCCAGTGCCAGTAATTCACTCTCAGGAGGACTGGTTTAAGTTCCTGAACTCATGAATTTTTCTTTGGCAGGTTCAGAGACAACTGGCTTTATTCTTATAGAGTTGCTCACCTGAATCCTGTTAGTATATGTGATTTCTAAATTCCAGACGTTTTCAAAGACTTACTGAGCAATTATTCAGAAAAGCAGCAGTCTTTCTGGTGTGCCTGTGCTATAGGTTCAAATATTTTACGTAGCTCTCATGGTAGGATGTGACACTAAGACTAGAAAAACAGCTCATAAGTGCTAAGGACATTCAATCTTCTCAAATAAGCAGAAAATTGAACTTATCACTTGATGTTCTTAGGTATGTAGATTTATGTTACTTAGTTAAAAAATAAACTGCAATTTGTCAACAAATAATGAGAGAGCAAGGCCAAGATCCAAGTCAACTCCCACACCTCTTCAGAAAACACTTCCCAGAGAGATAAGAAGAGTCTTTTCTCATACCTTCACATTCTTCCATATTAGTGTGATCAGTGTTTGGCCCAGCAGGAACTTGAGACAAACGCTGCCAATCAGTGTTATCATCTGAACTTTGAATCATGCCACATATGCTTTCAAGTTCAAAACTGCATGTGTCCATGAAAGTTAAGGAGGAGGCTGTAAAATCAAAACAAAACAAAACAAAAGTTGTGAATCTCTGTTATACAACATACCTTCTAATTCTTAATGCTCAAAGCCAAGAGCAGAGAAAGACTAAGAAATGTAAGCACAAAATAATCAGTGGCTTCAAACACTATCAATATTCATAGGTTCAGTGTTTAGGAACACAAAACACTTGGTGACTAATGCTGACATTAATAAGATGTCATCAGGTTGACAACAGTCACCAAAGAGTGCAGCTAATTATCATATCACAGTAACAAATCACATCTTTTTTTTTTGTAAAAGGATCACTAATATTAACGCCAACCCACCAACTTTCACACAGCCTAAAGTTTGAGACTTCCCACTCATTCCTCTGCTTTCTTTCGCTAGTCCACAGACAGGCACAGATTTTGACAAAAGTTCATTAATTCATAAACTGGAGTGTTCATTATAGTGAAATATAGCAAAGCAGAAGTTATTTCACTGCAACAGGAAAACCTTGATTTTCAAAATGCTGCATTGAAAAAAAATATTTGGCAAAGGTATATTTGGCACTAATGGATCTCTCATCTCATACGTATTTGTAAGGTCTTGCCTATAACCAGTGAAAAATTAAGTAGAGGAGACTGTGAAGTTAAATAGAAAAGTGAAAACACTGTATGAAATATTTTCTCTGCCTGCAGCAAACACTGGATGGGTGAGGGAGGGCAGAGTCCAGGTTTATCCCCATTCTTAGGGTTGTTTCCCGTTGTACTATGTCTGAGCTCTGTGTAACCCCAGCCATGATTTGAAAACAACTCAGTTAATAAAATGCTTCATTATTATTTCTTTTCAGACTATGTATAAAATATTATGTCAGGTTTAAAGGTTTCACTGCACCACAAAAAGGACCTTGAGTAGCAGAAAAATCAACCTCAGTGGTATGCCAAATGCTTCATTTAGGCTGTAGCTCGAGGAAGCACTTAAGTATGAACTGCTGCCAAATCAGCTCTACTGCTGAGATGTTTTCTGCTCTCCTTGGAGAATGTTTAACAGTCCTCTGGAGGTTGCAAGGCTATCAGAAGTGTGGTATGACCAGTACCTTTTAAGATACAGTATTGGTATGACTCTGTAAAAGCCAAGAAAATATTTTCACAATAACTCTTATACTGACAGCTGAAGAGGAAAAAAAAAAAAAAAAAGCAAGATGTCAAATGTCAGGAAGAAGGTAAGCAAAAATGGAGAACTATTAGATGAGAGAACTCTTTGAAATCAAAATACAAAACAAAATGTGAAATCAATTTCCCCACACAGGAAAGCAGTAGCCTAACTATTAGAATTAGAACATGCCAGCTGAGCAACAGGAAAAGAGAAAAGCAAGACCCATTTGCTTGCAATGTATTTTTTTTAGATTAACTAATGAAACAAGGGAAGGGGACACTGCTTGAGGCAAGTTTTGAACTCCATCTTCACCAAAAGCCAGGAATTTTCTTGATATGTGCTGAAATGCTGGACTTGGAAGAAAATACATGGGGATTGAATGCTGAGGGAACTTCCAGTGGCTGAGGGAAACATCATGGTCTGTTCTATTAAGGGATATGCTAGACGGGGAAAGCAGACTAAAATCTAGTGTTATCATATGGCCTGAAAGAAAGTCCTAAAGAAGAGATCAGAACAGCAGTAAAGTATCAGTCAGGATTATCTTAAAACATAATTGTAAACCAGTACTCAGTACTTGGTATAATGAGGCAATAAAGTATAAGTTTTCATCTGAGTGCTGGGGCACGTTTGATGCAGTAACAATTACAGACTTATATCCCAGCTTGGCTATAGAGTTCTCTGTATTTCTCTGTCTTTTATTTTTGCTCAACTTTTCAAATAAATCCAAGGTGAGCAAAATAATTTTTGACCACTTCTGAAAGAGACTGTGTTTTAAAATGAGAATGAAATTTTAAAAGCTCATGTTTTCCTTATAGCTGCATGTGTACCCTATTTGCATGAACACACACTGTCACGCTGATTGCATGAGAGCAGGGTAGGTATGACAGCCACAGCAAAGATACTTATTTCTGAGCAACAGCTGCAGAATAAAGGAAAAAAAGCAAAAACAAGCAAACAAAAAAAGCTTGCACCAGCGCACACATTTTAAAGAGACATCCAAGGGATGAACAAAAATCAGTTGCTGAGTGAAGCTGTTTTTTAAGTAAAGGTCAGATAAAATTGCATGGAAAATTCTGCTATACAGCAGTTTCTGCAGAAGGGCTATGTTATTTCTAGCTATACTATTATTTCTGGTGTTTTTAACATAATTCACTTCTCCAAATATGTTAGCATCTCTTCCACTTGTGCCTGGATAAGTTCAGCGTGTACGTATCACTCTCATTTCTTTCAGATGCCAGAAGCAAAAAAAATTAAAAGAAATGGAGAAACTTACAGCAATTGTACAGCTGGTTTAGTTTCTGCAGATCATAATCACTGAAATCCATTCTCTGTCCTATTACATCCATGAAGTCTGGAATGTTAGTGACAATGGTGGGTTCAGTTCCGTTCTTGAATGCAGTTTTGCTGTAGTGCATCACAGAAGTATAGTCATAGGGAACATTCAAGAAGTCTGATATTTTATCATCATATTTGTTGAAATTATGTTCTTTACCTATGGGGAAAAAAAGGAAAGACCAGGAGTACTAAGTTTTGATATACAGACTTAATGTGACAGCAAAATTTATCAGCTTCCCGAGTACTTTTTTGTAGTTCCTTACTTGTACTTACTCTGTAAAACTATTTTATTTCTAGTCTAGGCTTATTTACTTTCTTCTTTCAGACACTGGAACATAACATGATGATTTTTCCTGGATGAAGGAAAGGGTTTTGCTACTAGAAATATTTTTCCTGTGAAACCTGTCAACTTTGGTGTGTCTGTGATACTCCAAAGTGGTGATACTGTTTCAGTACTCAAATTAATGCGATTCAAAACTGTAATTCCTCCCTGTTTCTCATCTGTATTGTGTTAAGTTTACTCACTGGTCATATTAGCTTGCAATAAATGTGTTAAAGTTGTCATTAGATAATTTCCCAGAATCTAACTACACATATTTTTTCTGGCGTATGAGAAAAAAAAACCATTACTAACTACCCAACGGAATGTAGAGTTTTAAATGTTTTAAGTTACTCAAAATGCAATAACTATATTATGGTCAGTGTAAAAAAGCTGCAGCAGTTTTAAATTGCTAGCAGTAGTGCAATTTGTCATTGGAGAGCAAGCAAACCATAATGGAAATCATATAACAAAGTCTAAGTCATTTTCTGTAATATATACTTGCATATGCACCTGATGATTGATCACAACTAAGAATGCATTACATTTAATCATTATCTGGTTTTTTTTAGTCTTCTGTGTGTACCTGTGTAAGGAAAGCATCAAGCCTGTGTATATAACGATGTTTCTTAGCTTCCTGAAAGTCACAGAGGACTATGGAAAGCTGAAGAGGCAGAGGCCAAGCAGAGACCCAAGGAATCCCGCGCCAGCCCTCGGGCTTTTGCCAAATATGACAACACTTAAATTCATGAGCTGCATCACCAAAGCAACAACTTCTGTGATGCAGACTCTGGATGGGGTCTCCCTCATCTGCACCCCCTTACTGCACTCTCTGCTGCCCACACTGGCTGTAGTGGCCAGGGAGAAAGAGTATAACCAATATTTTCACTGAAGATTTTCTATTGGCTTTGGTCACACTGGGTTTTTCAGAGTGGGATTTTTTTTTTCCAATTGCTTTTCTTTTGTTAAAGGCTCTCAGAGTAACAGTGCTTTTAGATTATTCATTTAAGCAAAATAAATTACTCTCTTCTGTTGCTCTGCTGCACAACACGTAGCATGACAGGATTCAGATCTCTTGTGAGGTCTCTGGAAACTGCTGTTCCAAAAGGAATAACCACAGCAACAACAAATGAGGCTTTCTAAGCCAAATAGATGTCACTTGATATATAATTCATTGATACATTGGCTTTGAAAACTAGGTCCTGGCACATGAATAGTGTGACCACCGAAAGATGTCTGTGAAGGAAGGGATGTCCCACAGCTAAGCCCCCTAACATCAGAGCCTGAAAGGAAAAACAGGGAGAGTGACTGACCAGACTGAATCCTGTCCCAGATGATGGACACGTAGTCGTCCCGGTCAGACCGTGACTGCTCATGCCAGAATCCCAGGGCATGAAGGAACTCATGCTGGATTGTTCCAATCTTGTCACAGTTGGCTCCAATGGAGAGCTCCTGCAACCCCTGCTGAAGGTTTCCAACTGAGGACCAGCAGCTAGTATTGAAATAAAATGAGAGGGGGCTCCGTGAGACATATACCATCCTCATGCCATGGGAAATCCAGCATCAGTCTGTTCAATAGGTGCATTTTCAACTTGAGTTTTCAAATTGAGTCTTGAAGCTACATTTTGCTACAGAGAGCACCTTTTCATTGACCTTTCCCTTACCAGATCCTTTCATATTTAGCTCTGGTTTGACAAACAAGCAATTCTCCCAACCTGTCTCTATTTTTCTTTTTTTTAATGGGTTTTCTTTAGCAGAAAAATGTTGAGCTATTTGTGACAGAAGAAAATTGATGAGGATTTCATTGGTACATTGGTAAACATCGAAGACTCTGGACACAAGATTTAGAGCAATGAAAATACTATGAATTAACAATTTTTAGCTGGAACACAGTATGTGACCATGACTGCACTTTAAGCCTGTCCCTATTGTAAGATAAACCAGGTTTACATTCTGAAGGGCTGGTGGATTTGACAGGGCCTGTAACAAACTCTTTTCTTTCTACTTATTTGTGAGCTGCTGCACCAGAGCATTTGCTGCTGACACACACACGAGGAGGAGCAAAACTACAGCTGTGCTTGGAGTTTTTAGTAAAGAATTAAAAAATTCAGTGAGCTCTCTGCACAAGCCAATAAAATGGCACCCCATATCCACAAACTAGTAAGCACTGAGAGTTACGTTTGAATTGGTATTTTATGCAGCAAATAAATCAACACTTATCCAATGTAGTCCATAAAATTAATCAGGCACAAAATATGCCATAGAATTTGCAGTCCTATCACCCCAGAAATTTAAAACCACAAGCACACCATGTGCTTTCGAACTCTGTAACTTATTAGTGCAAAAAATTCCCCAGTATTTCTCTTTCCACAAAGTAGTACAGGCCTTGGCTACTGATTACTCATTAATACCGCAGCATGAGACCTGGGCAGGAGCACATGTGGTATCCATGATTTCACAGGCTTCCCTTGAACAAGGCCTCACAGTGATTATGAAGATTTTTCTGGTACTGCAGAAGTCTAAGAAGTCCATCATAGTTCTGGGCCCACCTCATACCAAAGCAGCTGCCTCTGGCTTCACTAAAAGCACATCCAGGACAGGTGGCAAAACTAGCACCCCATAAACCAGGGCATGCAGTTTCCCCTTGCCTTCACTCTGCCAAATGTCTACCACACCATCATCCAGGAGACACAAAGAGAGTTAATGCAAGGCCTGTGTCACCCAGCACCGAGAATAAAAGCGTGTGGGACAGGGCACTCTAAACCAATGTATATCTAGAGAACCATGTCAGCAAAGTCTTAAGGGTGGAGAAAAAAATGGGAGGAATGTCCCAGCTTCCACAAGTGTGTGAGAGCCGTATATCCCCTGATTCAATGCTTTCTGCATTGCTAGGTGCTCTATCAGAGGCTAGAAGAATAGAGAAGCACCTGCTCTGAGTAACTCCACCAGCCTGTTTTTTGTAAGATGGGCTGTAACTTCATACGTGCCATCAGTAGCAAAGAGGCCACTTGGAAGTCCCTTTCTCTAAGAGCTAACACTTACTTCATTTTTTTTTTTAATGTCCTGCTATTAAATAACTTCCCATAGTACAGAATCATTGAATGGTTTGGGTTGGAAGGGACTGTAAAATCATGTACTCCCAACTCCCCTACGATGGGCAGGGACACCTCCCACTCAACCAGGTTGACCAAAGCCCCTTCCAACCTGGACTTGAACACTACCAGGAGGGGACAGCCACAACTACTCTCATCCCAGATCACCAGACTAGTATGAGCACACAGACACTTCAATTTGACAGCATCATGCTGGTTAGCCAGGGATCTGTATCAATTCACTTCTGCACAGGTTCCCTTTGCCATGTTGCCACAGTGGTGAAGAGTTGGGGTGAACTCCTAGGAGATACCCATGAAAAACTGATGTCCCATGTGGAAATACTAGAAATGTGGTTGATGCTCCCTGGTCTGTTAACTATCTGACTCTATGACACCATGCAAGTTTTCCTGATGAATGAGTTCTGCTCTCCATGAAAAGAGTAGCAAGAAATCCATTGCAGGAAGACACCCCAGACTGTTCTGTGAGCTCTACAGACACCAGCCACATCTGATGTTCCTGCATTTCCATAGTTCACAAGCATCCCTCGTGTATTTTGCTTAGCACACAGGCTGGAGTCAAGAAAAAGTCTTAAAATTTATCCACAGCCTAATGACTGCTGCAGATGCATAGGGCTGAATAAAGGATGAGGTGAAAGGCTGTGTGCTAGAAAACCTTACACATATCTCTACTCACTTAGCACTATAAATATATATGTATGTATGTATATGTAAACCTAATACAAGCAGCAGCCAAGGTTTGGCAAATAGTAGATAAGGAATGTGGACATGGAGAGGGCTCTTTGCATGGGGGTTGATGAACACTGTGCATCTATATCAGAGACTATAAATGTATTTTTACAAAGGCAGTCCACACAAAAAAATAGCAGCAGGCTTCTGTTGTGGTTGACTAAATTTGAATTCAGAAGGATCCATATGGGAACTTTATGTCCTACTACAAATCCTTTTGACACAAAGTTCCCCCACCTTCTTCTGTCTGTTTTATAGATGCAAGCCAAGATCAGAAAGGCAAGGATAATTTATCAGCTTTTCCTTGGTGTGATAAAACTTCAGGAGTCTGGCTCGTGTTGCCAGGGACTTTGTGCTCCTCTGTGCCCTGTACCCTCTGGACTGAGGTCTCTAGTCTGCAGTGAGAAGAGTCCTACTTGATTTTTTAAAAACCAGTCAGGAATGGTAAAGTGGAAATTGGTTGGGTTTTCCACCTTTCACCTTGTCCCACTATTTCAGAAGAGAGGGATGGAATGAAAGAAAAGGCAGCTAATGCAAGGTCAGTCCTGGTAATTTCTTGTACAGCCCCCCAAGCTAGTTCACTGAAACTGGACAGCCAGTTTCAGGAGAGTGCACTATTTAGCTTCAGTCTTTTCAAAAGTGCTACTGAACATTAATTTCTTTATGAATGTGTCTGCAGAGGTAATAGAAACATTTCAGGGCAAGCAACACACCAGGCAGTGAAGGCAAGACATGCTGTCCCACTAGAGTGACTTGTTTTCTTCATCACCGTGACTCATCTGTCTTTAACAGACACAGAAATGAGACATTGTGCAGAGGCCTTTTACTTGTCATAGGCTAAACATGGTGGTTCTTTTTCAGGTACAATTATTAGCAGATTCAATGTCTACTTTATGTGCTGAAGGACTAAAAAATTTAGCTACATGAATTTTCCATTTGGCTCAAAAAGCTGGTGAGTCGTTACCACAGGAAAATGCATTGCTCCCTAAGTCTCCACTTTTATATCTTTTAGGGTTGAGTTTCAATGTCATGTGCACAGCATGAAGAGCAGAAAACATAAAGAGCCAGAGACTGAAGAAAATTTGAAACAATTATCTGCTACAAATATCTCAGAACAAGCCAAAGGGAAAGGGGGACTTTTCTATTATCAGAAAATCCTTTGCCATTTATGAATGCATTCTCATACCAGGAAATTATTTTCTGAAAGTAAATTTCCTCACAAAGCTATTAAGCTTTCCCTGATTTTTTTCTAACAGAGAAATGGTTGTGTACAGAGTGCAGAATATATTTGTTCTTGTTGCGTTTTTTTGACAGAGACTGTCTTAGAAAGGGAAGCAGCTGGGGCAAATTTGACTTCTTTACTGGAGTCTTATTTTGCAACATATATAGCTGAATAGCTTAATTATTAATCAAAAGAAGTAAATAAACAGAAACCTCTGTAAAATATCTCAGTGCTGTACAGCGTTTAAAAATATCACTGTTATAGCCAAGAGCTGATGTGACATCATTCAAATGCAATTACATTTGTTAGAGTCAAACTGCTGCCCCACAGTTAGAACTACCATATTTATACTGGATTTTTTTTTCCTAAAAACAAGTGTTTAATAAGAATGACCATTTGAAAGTGACACTCTATATATCCAGTAACCAGTCTAGAAAAAAAATTGGCTTGTTACTGATATATTTTGCTGTGCCCAGAAAATTACCTCTTATAGGACTTGATCACCTCTTATATTTAACAATAAGTATTAGCAGGAAATAGTTGATGACTACTAGGTAATACCTGTTTTGGAAACTACTAAAATTTCCAATTTAAAAAAGACTGGAAAAAGACACAACAAAAATTAAAAATTATAATCAGATATATCAGTTTTAGAGTGAATACTGGCCATGAAAATAACCTGTAGCCAAACAGGATGAAAGTTTTTTTTATATTACTCCTCTTACCCACTTCCTTTGAAAACAGATATGTAATTCTTCTCCCCTTCCCAAGGTTTGAAGTCAATACAGGTTTTCAGTCGATACTGTTCAAATGCCTTGAGGATGACCCCCTTAGCATTCATTTCTGCAAAGCAAACAGTGTTATTGTCAATACTGAGCCAACAGCAAGTCCTAAGTACTGTTCCAGCAATTTTATTAGAATAAACAGGCTTTTTGCTGAATTAAGAGCTGGGTAGGGAACTAAGCCCCATAGTTTTGATTATTGTTAAATTACATCTTCTTCTTGTTTTGTTTCCAGGCAATTTTTCTTTGATACTTACATATAAAACAGGGCATGACGACTATATAATACATGATAGTGCATGGTTACTACTTTTGCAAAACCTTTAATTTACTTTGCTGAGATGTATGCGAACAACTTTTAAATGAACAGGGAACGAAGACATCAGACTTCACCTCATGCAAACCGTAGGCTACAGATATCTCACAGAACTTCTACAGGACTTCAATTGCTAGCATTATGTATGGGTTGTCTCCTCTAAGCAACTTCCATCGTTTCCGTCCCTTCAGAGCTTTAGACGTGAACCTCAGCTGAGGGTGGGTCATTTTTTTTCCCCTCACATTGTGTAGTAAGGGCACAATCTCCCCATGTGGCATGTGGTCAGAACTCCCTGTCTTATCACTTGCCTCTGCTATGAGGAGCCACAGCCAGGTGAATTCAAAGGGAGAGAGACAAGCTAGGATCTGTCCCTGGCCCCATAACAGGGGAGACAGCAATATGTCATTCCAAACTGCTTGTCATTGGTGCTGTAGATGATGTAAATGGCCAGGTATGTTTGCTTCCTTTAAAAAGATATTCATTGCCCAGCTTTTCCTTCTGCTTAGCACAGTTTCACATCACGTGCTTTAAAAATCACATCAATCTGGTCAGCCATAGCAATGAAGGGATAAGAAACATCCAAGAAAGGAGTTGGGAGCCAGCACCAACAGCAAGAGGATGTACCCCACTTGTGCATATCCAGGTCCAGTCCTGCTGTGGGAAACAGCTTGCTCTAGACTTATAAGAGGAAAGGATGCCACAGCATCTTTATTTCAATTGACACGACACACAGACAGATGTACAGCAACAGCAAATACTGTACCCAAGCTGTCATCAAGGACATAGGGGATAACATGTGGCCACCGATAGTTGTCACCAATGATGGAGTTTCGGTCCTGAGAAAAGAAAAAAAAGTATGTAGTCCTCAGTAACAAAATATTTAGGACCAGGGACTACAATAGTGCTAAAGCAAAGCACATTTCCTACAAGTCCATGTAAGAAATATATGAAATCGAAGAACTAAAAGCTTTGGCAGATCGGTCAGAGACCTAAGACTTGGGTTTGAGATCCCTTCACTCCCTTCTACCAGTGTCCCCAGCTTCTCCATAAAAATTACTTGAGATTTTGATGCACATGTGAGAAGATCTTCAGCTCCTGTGGCAAGCATTAATATCTAAAGTCCTGAAAACTGCACAGAGATTAATAATTCAGTATTTTTTCATGATGTAAGAGTGTGTTCCTTTGCCCTTGGCAAATGTTTTCCTTGCTTTCACCAATATGCCCAAGCCAAAGAAGTTCACCAAAAAGGAGAGTAAAACACCACTGACTTTTAGGGGTACAAGACACTTTTTGGGTTTCTACTGAGAGATGTAACTTGCTGTGTTTTGGGGTTTTTGTTTGTTTGTTTGTTTGTGTTTGTTTTGTTTGTTCTTTGTGTGGTATTACAGATCAAATTTACCCACTGGTTTTAGTGAATCTACTTACATGATGAAGGTTTTGCAGCATTGGTCTGCAAATTGAATTGGCTCATAATAAATGTTATGCTGATAAATTAAGAATCTTTATATAAACTTGTCTGGATACAATCAGTTCTGCTGAATCCCTTAAAAACCACAGTGCAGGAAACAAGAAACTAATTCTATTGATCTGATGGCTAAACCAATCTTATTTGGGATATTGTTTCTGCAAATGCACCCAACTCTTTAATTTTCTGTGATATTTGGTAGGAATCTATCCCCAGTCATTTTCAGTTTATTGTTACACAAACAGCCTTCATTGTTAGTAGGAGCAGGATGCATCAATCTTTTATTTTCTTGCTGGTGATAATTTAAATTGCATAAGACAATTACACATTTCTGGTTTCATGTTTTATATTTGAACTCACCCTATCAAGTTTGATGTCTCCCTCAAAAAGGTCTAGTCCTAAAGCTAAAGAAGAGAAGAGATTAGCATTCAGTTATTGTATTGATCTGCGGCTACCGTAACAAAAACAACCACAAAAATAAAAAGACAAACTGAATTTTTAAAAACCTTCATTGATGTCAAAGATGTCTTGATCAATTCCTCCATCCACGTCTATTCCTGAAAAATAAAAAGACAAGTTAGGCAGGACATTAGCTCTTGCTGTTATCTTTATGAAGTGTGAAAATTAATGCAATAACAATAACAGTAATTATAAGTCTGTGTCTGTCCTAGCAATGTTTATGAGCAGCTGTTTTTGTTGATTGCCTCCCGTGCATACAAATAGATTTCTAAACAGAACTCACCAGTTGTCTCCGGAGCAGGCTGGGGAGGGGAAAGAAAAAAAAGATATTATTAGAAAGGCACATAATGAAATGCAGCTCGCGTTACTCTCTCAACAGTATTAGGGATGCAATTTAAGCTCAACTGACAGCACTTAGAGCATGGCTTTGTATCAGATTGACTTGACCCACTGCCTTTCATTCGATTGGCAATGTTTATGGGCTGGCTTTGTGTCCTCCCCAATCCAGGATGCCCAACAAGTAAGTCGCCCCGTGCTGGGAAGTTTCGGGAAGTTTTCACAACTGTTTCTCTCTCAGCTTCAGGAAGTGCCTAACAGTCTTTCACAAACAGAGAAAAAAAGACTGTGATTTCTATTAAATCAAGTATTGCTGCTTAGTCAGGCACATAACAAGGGCTGGGTACAGAGTCCAGGTCTCTTCATCCCAGTTCAGTGGCATGGGTGGACTTCATTCACCTCAGCAACACCAACTCAAAGGTGGTTTCTGCAGTTCACAAAATTCAGGTTCCACAATGGAACAAGACCATAGAATGATACACAGAGCACACTTTACCTTGCCATAACATGCCCACAGAATATAATCTATACCTTTTCATTGGACTAGATGCTTCATTTTGGACTGGTTTGGACATACATGGCATAATACTGTGCAGCTATTTCTCACACAGTGAATAAAATAAAGAACAGCCTTTCTAAGCTATTGTTGCTGGGTGGGTTTGCTTGTTTCTCACCAGCAGTCTTGTGTTCATGTGTTTGAAAAGGAGTTCACAAACTGAAGGTAAAAAACACCCTTAAATTCTAAGCTCTGACAAAACACGTTGCAGATATAGCAAATGGTAAGATGTAGCACCGGTTTTGCAAAGCAGGGTGAGATTTTTACTTTGCTTTTTACTATAGTTCCTTCCCTTCCCCCCCCTCCCAAACAGTTTTACGTCATAGAAATAATTTGTTATCTTTCATACATGTGGTTTTGCACATAGGACTCTGTCAGGATGAAAAGCATTTGCAAACGCCATCAAAAGCAATTAAGATTACAAGATCAGAATGTTGAATAATGTCAAAAATCAAGTCCATGCTGTCCACAAGAATATTAGTTTTGGTAATCTTTACTATCTGTATGATGGTTAAGAACATAGTATGGCCAGAATATTCAAGACAGATTCAAGTGCACACGTACTTGACAGAAGCACAGAGTTCAACCAGCAACATCCTCCCCGCAGTAAAATCAATAAAAATATATATATCGATATCTGTATCACCCTGCACTCTATAACACGTCCTTAAGTGCCCCATCTACATGGTTTTTTAAATACCATGTAGACACATACATCCACAGATGGTGACTCCACCACCTCCCTGGTCAGCCCATTCCAACACCTAACTACTCTCTCAGTGAGGAAATTCTTCCTAATATGTAGCCTAAACCTCCCCTGGTGCAACTTCAGGCCATTTTCTCAAGTCTTGAGAGAAGAGGCCAGCACCCACCTCCCTACAACCTTGTTTCAGGTGGTTGTAGAGGGCAACAAGGTCTCCTCTCAGCCTCCTCTTCTCCAAACTAAACATTCCCAATTCCCCCAGCCTCTCCTCACAGAGCTTTTTCTCCAGACCCTTCAGCTTGGCTCTGCTAGACCTGACTTTTAGCACATAAAGGTAAGAACAGTTTTGAGGACTAACATAACTGTGGACCAAAATATAAATAAAGTTTTTATAAACTTTAATAATTTATAAACTTTAAAAATATAAATAAGTTTTTCATATAAAAACTTGGACCAAGTGCAGAAAAAAACCAAAGCTGTCACTTGGAAAGGTTCAGAATGAAAGCTTTGAAATTGTCAGAATGTCCTAGTTTAGCTTTTTAACAAAAGATTAATTTTCAATCTGAAATGACCATCTTGTGAAAACTTCAGCAAATGGCAGTAAGAAATTACTGTAAATACAAAAACCTGAAACCTCATTTTATCATTTTGTTTTACCCGAGTGAAAATTAATTCAAACTGCTTCTACACAGGTTTTGTCAGATTTTAATAATATGTTCTGATTGCCTAAGAGGGGAACACCTTTTTTTTGCCTAAAGAAATAGAGGCTATAATAGGCTGTAGGTTTAAGAGAGATGATGCCTAATTGGCATGAGATAGCATAATCAAATGCTTAATATCTAAATGTTATATAAACAGGTGAAGTGTTTAATTAGCTCCTTCTGCTCCTCCTTAATTTTCTGAATGAAAACTACCACATACATGTATCATTGCCCAGTCTACAGTCAGGATTTTGACCTTGGAGTGCCAGTTACAAAAACCATTGAGTAGAATCTGTTTCCTGACCCAGTTTCTCCTGAAACAATCATGTTTCAGTACAGCACAGTTTTAGATTATTTTGACATTTGGTAGATTTTAAGATACCTGACTTTTAGAAACCCACTGTCATGTTGAGATAGTGGCCAAGTCCATATTTCTGGAATTGGGCAGATGCAAATGCTGAAGGATTGATTTTAATCTCATATTTCACTGAGTTAACTGATATTATTTAGGTTTATATTGGTACATGATAGGTAAGGATGAGGACTCTGAAAATAATAATAAGCATATATAACTGTATACAGATAGAGCTTAATAACACAAAATATCTTTTTCAGACATTGAAAAATCTGCAATGCCAATAGATTCCTCTTACATCCTGAAGTTTTAGTGCACAAATATCCTCTCGTTATACTTCTTTCCCACTGGATATACGTAAGATGGTATCCAGTCCATGTCTTCAAGTTTTGAAATGAAAGTATAGCTTGTAAACCAAGCTGAAAGTACATGGGCAAAGTGTGTAACATACACCCTGAAGACTTCATTTGCTTTTAAACTCTCACACAAATTCCCAGCTAACATGGAGGGGAAAAAAACTACAACTGTCACAATATTCAGAAATTAACATCACATTGTCATATTTTCTGTTAAAGATTGTTGATGGACTAGAAGGTTGTTATTTATGTTGAATCCTCTTATAACCATTAAGGGAGAGCAAAAAGGTTTCTGCAGTTTCAATAGTTATGAACTACAATATACCCATAGCAACTAATCAGAAAATGTAATTGTACTAAAGGTAAAAACTGGATAGCTCATGGAAAAGTTCCTTTATCAGTAGCAAAAGCTCATAAAGTGATATCAATGTAGCCAAGTCCAATAGTACTTTTGCTGCATAAATCAAAATGGGAGTAGCTGAAGAATGTCAAAATCAGAAGTTGGCTGAAATCTGGGCTGGTCCTCAGTATCCGAAAGCAGTTGCTGAATGTTTTATGCTGAAGGAATCCCTTTCATTACTCCTTTCTACTTCCTTCTCAACAAAACTAATCCTGTCAATCTCAACAGCAAAATACTCAATTGCACAAGTTGTATAACATAGAATAGATAATGTAATTCCACTTAAGTAATGTCACAGGAGGTAATACTTTACTCTGGAGCTTACCCTGAAGCTACAAACAGCTGAAATGAACTTTCAACAACCTGTGTTTTTTTATTCTCCAAAATAATCATATTGTGTATCACCAAAATTCCTGACCTCTAAAAAAAAATTATCACAAGATGAACAAAATGTTACATTTCACTATAAAAGACAGGAAATATAAAATCTCAACTGTGACTTTTTTTGGCATTAAATAGTTCCTCTGTATTAGAGGAACAGAGAGCAGTAATTTACAAGTATGTCCAGTGGCTAAAAAAGCATCAATTTCAACATCAAATATATAGTGCTGTAGCAAAAAATAAAAATAAAAAAATTCCATTCAGATATGGAGTAGCAAAATAAACATTAATACTTATCTTGGTTCTAGCCCCAGACTTGCTAATCTGGTGACAATACTTAGAATACTAGGGGACATTTTGCTTAGATGGGGAATGCAAGATAAGCTCTTCCCATGTATAGCCAGGTCTATTAAAAATAGCAGCATTCAGACCCTGAGGAAACATAAATCGTTCTCCCTTCTACGTAGATGACATAAGAATTCTTGTTTTGCAAAAAGAAACATACTTAATCCTTCCCTCTCAAACTCATGTTAGTCTGTACTGCTTACCCAATCGTATAAAGAATAAATATTCTTTGTTTTCTTACCTGACTCCAGACCACCTGAAGAAGAAGCCAAATTAAGAGAGCAGGGACAGAAAAGCAGACCATATTGTTACCCAGTCAGCAGTTTCATGGACAGAATTTCTGACCAACTTGGTATTTAAGACAGTAAATATCATAAAGTAAAACCTTTGTCCTTTTATGAACGATTAACTTACCTACCTCGTTCTTTCCCCGTAAGTGAAGTCCATCATTGCTATATTGCAGTAACTAACATATACTTTAACTATTTTTAAGCACAGCTGTGAAAAAAGGATTGGAAACAAACTGTCAGGATGAGATGGACACAAGAAAATGGAACTAGAGGAGCTACAGGACATTCCATTTAAACATGAGAAAAAAAATTCTGTTCTAAGTGTTATTAATCAATGGAACAGATTGCCCAGAGAAGCTCTCCCTCTATCCTGGGAGACAGTCAAAACCCAAACCACGGCCCTGAGCAACCTGCTGCAGACAGACCATGTCACAGCCAGGGGGACTGGACTGGGGGATCTCCAGAAGTGCCTTCCCACCTCAGCCATCCCGTGATTCAGTGAATAAAGCTGGCACTAAAACATTTGGAACAACTGAAAGCTAGCAAGGCTCCCAGCAGGTAAGACATTAATAAATTAATAAATATGCGTTTTTGACAGAAAGTGAAAGTGGGAAATGTGTGCAGCTAAAAATACCTGTCAGCAACATAAATTCAGTACTTTGTTTTTAGAAAAGGCAATGCCATTTCTGTTGCTGATGTATGTGAAACACTGTGTTTGTCAGTAAATCATATAATGGTATTCTTCTGGGCTGTTTAAAAATTCCATACAAAATAAAATTTTAAATTTAAATTTTAAATTTGTACTATCACCACTGGCTTCTACTCCTTGGCGTTTTAGTGTATTTCGACTTGAGTAATTTCTTCTTCTTACTAGCTGCAGAAGAGTGTTGAAATTGCCAGTTTCTTATTACACTTAAACTGAAGGTACTTGTAGTAATTGCACAGAATCATAGAATAGGTAGGTTTGGAAGGGATCTTAAAGATTATCTAGCTCCAACCCTCCTGCCATGGGCAGGGACACCTATCACTACATCAGGTGACTCAAGGCTCCATCCAACCTGGACTTGAACACTTCCAGGGAGACAACATCCACAATTTCCTTGGGCAACTTGTTTCCGCATCTCACCACCCTCATAGTAAAGAATTTTCTCCTAATATCTAATCCTAATCTCCCCTCTTCAAGTTTGAAACCATTGCCCCTTGTCCTCTTGATACACACCCATGCAAAAAGCCCTACCCCAGCATTCCTGTGGGCCCCCTTCAGGTATTGGAAAGCTGCTATAAGGTCACCTCAGAGCCTCCTTTTCTCCAGGCTGCACAACCCCAACTTCCTCAGCCTGTCTTCACAGTGGAGGCACTATGATAAGATATATATGCTTTGTATGATAAGACTTGGCAAACATTTCACTTTCCTAGACCAATTATTTGGTTAGAATGCCATAAAAACTAAAAATGGAATTTAAATTTTTGTATTGTAGATTTGTAGTCCCAAATTATTATATTAATGTTTCTCTTAGATTGCTTCAGCTATCAGAGCTTACAAGAAAGAATGGGTTGATCCTAAGTAATGAGGACACCAGAAAAATTTCTAGCCACTGAGATCCATGCTTGTTTCATTGTTGATCTATTAAAAAGTAGCAGTTGTAGATACTGCTGTTCTTATAATACTAGGCTTTTCAACACAAGTAACACTAAGTATTGTAATCCTCAACCCACCAGTAGTGGTGGTGTCAACTGTCCTCAAATCAGTGATGTCTGGAAG
Organism: Florisuga fusca; assembly: GCA_038090715.1. Taxonomy (NCBI): domain Eukaryota; kingdom Metazoa; phylum Chordata; class Aves; order Apodiformes; family Trochilidae; genus Florisuga; species Florisuga fusca. The sequence goes on from JAAWXA010000005.1 coordinate 18,308,261, forward strand.
GTTGACAGGCTCTTTTGTTAAAATTTCTTCTGCAAGTTCAGCCATCCTTGAATTCCTCATGCAGTTGTCTTCAGCTGCTGGGAGATGATGCTAGGTCCCCTTTTGGAGTCTCTCTGGACTGGTTATGTCTGCAGCAATGAGTACTTCAGTCCAACTGGAATGGATCAGTACATTGAAACACGTGGTGCTAAGAACCTGGCACCTATGCTGTACATGTCTCAAAGGGGTTTACCTCAGACTGGCTCTGGTTCGATCCCACTGGACATCAGTGGTGGCAACTGGACTGTGCTACATGGGGATCTGAAGAACATATTCTTATTTTTACTTCAAATCAAATGAGTATTAATTTGAACATCTCAAGACTGCTCTGTGACGTGAAGTAAAGCTTGGCAAGTGGGAATGATGATGAGACTTGCTTAAAACATACAGCCCTGATGAAAACTAAGACTAGTTTAGCTGCACCCATTGCTCTTTGATTACAGTACCTCACAAGAGTCTTCTTGAAATGGTGGAATATGATGAACTTGAAAGAAATGATACATTTTTTGGTCTTACTACTTGGTGTTGGAAGAAAACCTTGAAATCTGTTTTTCTACTCCTTTGGTCCCTTTTACATGCAAATAATCAAGACAATTTGTTCTTACATCCCCCCTTCTAAGATGCATCAACCAGCATGGAGACCTCACACCAGCCTATTCACAACAGGAAATGGGAAGATGACTTTACTGTCACAGAGAATGGCTGTATGAACATCTGCATCATGACCATCACTGCTCTCAGGGCTCAGAAGTGAGTTACCCAGAGAAAACACTAGAAGGTGTCAGAATTGTGACACAAAAGAAAGAAGGCATCGAAATTATATGCTAACCATGCATCGTAAAATGCAGTCCTTATTCACATTTTTCCTCCAATTCACACTGCTTTTTATTAGACTCAGAGTTTTGATAACTCAGCCAGCCACCTGGTGTAATAAAGCAAGATGTAATAGAAAATTAAACATTTGTGGCCAGGCTGCACAGGGTCTTAGAAGGGACACAAAGCTGATCAAGGGATGAGGAAACCTGCTGTATGAGGAAGAGCTGAAAGAACTGGATTTATTCAGCCTGGAGAAAAGAAGGCTGAGGGAAGACCTTATCACTATGTTCCAGTATTTAAAAGTGCTGGACCATCTTGTGTAGAATGTGCTTTTGGCAAGAAAGACTAGACAAGGTGATCCTTGAGGTCCCTGCCAACACGCTGTTCTATGTTTTGCAGATGTACAGAAGTTGAAGTCTTAGATTATTTCTTTATTCTTCAGTTACCAAGGCATGTAACAGTCAGAAGCAATGAATACTCTTTTTTTTGTGGAATGCAAGGATGCTGTTTCCTTTACCATTTTGGTTAAGGTGAAGTCCATCAGTGTTCTCACTACAAGCTCTGCATTTGAGGAAAAGTAAAAACATTAAACACAAAGCAGAAGGAGCAGGTCTTTAGTTGGTTGGCTGCTTTTCACTTTCTTGGAATTCTTTGCCTTGAACATGTTTCACAACTTTTATGGGTGCTAAGCTATCTAATGAGCCCTGAGTAACTATAAGAGACACCTGCAAAATCTGAGCTTTTGCCAGTCAATTGCATTTCAATTACTTTCCCCATGGACCCACGCGTTTCCATACTTCTGGTAGAAGCAACAAGGAGGAAAAACACCAGAACTTGATGTGGATCTTGCTGCAGATCTATTGCAGTGACTGCTTGGATCCCCTGCTAAGTTCATTTCACTAGCATCAGACAGATGGGGAGCACCACAGAGGATACAGTGCATTCCCTGGGACAGGCCCTGTCCCTGTGTCTGTCCAGCAGCACCGCTCCCAGTGGGCATTCCTGCAGCACAGCTAACAATAACACCACACTGCTTATCCCACTGCCTTGCTGTAGAAGAGGGAACGTTCATCAGGCATTATCCAGTGCAAATGGAAAGCAACACCTGCTCGAGCCTGCTTAGTAAAGCTATGTCTGCAGAGAATAATCTCTGAAGAGACAGTAAATGTAGGCAGAGAGATTGAAAAAGATGAGCAAACTGCAGGAGAGTAAAAACGCTCTTTTTAAAAGTCGAAGGAACTTAAATTCAAAATGCAATATTGGCTAACTACAGAGAATCATAAACCCAATTAAAAATAGCTCCATATAGACAGACATTTTCTAGCTCTTTTGGTAGGTAGTGAGCTGCTTAAATAGCTTTGTTGATCTTCTGTATTCCAGCAGAGATGATTTGTTAATGTTGTGATCAGTATACTACTCAGTGAACAACTGTGATTCAGTTGTTTGTTGGCATTTGGGTGGAACCTGACTGAATGATGACTGATATGATATGATATGATATGACCTGACTGACTGATATGAATTCATTAAATAATCTTGGGAAGTGCTGGCAGGTAGAGCCTTATCTAGCTCACTTAGCAGTGCTTATAGACTAAATGTTAAAGAGCAGGAGGATATTCAGATGGTGTACTTTTCTCAGTGGATCGTTCCTTGCCCTGTCTCAAATTCCTGCATTATCTCCCACAAATAAATTTCACTTTTTCAGTTAACCTCCCAGATGGGGAAAATGATTCAATACTACCTCTTTGGCTGATGAGGCAAAAGCACCAATGAAGATAGGAGCTGTCACATAAATGCACGAGATAAGAGATTCAGTCAAATACAAAATGTTTTGAGTTCAACACCTAAGTGTTTCAAGATGGAAAACTCCAATGTTTACAAACATAGCGGATGTCATATGGAACATGGAAGGAAATGAAAATTACAACAGTTATCAAATAAAAATGTTCCATCTTCCTGCAGAGGAGCAAAAAAAGACATGTTTGCTTTGATTAAGAACTATCAAGAAAATTAAAAAGGCCTTTGTATTCCTCCAATTTCTTAGCTACAGGTAAATTAAAGAGCAAACATCAGGAGCTTGTGTTTTATAACAGCACACCCCTTACTGTCCACTACCATTTCAGACATGGACTTTTACCACTTTCTTTTGTGTCAGAAATCTTTCACCACTTAAATACTTATCTTTCACCAATTAAATACTTAGATGTGGTCGTAGCTGGCCACGATGTATCAGGCCACTACAGAAGCATACTGCAGGGATATCTAGTTCTCTCTCAGATGATGGAGCATGTGCCTGACCTGGGCAAATTTCTGATGCCTGTAGCAGCCCCAAACTACTGCATGTGCAACCAGAGAAAATTTAAGAGACCTAAGCAACAGGAAAAGATATTGAAGCACACCTGTACTTGACAGCAGGCAGGCCTCACCTCAGCAGGTGGGAAATGTCATCGGAGAGGTCATTGACAAAGTGTGCAGTTTCAGAAAGCAAGAACCCAAAAATGAGAGACGGCCCCATGGCTCGCTGGCACAGCATGCAGCAGTCCTCAGATGCCCCCGTGTGATCCTTCAGCGCACTACAAGGTTTTAGGATTAAAGACGACCAAGAAAAGAACGTGGTTTTGGGGAAGGGACTTGCAAGTACCTGGAATTTGCAGAAACGTGTTACATTTTTGTTCACCCATTAATCTGGGAAGCACTCAGACCTTCCCAGAGCGGAATCCTGGGGGAACACAGATTTGGTTGTCGCAGAGTAGAAAGCACACAAGTAAATCTCTAAATTTGAGGTGTTAAAGTAGGGTTAGAAATATTCTTTCTATAGATTGGAATGACCCCAGTCAGTCTCTCAATTCAAAAAATATATAAATAATTTATGCCATTTTATGAAACATCCGGATGGAAATCCCATAACTAAAACTGTCTCAGAGTACAACTACTTATTGTATTAACATCCTTAAATGCTACACTTACATAGAGAAAACTCAGAAATATTCAGTGCCCTCTTGTGGTTTGAATTATGAAAGAACATTTGTAAGAGAAGCTACTGAAGTTCAGTCTTACAGCTGAGGTGGCACGTAACTCCCACCTTCTCTTACACCAGTGCTACAAACATTAGCCTGGAGAAAAAAGCCACCATCGTCCTACTTTCTTCTGTCCATAGCTGCAAAAAACAGAGAACCTAAAGCCAGGCTTTCTTAAAAAACAAATGCCCATTACTGTTAAAGAGCAGGTCTGCATGAGATGTGTTGGATTTTAAACATCATCCTAGTCTCTTCAAGAAAAAAAACAAAAAACAAAAAACAAACCTAAAAAAAACCTCTGATCAAAGAAACCAACAAAATAAATGCTTTGAGCTTAAAATAAATAAATAAATAAATAAATAAATAAATAAAGTTTTAAAGACCCCAAACCAATTAAAAAAAAATCTAACTGGTAAAACTTCAAGATTCTTTCAAACTGCAAGCACATACTGAGAAATATAAACTTCTTCATCCACAGATGTAAACATGGCAGGCAAACTCTGGAAGTTACTGATACCAAGTTTCTTAATTATTCTACTCTGAGGCCCACATCAGCCCCAAGATATTGAGGGCACAGCCAGAGAAGCTTGAAAAACATACAGGTAAAGAGACAAAACATAGCAGCTAAGTAAAATAATCTTACATGTTTAGTTGCTGATTACTTTAAAANAATATTTATATGATGTGGCAATAAATGCCTACAGCCAATACAGATTCAGAATGCCTCATGGACACTGGAACTAATAATTTCTATTACTTGAACATATCTTGAGAATTGCAAATTAAATTACTTCTATTTTAAAACTCTGGGAAACAAGTTTTTCTGAGGAAAGAATTGGGCTGGCTGCTTTATTGGACCAGCAAGGTGGCATCTAGGTCATTTATCTTTCTTTCCTGTATATCTGAGCTGAAAATCCCTTTGGTTATTTTTGTGCTTTTATGTTCTAAGGACAGAAAGATGATAATACATTTATGAAATTGAGCTTGTGTCTTATTTGGAATGGTAGAAATACAGTAAAAATATGTCAATTTAGCTTTTATTACTTTAGTTTTCTGTCCCCTTAGAAAGTAGTTTTCTGAACTCTAAATGGATTATTGTATCTCCTAAATCTGATTATAAGCTCTTTGACCCTAAGTGTGCTAATTCACTGGTAAGTGGCAATTTTAACATTATTGAAAAGTCTTACAGTACAGGCCCTGAACTTTGCACGCTGTTCTGAGAACAGACTTTGCAGTGTTTGTGCTCTTCCCTTGCTAGTTTCTCCAATTCTAATAGCACCCCAAAAATGCTTTTGTCAGATATTCTTGTAGCTCTGCTTGCCTATGAAAAACCAACCTTGGCTGCCAGGTTCTGCAGTCATTTCACACCCAGCACAATGTTTACAAGATGTAACAAAGCACACAGCTCTTAAGAGCATTTGAATTAGTGTGGCTGTTTCAGCATAAAATAAAAAGATATAAAATAACACACTAGCTGTAACAATCTTTTATAGCGGAGTCCTCACAGAGACTCTTGTCCAAATCTCATTGAACTTAAAAAACTAAGAGGAGGAAGCCAGGAA
>JAAWXA010000005.1:18313714-18327920 GCA_038090715.1 Florisuga fusca
TAGAAAGCACACAAGTAAATCTCTAAATTTGAGGTGTGAAAGTAGGGTTAGAAATATTCTTTCTATAGGTTGGAATGACCCCAGTCAGTCTCTCAACCCAAAAAATATATAAATAATTTATGCCGTTTTATGAAACATCCGGATGGAAATCCCATAACTAAAACTGTCTCAGAGTACAACTACTTATTGTATTAACATCCTTAAATGCTACACTTACATAGAGAAAACTCAGAAATATTCAGTGCCCTCTTGTGGTTTGAATTATGAAAGAAGAACATTTGTAAGAGAAGCTACTGAAGTTCAGTCTTACAGCTGAGGTGGCACGTAACTCCCACCTTCTCTTACACCAGTGCTACAAACATTAGCCTGGAGAAAAAAGCCACCATCGTCCTACTTTCTTCTGTCCATAGCTGCAAAAACCAGAGAACCTAAAGCCAGGCTTTCTTAAAAAACAAATGCCCATTACTGTTAAAGAGCAGGTCTGCATGAGATGTGTTGGATTTTAAACATCATCCTAGTCTCTTCAAGAAAAAAAACAAAAAACAAAAAACCTAAAAAAAAAACTCTGATCAAAGAAACCAACAAAATAAATGCTTTGAGCTTAAAATAAATAAATAAATAAATAAAAGTTTTAAAGACCCCAAACCAATTAAAAAAAAATCTAACTGGTAAAACTTCAAGATTCTTTCAAACTGCAAGCGCATACTGAGAAATATAAACTTCTTCATCCACAGATGTAAACATGGCAGGCAAACTCTGGAAGTTACTGATACCAAGTTTCTTAATTATTCTACTCTGAGGCCCACATCAGCCCCAAGATATTGAGGGCACAGCCAGAGGAGCTTGAAAAACATACAGGTAAAGAGACAAAACATAGCAGCTAAGTAAAATAATCTTACATGTTTAGTTGCTGATTACTTTAAAACACAGGTCAGTGGGAGGGAAACAGACAGGCTAAACTTATGAGAATTGTTGTAAGGAAATACCTACAGAGAGAAAAAAAGAGGAAAACACAAGAGCAGAGAAAGACTAGAAAGCTATAGTGAGGATCACTTTTCTCAGTGACTAAGTGTCCTCATAAGCTTAAGTAAATTCATAAAAACAGTATTTCCTCACTAAGCCCTGGAAAACGACCTGCAACTTCATTGAGCTTAGGGATGCATCCTAAATGCGTTCAGCAAATTTAAGGCAAAGATTTAAAATTTAATTAGATGCTTTCCACAGAATGCATTTGGCAGTGATGAGTTTTCTTCCACCCCCGGATTTCCTAATAGCTTGGAGGTGTTTGGCAATAAATATGAAGTTTACTCCTAGCATCTTGTCCACAAAAACAGATAAATTATAGTAGGGAGGAAAAAAATAAAGGTGAAAAATGAAAGAAAAACATTAAAAGAAAATACTACAGATAGAATGAGGCTGGTTACAGTTGGAAAATGAAGTGGTGGAAACTGCTTCTTCTCAAAGCAGATCTACAGTTTGACAATAAAAAACAGTACAGACCTACTTCACTCATGCAGAAACAAACAAACAAACCCCAAGCCCCCCCCCACACACACACACAAAAAACCCCAACCAAAAAACCCCAAACAAAAACAAAAAACCCAAAAAACAAACAAAAAAACCAGCAAAAGAAAAAAGCTCTTTGACCCTAGGTGTGCTAATTCACTGGTAAGTGGCAATTTTAACATTATTGAAAATTCTTACAGTACAGGCCCTGAACTTTGCACGCTGTTCTGAGAACAGACTTTGCAGTGTTTGTGCTCTTCCCTTGCTAGTTTCTCCAATTCTAATAGCACCCCAAAAATGCTTTTGTCAGATATTCTTGTAGCTCTGCTTGCCTACAAAAAACCAACCTTGGCTGCCAGGTTCTGCAGTCATTTCACACCCAGCACAATGTTTACAAGATGTAACAAAGCACACAGCTCTTAAGAGCATTTGAATTAGTGTGGCTGTTTCAGCATAAAATAAAAAGATATAAAATAACACACTAGCTGTAACAATCTTTTATAGCGGAGTCCTCACAGAGACTCTTGTCCAAATCTCATTGAACTTAAAAAACTAAGAGGAGGAAGCCAGGAATGTTTCCCAAATAGAGAAAACCTTCTACCCTCCACTACCTGTCAGGAGATGACCTGTGAGCACTCAAGTCTCACTCCCTCCCTGGGAATGAAGCCCTCCTGGCTCAGGACTGGAGCAGAACTAAGAGGAGTTCTGCAGAGGTTACTTACCCTGTAACCAGCATACTGCCCATGAGAATTAAACAAATGAAGTGCATTCTCTCTAAATAATGAAATATGCATTGCTATAGTAAAAGAAAATTAAATGGAATATCTAACAAAGAGCTTATAATCAGATTTAGGAGATACAATAATCCATTTAGAGTTCAGAAAACTACTTTCTAAGGGGACAGAAAACTAAAGTAATAAAAGCTAAATTGACATATTTTTACTGTATTTCTACCATTCCAAATAAGACACAAGCTCAATTTCATAAATGTATTATCATCTTTCTGTCCTTAGAACATAAAAGCACAAAAATAACCAAAGGGATTTTCAGCTCAGATATACAGGAAAGAAAGATAAATGACCTAGATGCCACCTTGCTGGTCCAATAAAGCAGCCAGCCCAATTCTTTCCTCAGAAAAACTTTAACTCTTCTTAGTTAATCTGTCCTGAGGTAACAAGGTTTTGCTCTTGGCCCTACCTGTTACATACTGCTTTCACTCTCCTTTTAGGAGGTTGTTTCTCTATTAACATAGCATGGGACAGCAATGTACAAACATGGGAGGCAGAAAAGAAGCGTGAACAAGTTTTGTCCAACCCATCATCTTTTCTGCTGGTGGAAAGATCTTCCTGTGTGATACAAGGTAACTTGTGAGCTGATGAATGGATCATGAGACAAAAGTCACCAGTTCCAGCAGAATACACACCATTCTAATCACGCAAAGTGTGAAGGCATCCAGCTGACCATGTACTTAAGTTGAGAAAGCATCTGGAAAAGAAGTAGTAGCAGCAAGGGGACTGATCATCTTTATTATGCACCAAAGAGACAAACATAAAATAAAATACTTTAATAGAAGAAAAAATAGAAGGTACAATTCAAACATAACATACCCTTCTGAAACCATATGCAATGCAAACATGAAAACATTGTTAAACAGCAGTCTTCTAGTAAAGATTGCATGTTTCGAGTACAAGCATCACCCATCACAAATACACAGCTTTTTGTGTATGTCTGAGTTTCAGTGAGAAAGATCATGACCAGCAGCAGCATATTTAAATAGACTGTTACATTTTCATTAAAAGCTTACCTAGCGAATGTATTGAATGCAATCTTCATATTAAAAGTATAAAATCTTAACCAAGGCAGCTCCTGCCAATACAGATTTTAACATATGCAAATAGAGGCTAAACACTTTGAAAGGGTTTTTATATTGCATTTATACACATTTGTTGCTTTAAAATGTGCATTCAAGTCTTTCAGCATTTAAATATGACTAAAATGCTCAGCAACTACACGTTAAGTGACAACTAATTATTGCTGTAGAAAAACTTGTTTCCCAGAGTTTTAAAATAGAAGTAATTTAATTTGCAATTCTCAAGATATGTTCAAGTAATAGAAATTATTAGTTCCAGTGTCCATGAGGCATTCTGAATCTGTATTGGCTGTAGGCATTTATTGCCACATCATATAAATATTTTATTGAATCTAAAAAAGTTAACTAAACTTACATGTACTTATCACATTCAATAGGAAATGTATGCGCTAATAAGATCCCCACGGTATGCATTTTTACTTTAAAAGAAAAAAAAAAAAGAAGAAAAACCAAAAAACTTTAGCATCAGGCTACCTTGAAATTCCTTTCTAAGGGCACTATTTCATTGTTGGCTTTATAAAGTATACAGGAAAGTGGAAAATCCAAACAACCTTTCCAGCTGGATCAATGACCCACTCCAAATCAGTAAGCAGTCACACAAGCACTAGAGCTGACAGACGAGTGAGAATATACAGACAAGAGTATGGGAGGGAAACAGGGAAGTTTGAGTACAAGATCAAAGCGTGGCCTGCTGCCAAAATATGGTATTAAGCCAGTAACAAAATGAAATATGTGTAGTTATAAAAAGGACATAACCTTCAGACATTCTGAAATAGCCAGCTTTCTCTGTGTTTTAGCCAGCTATGCCTTTAGAGATGTTTTACTCTTCAAAAACAGACAGAAATGTCAACTTAGAGGGTATCATCTTTTAGTTCTAACACTCAAGATATTCAAACTAAGATTCAGTTCTGAAACCCATTACATTGTAGAATGAGGCATTTCAGCCTTACCAGTTTTGGCATATGAAATATCCCAGCATATAAGGAACCATCAAAACCTTTATCTGGGGAGTAAACAGGAGCCAGGGCACAAGTATACTGTACTTTGGCTGCACAACTGACATTACACAGAAATTGCCAACTAGAGCAAGAAAATCACTGGGGATGTTTTCCACCTTCTATACAGTCCCCATTAAGAACATGGGTGATGGTAACACAGGGTAGGAGTCAGTCCTAAAAGGTACAAATTCAGAACAGTCTGTATTTAAACCTCCAAAATGTAAACTGTGCAGCTTTCTTTTTGCCTCTCCACATCAATATTAAATAAGTCAATAAGTTAAAGTTCTTTTACAAATGGATTTTCCATTTAAATTCAAAATTGTATTATTGCTTATTGTATTATTAAAATCCTCTGATTTTAATGATGGTCCTGCTGGGAATATGGTAATCTAAAACACAAACTCTTAAAATATATTGGTAACTATTTTAGCGCAGGTTTTTCTTCTCGACTGTTTTTTGACTTTGGATGTAAACATCCAAGTTTTAGACAGTTTTACCAAAATAAACAAGTTGGTAAGTCTGAAGCCAGTTAGTCCTCTAGTTACCCAGCCTTCCATGAAAGATAAGACAGACCAAAACTTGAATTCCAAATGCAACAGATGTTCTTTAAAAGCTCCAATAAAATGAAAAACAAGCTGGTCACAGTCATACACTGAAAAAGTGCACCTTTTGCATGTCATCTTGAATAGTTCTGAAAGTATGTCATCTTCCTTAGCAGTTGGGAGTAAAGGGAAAACTCCTCATCCAGCACTTTAGCAAGCAAGTGTCCCATTTCAGTTATTCTTCAAAAGGGGAAAAAGTAGATGCAATTATTCCTCAGCAACGTCACCATTCTTTCTCAATGAAAGGTGAAAAAAACCAACCTGCTCTGCATAGTTGATGTACACAACACAAATATTTTTATTTCTTCAGTTGTTATTTTCATTAACATAGTAAAGGTAAAAAACAAATCACAACATCAAACAAAACTTTCTCCTTGGGCAGGAGAAGAAAAAAACCATTATCATCTCATCTCATAGATAACTTAGCAGACGACAGCTGAACCTAAAGAAACTCAACAGTGCAACAGAGCATCTTTGCATGTCTTTCTAAAGATACTTTCAAAGTTGGTTTTGGTGAATTAAAATATCTGACATTAATAAAAGAGACCATGTAATTAATAGAGTAGTAATAGTCAGAGAAAATCAAAACAACAGTGACAAGTTTCAAAAAGGTCCCCAGCTCCACAGGGACACATCTCAGTAAAGATGTCAAGTTTGAGTTTCAGCAAAATAATTCATGAAAAGTCCTTAGGAGCATGGAAAAAAATTAAGCCTAAGAAGTGGTTACAGCACACCACTTTTATTGTTACAGACTTCCAATCACCAACAGATAGAATGTAATTTTTCTCTCAGACAATCAGTAACATGAAGGAGGGGATGTACTTTAAAAGTTCACATGACAGGATTCTTGAACTGCGTTTTGGTATTGGGCTTCTTCATCAAGCTGAAGATTCTAAACAAAATGAAAACATCATCAAAATGGACAAATACTCAACATCTACCATAGTCCTTAGTTTAATCATTCATTTTCCACATTTTTACATAGGAATTGCCACCCAGATCCTTATGTGTACTATGATAGTTAAATGAAAGATACTGTGCCACCTAAACAAAGAGATACATGAGATGGGAGATGCATCAGATGACTGAGAAAAGGCTCAGGAAGCAAAAGGATCCATCTTTTCTCCCTGGCTCTATTCCATTATCAAATAGCCAGTTCAGGAAAGCTGACTATATCATGTAATTCTTACAGCAAGGCTTCCAATCAGCCATAACATCCTCCATTAATAAAAACAAAACGTGATCCCCAGACAACAGGAATCATAGATTGTTAAGAATATACTGCTTACAATGAAAAAGCAAACACCTATCACAAAAGAGAGGTGGTTAACTCTGCTGCTTTTGAAGAGCTGCCTCCCAATTGCTAATATGCCACAGTAATACATCCTTTCAGTGCAATTCTGGCAACTGCCCCAAATCAGAATCCCAGTCACCAGTTTTACATCCTCAAACATGGAAGATGCACTCGTGTTGAAGAGTGTAATCCCTTCTTTTAATCTCCTAGCTTTTTATGCCTTTGTCACACATCATTCGACACAAAAAACATGCATCCTCTTTGCTGTCTTTAACCACTAAGGCTGCCTATGCCTCAAACACTATGCTAGTTCTGCACAAAGTTCAAGCAGTGTACCCCAAAGCCTGTCAAACTCCACAGAATCTACAACACCAATCTGATCCCACACACAGAACTCAGCTGCTTGGCTGGACTTATAAGCCACACACCATCTACCACCTGTGTGTGTAGTAAGTACTCCAAGGCCATTTACTCAAACTGAGCCTGAAAGACGGCAACCTGAACAATTATTTAATAACATCTCTTTTTTCACATTGCAGCCTCTCTCCCAGCATACTGGAATAAGAGGTCATAACAGCAATGCCAGCAAGCCATGGTGCACTTTGAGTCCTGAGAACTGTGATTTAGCTGTATCTGCCTCAAAAGGTCAAAAATGTCTATAAAATAGAGTAGCATCTATTTTATTTTCCACAGAAGCAGCAGTAATAAACTCTTCTGGAGGAACTATTAGTTGCATTTGAGAACACTAAGCTATACTTAAGTCAACAGTTTGGAGTGGAGCTTAACTGCTGACAGCATCTATTAGTAGCACTTGATAACAGAAAGTTATATCAAGTTATAACAAGCAGGCCTACTTTTGAGTTCTGTACAGAGGAAAACATAGCATGTCCAAAGCACAAAGTTTGGCAGAGATTTATTTCACATTTAATTTAGAGAAAAAAAAGTTACCATTTATTCCCCTACATATCAGAGAAGAAAAAACTTACCACAAATTCTCCATAGTCAAACCGGTGTCTTAGATTTAGATGATTAACAAGATTTCTAGTAACCTGGTTAGTATCTGCCCAAGGAAGAGATACACAAATAGGACAGATCTGAATTTGGAGGAGAAAGGGAGAGAGAGAAAATTATAAAAAAGTTATTGGCAATACAGAATGCATTGAAAACATGTTCTACAAGAATAACTAGTCTATTACTCATCCACTACCAAATACATCAGAGATGTTTGCATAAAGTTATAGTTCTAAGTGTTCTTTTCCTCAATTGTGTAACATTAAAAAATTACATTTCAACTTGCCAAATTTCTTAGTGTTTCTCTTAGGAATGGAGGGTAATCATGTCTGTGTGGCACTCTTCTTGTCAATTTCAATTATTTTGAATTTCGAAAAGAAAGTGATTACTCCATCCTACTTACTGTTTGGGAGGATTTTCATATAACCACATAAACACAGAATAGTAGTGAAGGGACCTCAGGAGATCATGAAGTTCAAACTTCCTGCTAAAGCAGGTTCCCCTACAGTACAAGATCATGTCCTGATGGGTTTTGAGTATCTCTAGAGGAGACTTCACATCTCTGGGCAGCCTGTTCCACTGCTCTGTCATCCTCACATTCAGATGGAACTTCGTGTGTTCCAGTTCATGCCTTCTGCCCCTTGTCCTGTCACTGGGTCCCACTGAAATGAGTCTGACCCGACACCTGCCCTTTAGATACTTATAAGCATTGGTCAGATCCCCTCTCAGTTTTCTCCAGGCTAATCAGACCCATGTTCCTCAGCCTTGCTCCGTAAGAGCAATACTTAAGCCCCCTAACCATCTTTGTAGCCCTAATTTTCATACAATTAAGACGACAGAGTAAGCCAAAAGAAAAAAAATAATAACACACACTATATAGGTGAAAACAATAAAATACCAAACATACTTTTCTCCTTCACTCCTTTTGATTACCTTAGAGTGCTTTTCAAGTAACTGTAGGTTTCACATGAAACAATAGTTACATTGCAAATGGGACTCTCTAGACTATTCTGAATTACTAAATGAAGAAGAGCAAATGTCAGGCACAAAAACTGAATTTGTTTCACTTTAAGATCAATGAAACAGATAAGTTGGAAATGCCTTAGAACTGACAAAAAGTTGGACAAGAAACATTTTCAAATGAAGGGTTGGACTTGATGATCTCTGAAGTCCCTTCCAACCCAGACAATTCTATGATTCTAAGAAGTTTACTCCTCAAGCTAAAGGCACTGCATTAAGTATATCTTTCTCAGACACGTGATTTTTTCAGATATAGACTAACTACCACATATTTAATATTGTTCACATAATTATAATGAAAGAAGCTTGAGAAGTGTACATAAACAACTCTACTTACTACAGGAACTATCTGGTAGAGATGTCTATTGTTACAGTGATCCAGCAAACGCTGTCTGGTAAAATTGGCTTCCTGACACAGGGGGCATTTGAAGGTTGGATGTCCACTGTAAACAGAGGGTATTAAACAGAAAGAAGTTTAAGGAGCAGTGTTACAGAAAGCTTAATCTATCTTATCTAGTCACTATTATCCATTATTTTGCTAACAGCAAAACTCCCACCCTCACTGACATAAGAGTGGATCTAATGGAGTTCCACCTGCTACTTCCAAATTGCCATTTTAAAGTCTGTTTATTATTTGTGCAACTAGAAGCGTTGTTTTGAGATTTCAGAAAATTCTTTTGTTCCAATTGCACTCTCTTACTTGCTGGTAACAGCTTCTAGATCAAATCCTTCAGGAAAGCAGTGGAAAAAACCCACAAATTCTAACATCTAGATGCAAATGTAGAAGAAATTACAGGTTTTTAAATACAATTTGTTGGAGGTGTTTGTGGTTTTTTTCTAAGCTAGTAAAAGCATAATTGGCTGGATGTATTTTAATAGTAACTACAGAAAAAAAAAAGTAGCCTACCTTGTTTCTCCTTGAAGTATTTGATTATTAGCCATCTCGCCATTATCAGATATTGTGTCACTACTGCTGCTTTAAATTAAGAAAAAAGAAATTAAAATTGAGGTTATTTTACTTCAGTCAACATATTTAGAAATTTAACAGTAACAGATACATATAAAAGTCCTATGAATTTCAAGGCAAAACATATAATGGCTCATAGTTTCAAAACTTTTCCTTTGAATCAATGGATGTCTCAGTATTTAGTTACCATGGTGACCCTTTGGTGGAATACTACACAATTTTGCTGAAAAGGGGAGTACAAGGCAGCAGACATTTAGTCAACAAGACTGGTATTGGAGAGTACAGCCAAGTAGCTCTAAAGGCTACGAACTATGTGAATGTAAGACAGATAGCACTTTCTATGGGGTTTTTTTGCTTAAGATTATGTTAACAGGAATTTAATGCCCTGTGTTAACACAACAGATTTACAGCTTTCAGTTACAGCAAGATAAGTTCTCTGAAGCTGTGCACAAAATAAACTACTTCCTAAAGTAAGAGTGAGAGATAGGAACACTTTAGGAAGTAAACTTTACCACATATGGACCTCTAGCTAAACCAGAAGAAACTGCTCAGAAATCCTTATCCTAAAAGCATGGATATTTACAGTCACAAATCTGGTCACAGTACATTTTTTTATACTTCTGTAATATTAAAAGCATGACTATTCAACTGTGACATAGTCAATAAATACTGATATAACAATATCCAGACACTTCACATTGCTGCAAGTAGTTCTGGTAATAGCTGTAACTTCTGTGTTCAATATACTGATGGGTTGAAAACCAAATACAGAGATGTTGAGACTGCTAGAAGTAGAAAAATATATGCAAAATAATAGTAAATACAGCCCTGTGAAACCAGTATGTAAAAAAAGGTCTTCAAAAATAAGCAAAAATCTTCACCCAAACCTAATAAATCAGTGAGAAGGTATGGAAAAGAAAGTTCTTCAGCTTTACTGCTTGAAGAAAAATGGTGTGTCCTGGTTTGGGCCAGGATAAAGGTGATTTTCTGGCTTGTACTTTTGCTTTCAGCTAAGTTTCTTGTAAGTAGCTGCACTTGCTGAAATTAACAGCAAGTTTCTCAGACAGTGTCTGCTTCTAGGACTGATAACACTGGATGTTTATAGTTACTGCCAGAGACTGGTGTGCAGAGCCAAGGACACTGCTCAGCTCTGAGGAACATTTTATCCTCCAGAAGGAGTAAAGAGGTCCCACCTGAACCCCTCCTCTGGGGAGGCCTGAGACAAGAAAGATGACCAGACAGACAGACAAGAACTGACCAAACAGACTATTCCATCCCATACACGTCATACTCAGTATAAATTTGAGGGATCACAAGGGTCAAACACCTTCCTGACCCTTCCTGCTCTTCCTGCCCTTTCTTCACCCGTTCCCTGCATGCTTTGGCATCCTGGGAGGATTCCGTCCATTCCTCTGCCTGTGCTCCTGATCCGTGCCAGCCTGAATCTGTGTGTTCCTGCCTCCAGCTCCCAACTGCTCCTGACCCCAGGAGTCCAGCCTGGACTTTCCCAGGGCTGCCCTGCAGCCTCCGTGGTGACATGAGAGTTATTGGAGGAAAGGAGGGAGGAACGTGGTATCAATTTTTCCTGTATATTTGTATATATTTAGTAATTTTTCCTATTTATCATTACTGTTTCATTAAAGTTGTGTAGTTTAGTTTCCAACCCATAAGTCTCTTTCCTTTATTCTCTCTCCTTTCCTTATCAGGGAGGAGAGGGGGATTAATAGAAAACATCTGTTATTCAGTTTAATTGCCGGGCCAGTGTTAAACTGTGACAAAGTGGCACTTGTATTTTATGGTATGTAACATACAAGAGTTCCTTATATGTTTCATAAGATATCAGTTCAAAATAAATTCAATCAGAAAGCAAAAGTTTGCACAGAAATGTTTTGAAACGGGATACCCATTAAAATAGACTTGAGAAAAGTGGGGGCAGGGAATAAAAAGAGAAGGAAACTTCCCTGGAGCTAAATGTTTATGAAATCTTTTACAAGGTAAGCTGCTCAGCCACTGTCAATGCAAAGGAAAGCAATCTACAAATACTATAAGCTTTTTAGAAGAGTCCCTAGAAGACATTCCAAACCATCATGTAGAAAGGGCTTCTTCCATCTGCTAAAAGAAAAAGACCTGCAAAAACTGACATTTTTAAAAGCAGAAAAACATGGACAATGATTATTGCAAAAAGAAGGCCTGCCCTGGAAAAAAAAAATACTTTCCCTGAGGGCAGGGGGGGAAGGAAGAAGACACCCTGATTACCTGTTCCCTGTTGAATCTTGGGAAATCTGTAACTTTGGAATAACAGAAGAAACACCATATTCATCCTGATACTTCTTACACGTTTTATAATGCTGTCTCATCCACGAAAATCTAACCTGTAAATGAAATGTCAAATTATTGAAATTGCACTAAATAATCCAGGGATAGAAGGAACAGCTAATTCTGCCAACAGAAAGCAACGCATGCAGGAATTACTTCTATATTTTATGCAGCAGAAACCAGAACTTCTGTCTCCCATCTCAGCATGAACATTTTCTTCCCCAACAGAAGATCTGCAACACCTTTTTCCATAGAGCCTCCATCACTCTGTGAGACTGGAGATCATTCCCATGCTTCAAACCCCCCCAAGAGCCAGGCAACTCAGAGAGCTCCCTCAGGAGTGAAAGATTGGAGTATAAACTCCATTTAACTGCAACAAAGTCACAGGAACTATACTTCCCAGATCCAAGATCAATGACTGATGAGCTACAACAGAGAGGGTACACAAGTATGGGATAAACAACACCACTCCTTCAGTCTTCTCTGGCCTGTAACCTTGTTCAGAGCAAAACCTGTTTGCAATAGGTGTGTTCTGAGACTACCTTAACCTTTCTCTTTGAGAAAGAAAAAAAAACCCCAAAGTGAATGAACACCAATTTGAGGCTGCCTATCCAGCTTAAATGCAAGGTAAGACAATGAGTTGCTTAGATTTGTCAGAAGCAGCTGTGCTGGACATGCCCTAAATCAGAATTTCAGGTCCGACAGCACTGTCAGAAAGCTCTTACAGGTTTAAAGGATGAACAGGATAACATCTCGTGTGCAGTTTAAATTGTTCTGGGGTTCTGTTTGGGTCTTTCTTCCAGTTTACCAACTTGCTTCTTTCTCCTAGATTTTCATCCTAGTGAATCACATGAGCAAGCAGCTCAGCTTCCACTAGTGCTGATCTTCACATTGGTAGAACCAAGTGCCAAATTACACATAACAAACACCAAGACAACTGCCTGGATTTGATGCAATTAGATGTAAACAAAATGTGTGTGGCTAAAATACTGCATCCATTCACATTCAAAGAGATTAGTCTTGATTTCAGTAGGGGTCAATATTTCACTCAGAGTTCTGAAAATAATGGCCCCTTTTATGAAGGGAACGAAGGCAATGTAAACTGACTCATGGGGCAGGTGGAAATTACAGATGATTGTACATACACTGAGAGTAATCAGCCTACATTTTTTTGTTTTAAATTAAATTTAACAGTAGCTCTAAGCATCTTCATTTCCATAGTGAAAGTTTCTGAGGTTTTCCACAGATCTGCAACTTCCAGTCCAGCTTTTCTTTTGCCAGTTCTACAGCTATATTCAGAGTTTTGGCATTTTGGGGGAGCAAAATTGGCACTACACTTAGAAAGTCCTCATAGACAACACAAGATCCACTTTTAGTTTATGTCTGTTGGGCATATCTATCAGGCTCTGCATGCCTAGTATATTCACAAGCCATAAAAAGCCAAGTTTAACCTGCTAGAGGCTCTTAAGCTCCAAGACATGAAAGACACATAGTAAAAATGTGTCTGGTCAAAAAGAAGAAAAAATTATCCAACTTTTTGTAAAGCTTTACTCTACCTGCTTCTCACAGCATCTACAGCCCCCAGAAGCTTTCTTCATACTGTTTTCAACATCTAGAGCCCTTTTGGGATATGTTCTTTCTTTTTTAGTCACGCTTCCACGGCAGAGAGGACAATGTGTTCCACTTTCTCTGATAGCTGTCAAGAAGCACTTCCTGCAAAACCTAAATTAAAAAGTTAACCACAAACACATGTTAGCAAAGTCAAGAAAGTTAGAGACTTGGTCCTTGAAGAGAGCTGGGCAATTAGGAAGAGAAGATACATACCAGAGTAAAAGTCCTACTGAATAAAAATCTTTGTAAATAAGCAAAATTAAATAGCAGAACTTACGAAGTATACAGAAATTAGGGGAACCTGGTAGCACTTGAGGTAAAGATCTTACTATTTACTGCCAAGAGTTCCTGAGGTGTGCACCCCATTGCTCATTAAGGAGATACTAAATGGTGCAGCAGGCACGTGATTTATTGTCCTAAGCAGAGAGAAAAGTACTGCAAAGCTTCATTTAGCATGCATTTCCAAAGGCCTTAGTTCATCAGCTTCTGCGGTTCTCCTCTTGTACCAACTGCCCAAAGCTGTTTTGCTTTTCTACAAAGTAGCCCTTTGTAATTAAACGCTCCTCTGAAAAATACAGAGTGGACGAAGTGAAACGAGAGCACAACCGAGCTACAGTCCTCGTTTGAGAAAATGAACAGGAAACTATGAAGTTTAAAAAAAAGGTGAGTTAGGTGAGATGTGTAGGACGTTTTCCATCAGCTGTGAAACTCGGCCACCACCGCTCAGGCAGCCGGGTGCTGGCTTCAGGAGGAGGCTTTCCTAGCAGACAGCTACAAAAGAAGGAGGCGAGGGAAGGCTGGGGCAGCCCTTGGCATGCAAGCCTTGCAGCCGGCTCCCGGCGGCCAAGTGTTCGTCCCCGGGGAGCCGGGGGGTGACGAGCCTCGGGGGGTCCCCGTCCCGTCCCGTCCCGCCCCCCGGCGCAGCTCCAGGCCGAGGATCGGTCTGTGGGCTGGGGCGTGGGGGGATGAGGAGGAGGCGGAGGAGGCGAGGTAAAGGCTTGCTAGAGGGGG
>JAAWXA010000005.1:18327940-18357908 GCA_038090715.1 Florisuga fusca
GGGTGTGGGGGGGGCGGCAGGGGCGGGACCGGGGCCTGGGTTTCCATGGCGATCGTCTCCAGGCCTGGCGGGGCTGCTGTCTCCTTCCGCTCCGCCCTGCCCCGGAGGCTTCCCCGCTCCGCCTACCCCTCTTTGCCGGCCCCACAGCCTTCCTGGGGATTGTCGCCGCGAACCTCCCCTTCCGCTGGCGCCTGGGGCATCGGCGCCGCCGGGCAGGGCTGAGGTTCTTCCTGGCGCCGAACCTCTGTGTTGGGAGACGGACCCACCCCTCGGTGTGTCCCCTCCAGGGCTGGGGATCACCCCCGGCGCCGTTCCCCGGCCCAGGCTCAGGGGATTCTTTTGTGTCTGCCAGTGATCGGCAGCAAGAGGCAATGGCCACTCCACCACCTGGGCTCATGGTTGGGAACGAAATAAAGCTCAGGCCTCTCTCCACGTAAGGGTAGGTGGTGAACCAGGCTGAGATTCTGTGAAGGATAATGGCTTTGTTTTCCTATTCAGGATCTATCACGATTACTGTTAGCTGAAAATGGTACTATCTTCCTAAGCAAAAGCATGGACAGCAGAGCAAATTCCAGTGACCGCCGGAAATACCTTCTAAATACTTTCTTTTTTAGATCCCATGGAGGCAAAATTTGAATCCCTCTAAATACCAGGAGATTTGTGTTGTGGTTTAACCCCAGCCCCACACAGCCTTCTTGCTCCTCCCTGGTGGGACTGGGGTGTCAAGAGGAAACGTGAGGAAACTCGTGAGTTGAGATATAGACAGTTTGATAAGTAAAGCAAAAGCCACACAAGCAAAACAAAACAAAACAGGGAGTTAATTCACTGCTTCCCGTTGCCAGGCCATCTCCAGGAAAGCAGGGCTCCATCACGTGTAATGGTGACTTGCAAGGTCAAGCACCAGTCAAGCACCATCATTCTGAACATCCATCCCTTCTTCCTTCTCCCAGCTCTTATTGCTGAACATGATGTTGCATGGTATGGAATATCCCTTTGGTCACTTGGGGTCAGCTGTCCCAGCTGTGTCCACTCCCAACCTCTTGTGCATTCCCAGCCTGCTCACTGGTGGGGTGGGGTGAGAACATTCCATACAAATACTGCTCAACAGTAACAAAAACATCCCCTCAATTGTCAACACTGTTTCCAGTACAAATTCAAAATACAGCCCCATACTACATATTACAAAAAAATCACAGAATTATAGAAATATGAAAAATACCTTCAGGATAATTGAGTCCAACCATTAACCTTACACTGACAAGATCTTGACTAAGCCATATCCCTAAGTACTACGCATATACAACTCGTAAAATACCTCCAGGGATGGTGACTGCCCTGGGCAGACTGTTCCAATAACCCTTTCAGTGAAAAAATTCTTTCTAACACCCAATCTAAACCTCCCCTGGCACAACTTGAGGCCATTACCTCTTGTCCTATCACCTGTAACTTCACTGAGCAGACCAATCCCCACCTCGTTAAAACCTCTACTCATAGAGAACTTCAAGGTCTTCCCTCAGCCTCCTCCAGGCTAAACAACTCCAGCTGCCTCAGCTGCTCCTCGTAAGATTTGTGCTCCAAGCCTTTCATCAGCTTTGTTGCTCCTCTTTGGATACATTGTAGTAAGAAGCTCGGTGTCCTTTCCTTAGAGAAGAGCGCAGAACTGAACACAGTACTTGTGGTGTGGCCTCACCAGTGCCCTATGCAGGGGTAAAGAAAGTTATCTCTGTCCCAGCAGAACCTGAAACATTGAATGGAAGCAGATCTGAAGTGATGGGTCGGTCCAGTGTGAGAGTTAAGTTGCCTGGACTGGGATATTTACTGCCCAGACTTTGGGTCAAAAGAAAATCTGCTGGAAAAGGGAGAGCCTCCTGGGCAGACATCTCCCAGGAGAGGATGGGCCTGGGGTTTGAGGAGCAGTGGCAAGATACCCTCTTGTAACTGTGGCTGTGCTAGCTCAGGAGGTTACTGCTCCCCTGTGCTCATCTCTGCTCTTAGAGGCTGCCTAGGGGTTAGCTGAGCTGTTCATCAGCAGAAAACCCCCTGCTACTCAAAGTGATTAGCTGATTATTTTCTTTCCTGAAATAAAGAAGGAAGCCAGGCCAGTAGATCAGAGTTGGCACAGTGGCAGCTGTTGGTGCCAGTAACTTCATTAACCATGTAAATACAGCCAGAAGAAGAAACAGAGCTACATCTGAAGTGTTAAATACCCTGCAGAACACTTCTTGTGGGTTTTTGTGTCAGTTAGGACTTTTCCACATCTGTATAGCCAGCTTCAGGCATTCCCTATCCATGCCAAGACAGTACATTGAAAGGAAGAATTGCAGAAGCCTCAGTTCAGATGCAACACAAGCACCTTCCATTACTCATTGGCAAAGAGGCAGCGTGGCCTTCAGCCTCAGCGTGCAAGATGCTGGCAGAAGTGGTCTTCCAAGACTTTTCAATCTTCCTGTATGTCTTCCACAAAGTATGTCCTTATGCCTGGCTTTCTCAGTCTGTAAAAGGGGAGCAGTTTTTAATCACCAAATAAGTCTTCTGAGAAGTTAGTTACTGCAGGTAGGGGGTTATGTCCTTTTGAAAGCAGGTGTTAAACAAAAGCAAAGATTTATTACTAAAGGGACATGATGGGTCTGTTTGAACTTTGTTGGGCAATATTTAATGATTAGTGGCTTTTGGCAGGGGGAGAAATTGCTCAGATGACCTCAGGGAAGTAAACCTCAGGAAGGTCTGTGTGAAGGCATTCATGATTCTGGTACTGTTATTGTAAATCTTGAGCTGTGACCTTGGAGATGACAACCAGTATACCACAGAGCAATATATAGCATGACACTAGCTTTGTAAATCTTGGATATTTTGTGCCATTGACACAGAGAACATGTAAAGAGAAATCAGGCAGCTGAAGTTTATGAAACACATTTATATGACAAAAAGCATTCTAAATCAGATTTTTTTAGATGAAATGAAACCAGTGGTCCTGCCAACTTTTTATTCCTTGTGATAAAATGTGTTTGTGAAATGAAACCTCAGCGGTGAAAACATGTGGAACTACTCATAAAATTTTGAGGTTTGCAGGGGGCAACTGCCAGTGAAGGGGTACATTTTATATTGTCTTTGCACAGCTATGGTACAGCTTTGTACAGCTACTTTTTGAACAACTACTATATTGATTCCTTTTTTGACAACGTGGCTGCAAGAACAGTACATAGCCTTGCCAATATGAAGACAGAACAGTGATTTGTTCTGTGGGAGTGGTCAGAGATGGACACTGAGCAGAAAGGAAAAGAGAAACGGGAAATAGAGAGAGCTGTGTAACTGCTGGGGGATCAGAAGATGCCATGAGAAAGGGGAAGAACATCTCTCACTCTTGCCAGCTGCATCTGTATCACTACTGACAAAGAGCACTGGCAGCCACAGACAAAGGTAAGGATGACACTCCTACAGCAGCAGCCTATTTCATACAAATAAAAAGCTGTCTACATCTAAAAACATGTCTTGTTTTTAGATGTGCCGGAAGCCTTAATTTCCCTACAGTTTTGGCTACTTTGCTCTGGCAGATCAGATTATTTTTTTTTTCAGTGTCTCAAATATTTTCACAAGTTCCAGCCTTGGGAGTAGCACTGTCTATCTGACTGGGGAGTTTTCATTCCGAAGGACAGTTCTCAAAGAGAGAAAGGAATGAAGCTTTCCCAGGCACATGAAACATTGCATCTTCCTCCTCCCAAAAAGGAGCCTCTTGCAGACTCCAAGAAAAAATAGTCAAGACTAAAAGTCTATTGTGAGTTTCCTTGTTAACATGCTACCATGTGGCTAAAGCTACTTTGGTCACTGTTCATCCTTTTATGCATGAACATGAATTTTAATTTCTTATAGATCATCTGAATCTTTGAAAGTTACCAGATTATACTGCATTTGTAAAAGCCTATGTACTTTTTCAAACTTACATAGCAAGAATAAGGGTTAGTTAAACAATGCTGTCACTCTCTTGAACAGGTTTCTATTTTTTTATTATAAACAGAATATTCACTTTTTGTAGACCTTTCAAGATGTTTTTCACTTACTCACTTTGCTAATTCTGAGTCTCATCTTGTGCTGTAAATGGAAATTTATGTCTTATGGGGTCAAGTAATACTGTGCTTGACAGTAGGTAGTGTGCCTGATATTGTTTCAAGGTGGGGTTTGTTCCAATTTGTTTGGTTCTTTAGCATCTGAAAAGCTGTTGTAATCTACATCCAGCACTGTATTGTCATTATCTATGTATAAAAGACTGGCCTGCTCCTGGAACAGAGCTGTAAACAGATAGGAAGGGCTGCTGTCAAAGCCAGTGTTTCTGTATACTGGTTTAGCAGTGAGTTAAGTACTGTTGTGTTTTAGAAAGAGAAACTGGCACTATTTTATTTTATCCATTTAAAAAAAAGGGCATTTTTATGACGCAGAATTAATTTTAAAAAACCTTTAAAAGAAAACAATTCTTAAGAAAAAAAAAACCCAACCAAACAACCCACAACATTTTTAGGTCCACACAAGTTTCTAACGTTCCGTTAATTGCAGAAGGATAAATTTTATTCATGACAGAACACATTCTTCCACTCTTTTCCAGGAGTCCTTATGCACTCTTTGGATCACTCATATGCACATATGCTAAGAATGACCCATCCAGAACTCTTTCAACAAGAACTTCTCCAACAATGTTTATGTCCTGGGAAAAAAAAAAAAAAGTTATTGACTATCAAGATAGTAATGAATGTATTAATTGATTTAAATTTGACTGACTGGGTTACCAGTTAACAAAATACTGTTTTCAGTGGGTTAACATCCATGTGTAAAGTTTACTACCTAACTTTCTGCTCCTCAGTGGTAATAAACACTGTAACATAAAGCAAGAGAAGTCATTAGCAAACTTGAAACTTGAAATAGATGAGAATGTCAAATGCAGAAACAGACAAATTCTGTGATTAAGCAAGACCTAACAATGCTAATGCTATTTTTGTTAAAGAGTCCAATTTGGTTATGCATTTTAGTGTCTATAAAAATAAATACTCAAGTCTTACCTATACTTTATGAAGCTATCTATGTGTGAGCTATTATTAAAATGTATCATACATAGGTCTGTTCCCAACATGTGCATGAACTATAGGTTAAAATTATTAGGATTGCTTTTTTGGCCTCCTCCCTCCATTTGCACATTTTCTTTAGTGCTTTTGCCCCATTAAAAAAATGTGTTATGTCTTTCTTTGTGATTTTTGTCTGGATGAACATCAAACAGAAATATAGGAAAGCACTAACTGATATTCTTGAGAAATTCTAATAGCATGCTAATGCTTACGTTTCATTTTCTATTTCACAGCTCAGACAGCAAATAGCTGCAGGACCTTGCAGAAGTGCAGCTTCTTAGGTCCTTACAGAATAAGAATGGGTTATTAAATCATGGGATGTTTTGAGTTGAAAGGAACCTTAAAGATCATCCAGTTCCAAACCCCTCCCATGGGCAGAGACACCTCCTACTAGACCAGGTTGCTCCAAGCCCCATCCAACCTGGGCTTGAACACTTCCAGGGAGGGGGCAGCCACAATTTATCTGGGCAACCTGTGCCAGTGTCACACTACCCTCACACTAAAAATTTTTTCTGACTGTCTAACCTAAATCTACCCTAAACAACTTCCATTTAAAGTACATAGGTTTTCATGTGAAGATCTCCAACTCATTTATGAACGTAACTCAGATGCGTAATACCATTAAACAGCAACAGAACTGAGGACACAATCCATAAGCTTGGACCTCTGAGTATCAGACTATGCTGGATCTGTACACGTCTGCTGTGCTTTGTGACTCTGTGGTGCAGTTACATGCTCAGTTCTTTTCATGACCTCTGTATTATAAAAGGCGTGGAAGAAGACACACGCAAAGAAATCAAGTCCAGTCGTGTGCAAATACCATTACTCACTATGTAGTCTTCATAAAGGAGTGGATGTCTGAGTTGAAGATGCCTTAAAAATTTCTGCTAATATAGCTTGCTTTTCTCCCAGGGGTTAAACAACATATTGGACAATACTATAAATAAATGGAAGGAAACACTCAATTTTCATCTTGCAGGTCTTACAGAAGAAATATTATCAGTGTTTAAAAACAGAAATGTGAAATAAGTGGACGTGTAATGGCCAATCAGCATCTTCTGAGCAAGACAAATACTGCTAGGCATGGGGCACTTCCAGATCAGCTGTCAATTATGCTAATCCCTTCTGTGTATTTTCTGTCTGCAGACATCCCAAGGACTGTCAACCTATATAGATCTAGTGATTAATACATTCCCCCCTGCTACAAGGGAACAGTCATGTAAAAGCATTTGTTTTATCCAAAACAAAATTTGCTTATCTTTCAAACAATCCATGTATCCATTTGTTTAACATTCAAATAAACTAATAAAAATTAACCCATTTATCATCCATAGCCACTGTTTGGATCGTAAAGTTGAAAGAAACATACAGGATGTCTCTGGAAATCAATAACAATTCATCTGTGTGCTTAAAAGAGAAGTGCCTAAGACACTTCATCAAAAGATAAGCTGAACTACTTCCTCTGGGTTCTCTGCAATAAAAAAGTTGCAGTTGTTGCAACTTGTGTTTCTTCAAGCAGGATCATAAGAACACTGCATGTGCTAAAACAATGATTACCCTGAAATACACCATGTGGAAATACCCTGTTATATAATCCTGAATATATAATTTGTATAGTCAAAACAGCTTTGTGACATGTTGTGGCTATGAACATCATGCTACAACACACAAAACCTTTTTTAAGTTGCCTTTTTAAAACTAGAAGTCTAAGTCTCATGTGTTTAGCTATGCTAAACTGTGCTGGCTTTTTCACTGAAATCCTGAAACAGTTGCTCCAAAGGTATTTCATAATTAAAGGGAAGAGTCAGAGTGTCAATAGCAAACAACAAAGTGCATTGCTCAGCATGTTTCCCTCTCTTTGCTTTGTATTAATGATATGGTGTCTACAGTTTATACACCGAGTAAAAGCATTTTATTAAACCAGTATGATTTAAGAGATCTCATTTTCATTTCCTTGCTTATAATTTTTACATTATTTGTAGGCACGAGTAGTTCTGAATAATGTTTTTTTACATTAATTTTCAAAGAAGGGTGCAATAGCAGCAGTATAATCCATATTACTCATGAGTCTTTCAGGCTAAGCTTGAATATGCAACTCTGAATTGAGAAAAGGATTTAATAATTTTCTCAGTTTTAAGGCTTAATTCTCCCCTACAGCTACACAATAAAACTATGTATGAATTTGCACTAAGTGAAAAAATTAAAACTTAGAGACTGACAAGTGCGATAAAAATTACTGACAATTATTTCAGCTGACCAAAGTAAACAGAGTCTAGTCCTAAACCCACAAAATTTGGCAAAATCTTACACATTAAAGCATTAGCTCAAAGGTGGATACAGTATACACTCATGAGTTAATGCTTCCTTTAATGCACTCAAGAGCTCTGGATCCAGGATAACTTAATGAAATGATTGTGGTTAAAGTGGTGAAAACTGACCTGCAAAACAGAAGGGAATGGAGTGGGTTTCCCCCATCTCACCCCCTGTAGAAACAGGAACGTTGGTTGATTTGCCTACAGCTCCTTCAGTCTGTAACCCCTCTAAAATACCTCTGTGAGACATGAGAATTGGAGTCCAAAGTGCCTTGGCAAAAAATGATCAGGGAAGTAAATACACTCGAGATCTGAGTCTGCAGCCTATGGACCTCAGTTCTACAAACAGGGTCACAAAAGTACATGCATCCTCTATGGGCCTTCAGAATGAAGTCAGTAATGTGAAAATAACTTTAAAAAAAATTATAAAGCCCCACTGTCCTGTATGAGGCCCTGTAAGCAGGTCTCAAATTATAACCCCAGTCCCCAGACTGGATTGCACAGCAAATGTTGTACTTGCATCTGAGCCAGGGCAGTAGAAATAACATGCACAGAATTTAAAAGCAGAAAAGTCACTGAACCTAACAATGCTCATTCTCTTGTCTGTAAATAACTGCATGCTGTATCAGTTGTAAGACTTCCTACACCATTTCCAGTGCCCCTACCAGCACTCACGATGATAGTAGTGATGACATTTTAAATATTACATTCATGCACGCTTGTCTGAGAGAGAGGGGGAAAAGGAATGACTATAGCTAAGTTTTTCCTCCACTGTCAAAACCCATTAAACAATTAAAATAATTTATCTTTACTGATTTTCTGCTATGAGTAATGCTTGCTACAATTAATCAGTTTAATGTGTATTCAGTAAAATATGTACTAATGCACATTACCACTGCTCTCCTTTCTGATCTGTGGTGAGACAATGGTCCATTAGCTCATCCTCATTTACTTCATACTGGGAAAAAGGACAGGAATATCTGAGGATAAGAGGTAGTATATTGTTAGTGGCTGCAGATAGAACTGATATTTTCTTAGTGCTACAAGCAATAAAAGTAGTGTTTAGATTTCTTTGGTCAGATATTGTTAGAAGCTTATTTTGCCATACCTAAAACACAGCATGGGCATATGACATGTACCTGAGTGAGATGTATGTGTTCTGGCAAAAGGTCAACTTTGCTAATGGACACTGCAAACACTGCACAGAACTGTGCCAGAATTTCAGGTTATTGATCCAGAGAAGCACTCTTTGAGATAAATGTGACCTTAGAGATGAATGGATGAAAATACTGAATGCTACAACTACAGATACTTGATAAAAGCATCATTTAATTGCTGCAATACACTTGGAGCATGTGTGACCAAACTACCAATTCTCAGGAGCCATCATTTACTATTGACACTTTCTCAGAGAGTATTGCTACTTAGTTTTCAGTGCAGAGTACTGCCTTCTTGCACAGTGGAAATGTTATTTTCAGATTATTTCTGTTTTCAAATATCTGTGGATTAATGTTTGAGTTTTTTGAGCATCAAAAGAACAATAACTGAGAAGGAGACAGGTCTGCTGAGCAAGCAACCTGAATAATATGTCATTTAAGAATTCAAGAAGCAGATAGGGACTTCAAATTCATATACCAAAAAAGCACTCTAATTAATAGTGGTAAGAAAACTGTTCCTACTTATTAATAGGCAAAACTAAAGGCCCTTGAATTTTGAGACCTCAGTTATTCTAGAATTGCACCCAAGTGATTGCTCTGACAGGTCCTGACATGAAATAGAATGAAAAGGACAAAGAATGTGAACTTTTCATATATGATACACATATATTCTATAAAAATATATATTCTGTATATACACTATAATTATATAAATAAGAAAAGCTCTTAGTCTTCTTAATTCAAATCTACCTCTGAAAAATACAGTATTAAATCATAGAATCATAGAATGGTTTGGATTGGAAGGAACCTTAAAGATCATCTGGTTCCAGCCCTCCTGCATGGGCAGGGACACCTCCCACTAGAAGGTTCAACACTTCAGGTTGCTCAAAGCCCCATCCAACCTGGACTTGAACACTTCCAGGGAGGAGGCATCCACAGCTTCCTGGGCAACCTGTTCCAGCATCTCACCACCCTCACAGGAAATATTTTTTTCCTAGTATCTATCCTAAATCTCCCCTCTTCAAGTTTAAAACAGTTGTTCCTTATCCTCTTGCTACACACCCATGCAAGAAGTCCTACCCCAGCTTTCTTGAAGGCCCTCTTCAGATATTGGAAAGCCTCTATAAGGTCACCTCAGGCCCTTCTCTTCTCCAGGCTGAACATGTCCAACTTCCTCATCCTGTCTTCATAAGGGAGGTGCTCCAGCCCTCTCATCATTTTTGTGGTTCTCCTCTGGACACACTCAAGGAGCTCTATGTCCTACTCATGGACATAAAAGACAGTCAATTAAATGTAGATTATAATTAGTCTTATTCATTCTGGAAATAACCAACATTTTGGAGGAGTTTTATTTGAAAGCAAACATAATTATTCTGCAAGAAAAAAAAAACAAACCTGCTGAATTGGCAAAATACTGTTGTTGCTATAAAACATGGCACTAAATTCTATCAAAATCAAACTAACTACAAGTAAAATATACTATTTTGTAGTGATACAGCAAAACAAGGCATCAATTTCAAGTACAATTTGGGTATCATGATTTTAAAATACTAGTGAAGGGTTCATGATTAATTCTGTAAAACAGAAACAAGTTCCAATTAAAAAAACCCAAAATTTGACAATCCTTCTACTAGTTAGACTTTATTATGTTGGGATAACAAGTTCAAAAGTAGTTTAGCAATGTCATCATCACTAATGTCTACCTTTTTACTGCATCTGGAGGTATGGACCTGTAGAGGTCCATATTTTTCTACGTATTTTTCACAAGTTCTTAAATAAGCTCTCATTTCACTCAGACATGCCTAAGTAGTGAGAAGAAGCAGCTTGTTATGTTTTATACCATGGCACACTCATGCTAATACACCATTCTGAGTATTTTCTAGTTTAAACCTTATTACAACACTGTGACTACACCTTGGGAAGAATACCCATCTCCTACTACTGGCTCAGTTTCTCAGATATTATGTTACTGGTTCAGTATGTCTCTAATACATTTTGTAATAATAAAATTCATCTCATGAGAGTAAAGCCAATTAGAGTGAAAAAACTATTACTTTTTGGTAATTTTATTTGTTCCTTACATCGGGCCTTAATAATTTGGAATGAAATTCAAGTGGCAATAGGGAAAAATTTCTAGCCTGAGAAGGAGGACCCTTCCCCAGTTCACTTCTTGCTCTGTTTTTAATGGTGAAAATCTAATCCAACTCTGTTAAAAATAACTTACAGCTTGAGGGCTGGATTCTGACCACACTGAAGTCATCAGCAAAACATTTTACAGATTCATTAAGGAAAAGATTTCTGGTTTATATTGCTGCTGCTAATGGCTATTTCCTTTAGCTCAGAACCTCTAAATAACAAAACTGGTGAAGCAGATGTATTTTCCTGATGTATGTTCTATGATGAGAAAAGATAAGAAATGATAAGCAGTCACCATGTTGAGATACTAAAATAATATTTGCACAGAAACAGTGCAGAGACAATGTTTCTTATAGGTTATTCCATATGCTTAACCTTTGAACATTGATAACCAGTTTCAATGAGCCTTGGTAAAGAAATTTAAAACAACCCTGTCCCGGATATTAATGCCGTGGCTGCACTACAAATGATCATCCTGACTGCAGATGCAGCAAAATGAAATGTGCCCATCCCTCAGCCACTTAATTGTGACTTCTACTCCCCGAGCCATAACTGCAAAGGAAATGGGGTTTGTACTAACACAGCAACCCATGCACTGGTGTGACTGAGACACCGCAAGAGACTTTGACAAGGGTAGTCTGCCAAATAGCAGAAACAATGTACAAAGGTGTCTTCATGCTATAATGCACTAAAAGCACCGTCCTTTCCAGCATCCCTTAGTGGACTCATTGATGGCTTTATGCAAGAAATACAGCAGCAAATCCTTTCTGCAACTCCTCCCCAAGCCTGTAGTGTAGGTTTGTGGGTTTGTTGTGACCCAAGTGATCTGACACTTAGCCTTGTTGAATCCCACAGAGCTGACCTCAGCCCACTGATCCAGCCTATCCAGGTCTGTCAGCAGAGCCTTTCTACCCTCAAGCAAATCAACACTCCTGCCCAACTTGCCATCACCTGCAGACTTACTGAGGGTGCACTCCATCACCTTGTCTAAACGGTGTTAGTTTTCACGCATGGATACACCTCTGGAAACACGTCTGTAATTATTTAGTAGTTAGTGTTCAAGGCTGCAAACCTGTGTTTGACATTCTGTGTACTTTCTGTGTGTGCTCTCCATCTTCTTGGCAATATCAGTGGCTGGAATTCCTTCAGAAGGAAGGTAAGCACAGCAGTAGGGGCATGTCCATGCAGTGTTCTTTAAACTTGAAGAAACACAGAAATGACAGAATCTATATATAGGAAGAAATGAGAACTAATGTAATCCCCCCAAATATGCTTCAAATATGGCAGTGTATACAAAAAAGAATGAAATGTTTGCAACAGATGTATCCCTGGTGTAAGATGGCAGAATATTTATTCTTCTTATGATATATTGTTAAGAATATTGTGGGTATTGTTCTTGCAGCCCTATTTGCATTAAGAGGAGCACTGCAAACAGACAAGCACTGAAATATAGGTGACTGTGAGGACTCATCTCAAAGCAGAAGTGAGGAATCTGCCTGCCATGGTCCAGGCAAAGATTGCAGCTCATTATTTCAAAACCTGCCATCACAGCAAAAATTATTGGTGTGTTTTTGTTGTTGTTTGAGGGGGTTTTGTCATTTTTTTTTAGTGTTGCAGCTCTACAGTTTCACAAATACGTCCTCTGATAAATACTGCAGCACTGTGGTAGAAGCAAACATCAGGAGCAAAGGGCTGCAGGAGCATCAGGAGCAAACTTGTATATGTAACCCCAGCTGTATGAAAGCAAAATTCAGTTGAATAAACTCCTGGCTTGGCACTGAAACAAGTAAGGAGCTGGAACAACACCTGCTTTACCAGTTCTGCCTGGAGATTTAAATGCCATAGCTTCTAGAAGGCAGGCACCAGGCTTCTTCAAGAAATCTTCAATCGCTGTGGTCAAACCAGCTGGTACTGGTGGTCATGCTGCATCAATTTAGGATGTTGCCACTCCCTCCCTCCTGTGCTGCCACTCTGTTGAAGGTTACCCACCTTTCTTTCTGTCTCCTCTCCCAGACCAGCAGAAGGATTCATGTGTTTAACTCCCACATACTTCTACTCAGGTTGGTGTTGTAGTGCAAATTCACCTGCTTTCCCACTTGCTAAAATCCCAACCTTTCATAGAATCATAGAATCGGCTGGGTTGGAAGGGACCTCAGAGATCATCAAGTCCAACCCTTGATCCACTACCACTGCAGTTACCAGCCCATGGCACTGAGTGCCACATCCAGTCTCTTTTTAAATATCTCCAGGGACGGAGAATCCACTACTTCCCTGGGCAGCCCATTCCAATGCCTGATCACCCTCTTGGTGAAGAAATTCTTTCTAATATCCAACCTAAACCTCCTCTGGCACAACTTGAGACCGTGTCCTCTTGTCTTACTGAGAGGTGCCTGGGAAAAGAGACCAACCCCCACCTGGCTCCAACCTCCTTTCAGGGAGTTGTAGAGAGTGATGAGGTCTCCCCTGAGCCTCCTCTTCTCCAGGCTGAACAGCCCCAGCTCCCTCAGCCTCTCCTCATAGGATCTGTGCTCGAGTCCCTTCACCAGCCTGGTTGCCCTCCTTTGGACCTGCTCCAGGACCTCAATCTCCTTCCTGAACTGAGGGGCCCAGAACTGGACACAGTACTCAAGGTGTGGCCTCACCAGCACTTTGCACCAGAACTGCTAAGTCCACATTGTCCCCACCAGCTCTGCCATGTAGATAGCAGCTCCACCAGAGGAGTGGGGTTGGAAGCTCGGGAAAACCTCCTCAAGCCACTGTAAAACAACTTGGCAGTGCACTCTGCAACAGCATTTCTAACATACTTGACAGTCTGTGATCGATCTATAGGAGGATTTCAGATGTAATCTCTTCTGTGGGAGGCTTCTTCATATATAGCTCCTTGAAAAAAACCATTTCCTTGTAAAAAACAATCAAAGCCAAGTCAGACTGTAAGGTGGTATTCTGCAGTTGCTTCACGGCAGTATAAATAATTACACAGAGTGCAAAGAGAGTACAGCCAAGACCCAACACGTTCCCTGCCCAAGGATAATCTCTGAATTGTTACACACAGTTTGCCCTCAGGCAGGTTTTAACTTAGATTATTCTTGTACTTTAGATAGGGTTGAAAAGGTTGCTTTGTTTCTCTGAGGAACAGAGAAGTCTTCTATAAAAAACCCTGTACAAGCTACTGTACCACACACCCTGTCTGAGAACTCTCCCCTTTTAACAAATGTAACAAACATAAAATCAGATTACTATTTGCCAATTTGTTCACCCTCTTCACGAAACTGTTAGCAAGAAAAAAAATTAACATAGAATCATAGAATTTTCAGGGTTGGAAGGGACCTTTAAGATCATCTAGTTCCAACACCCCTGCCATGGGCAGGGACACCTCCCACTAGATCAGGTTGCTCAGGGCCCTGTCCAGCCTGGACTTAAAAACATCCAGGGATGGGGCTTCCACCACCTCTCTGGGCAACCTGTTCCAGTGTCTCAACACCCTGATCGTGAAGAACTTTTTCCTAACATCTAATCTGAAACTACCCTCCTCTGGTCTGAATCCATTCCCCCATGTCCTATCACTAACTAACATCCTAAAAAGTCCCTCACCACCTTTCTTTTAGGCTCCCCTCAGATACTGGAAGGCTACAGTAAGGTCTGCTCAGAGCCTTCTCCTCTCCAGACTGAATAACCCCAACTCTCTCAGTCTGTCCTCATAGGAGAGGTGCTCCAGCCATCTCATATGTATACATATATATATATATATGTGATGCAAGGACTGATGAAGAATTCTCCACTCATGTACTATATGCAAATAGTAGTTTGCTACAAGTCAGCATTTTGTTCAGTTGAGTATAAAAACAATTTGCAGTACTTTTAGGTTCAACAACAAAAACCTTAATTTATCACTCTGCTTTATTTGACCAGCCTGTACCTAAACAGGTAAAACAAATAAAGAAGCAAAACTTAAAACACTGCAGGTAGATGAAATGAAACATAAGCATCTCAGGATATTGACCGTGGACATTGTTAAAGCCCTGCTTTTATTTCCTCTTCTGTTTAGCTTCCAAAGAAGTGCCTCAAGTCTCTAGTTAGAGGCTGCGTAACACTTCTCACCTTCAACAAAAGTAATATATTAGTTCTAGAATATACTGAGGGTACCACAAACAATTGCATTTTTAGACATGTGTATGTGTAAGTCTCACCTGAGAGGCACATAATTTTCCATGATCTGTAACCTGGAGTAAATAATAAAAACAAGCCTCACTGGGCAAATAGTAGAAAAGGCTTAGCTGGTGGTTAAGGAAGGGGTTTACAAAGTTGCCCGTGGTTTCTGAGATGAAAAAGTGGTCCTGGAAATGAAGAAGAGGCTCAGAAACCTGTTAGAAAGCCTTTTATCCTTTCTTAAATTTTTCTATATTTTTTTCAAAAATTATTCCTAAAGACTGGCTTAAGCCATATTCAAGCTGCCATTATCACTAGAAAGATGCCTGTGCCAGGTGCCACATTTGTAAATGGAGTCACTACAAGATGGTTCTTGTTTGCTCTTGCATTTTACACCAGTATACATCATTCTGTGCTGATCCTAGACAAGATCTTTATGCTATGCTTGCATGTGGACCAGATTCAGACTGGGGCAATACTTTAACTATGCCTCACATTAAATTGCAGATGAAAACAACTATTAGAAATACTCACTTGGAATCTGAGCCAGAAGCACACGCTAACTCTGGAATAGCTGGTCCTTATGCACTGATTTTTTTTTTAATTGGTACAGAGTAACTGGCCTTATCTTAAAAGAGCTATCCCAAAATTGATTTTCTGGCATAACCTGCCCTTAAGCAGAGATTGATCTGGGATGAATCTAGACGTATTGATAGGTATTTAACAGGGAAGGGAAAAAAAAAAGTTGAGCACTGGTGTCACAACCTCTCTCTCTGCCCTTGGCAGAGAAACAGACACAATTTCAGGTAATTTGGTTTTAAATGGGCTGACTCTGGAGCTGCTTTACGTGTGCCCACCGCCTACGGAGGCACGCGTGTCCCACGCTTCTACTTCACGCTTACCTGTATACAAACTGCTGATGAAACATGATTACATAAAGTCAGTTCAAAGCCGACCTGCTCCCTTTCCCTCTCCTTTTTTTTCCCAGCCCTTTTCCCTGCCCGCCCGACCCTCTGGTGCCCGCACCACACACCTCTCCCATTGCCAGACCCCATACCCCGGCCTCCCGCTTATCTCCCCCGGCAGAAGCCATCCCGGGGCCGAGCAAGCAAAAAGCTCCGGGCTGGGGTGGGTGAGGCCGGGCCACCGGCGTCTCCGGCGGTTCGGCCACCGGTCCCGGGCGCTTAGACGTGTCCGCAGGGCGTTCTCACGGGGCGGTGCAGCACCTCCGGGCACACGGGGCACTCGAAGGAGGAGGCAGGAGACTGCCCCGGGGCTGGGGACGCCTGATGCTGATGCTGCTGATGCTGCCGCCTCTGCCCCCTGCGGCCCGAGCCCGTGGCGCCGACGGGACGAACCGCCCCAGCCTGCGGGAGGCCCTCACCGGGCGTCGAGT
The DNA here is from genome assembly GCA_038090715.1 of Florisuga fusca. NCBI lineage: Eukaryota > Metazoa > Chordata > Aves > Apodiformes > Trochilidae > Florisuga > Florisuga fusca. The sequence goes on from JAAWXA010000005.1 coordinate 18,344,196, forward strand.
GCCGCCGTCCCGAAAGGGAAGAGGGAGCCCGGTCCGGACCAGGAGCCTCGAGCCGCCTCGCCGCCGGGTGGTCACTGTCCCCCGTGCTGGGAAAGCTGTCGAGGGGACCCCATTTTTCAAGAGAATGGGGTCAAGGATTGAGGTCTTGTAAGTATCCGGGACGTAGGCGATATTGTGGGTGGTTTTTTTAAGGCTAAAAAGCGTTAAAATCAAATAAACACAGAGTATTTTTTTGGTCGAGGGAGGTGATTCTACCCTGCTCTTGTGAGAGCCCACCTGGAGTGCTGTGTCCGGTTCTGAAGCTCTCAATACAAGAAGGACACGGTTCTGTTGTAGTGAGTCCAGAGCAGAGCCACGAAGATCATCAGGGGATGGGAACATCTCTCCTATGGAGGGAAACTGAGTTGAGGTTGTTGAGCCCGAAGTAGAGAAGGCTCTTGGGAGACCTTATAGTGGCCTCCCAGGACTTGGAGGTGGATACAGAGAAGCTGGGGAGGGACTTTTGATAAGGGTATGTAGTGATAGGATGAGGGGGAACAGTTTCAGGCCGGAAGAGGGGAGATTTAGTTTAGACATTAGGAAGAAATTCTTCACTGTGAGAGTTGAAAGACACTTGCACAGGTTGCTCAGGGAAACTGTAGATGCCTCATCCCTGGAAGTGTTTTAAGTCCAGGCTGGATGGGGCTTTGAACAACCTGATCTAGTGAGAGGTGTTGCTACCCATGGCAGGGGGCTTGGAACCAGATGATCTTTAAGGTCCCTTCCAAACCAAACCATTCTATGACTCCCTGTAACGTGTGCTTACAAAATACTGTCTTTAAGAGAAGTTTAAAAGCTGCTCAGTGGGCATGTAATTGTTGAGCATAGATGTAACTGTAACTGATGTAACAAGGCACTTCCTCACTGCTGCTTACCACTATTGGTACCTTGGGGCTGATAATTCAGTCAATAATTAGTTTTTAAAATCAATTTTCGTTAGCAGCAGAGATGGAGTTCTCTCAAATGCAGACTGCAATGGCCCACATTTATTGTGCCAGACAACTGACCATCAATTGCCACTGTGAAAGAAAATACTGCACCTGGATATGAAAAGAAAATAATCTGGATAGGAAAGAAAATAATGCATCTGGAAAGAAAAATGCATCTTGGTGCATTTCTGAGTGACCTGCCCTAGTTTTGATCCTGCTCTGGCAGGGGTGTTGGACTGGAAGATCTGCAGAGGTAATTTCCAATCCCTGACATTCTGTGGTTCTGTAAGGAAAGACATAGCAGAAAAAAAAAATCAACAATGACAACAGATATTTGGGGAAAATTTCTTTTTCTCTCTCTATTTTTAATGGTGATCAAGAATCTTGATTCTCTGTTTTACCTGTTTTCAGCCTCTTCACCCAGGTGAGAGCAGGGGCAGGGATGTCTGTGGCAAATAACACGGCAGTGTATGACATGTCCTTGGCATGTCCTTGGGTTGGCAATGGACATACATGGAGGTCAATTTTAGTGGATACTAAAGTGCCCACTGCTGAACTGTGGAAACAAAGCTGTGATTTTTCTTAATGTCTTGTGTCATCCATCTCTGTGCATGAAGATTCTCTGCCCACAGTGGAATTGACTGATAAAGCCAAGGGAGAATCCTGGAAGAAGATGTACAAGCATCACATGGTGAGCTTAATGCAGCTGTCAAAGCAACCTACGAAAGCACCTGTCGGCTTATTTTTGCCTGAGATGAAAAAAATAAAAGCAGATTTCCCCAAGTATGTGAATACCTAAAGAACAAAGGTAGTGTTATTTATACAAGTACTGGAAATTTTACCATACATTTAGTCATGCACGTAAGTGAACTGGGATCTGTATCAGTTTGTCTCATTTGGCTAAAAGTTGCTCCTGTGGTATCAGGTACAGTTGGGATAGGTTTCAATATCTTTTGGGCAGTGTATATGTTATTATGATGGATTATTACTCTTTCACCTCTTTAACCTTTTAAGGAAATTTGGATATAGAATCAGAAAAATAATATCTGGGCCTGTCTTGATATATGCATATATTTTCCACTATGCAATGTATTTTCTGTAGTGTCATATTTTTACAGAAGCAAAGTTAAATGTGACCCACTTCGGAATAAGAAATAAAAGGGAAATGCAGTAGATTTGGCAATTACAAGATAAAAGCATAAGCAAGTTCTCTGTCTTTCAATTTTCATCTGGCCTGTAGTAAAACATTAAACTCCCATCAAAGTAATTTTCTTGGAAATTTTCTTTACAGATTTGGGCTTGGAGGAAGACATCACCATTTTCTGGGCCCAAACTGTGCAATGATGATTATCTCATGTAAATATCTTTTACAGTCATGTTATTAGCTAGCCAAGCCAAATATGTAATGACAACAGCAGGACAGCAATATTTCCTGTGCTTACTATTTACTCATATACTACCACACTGATGAATAATAAGAGGTTATTGGATAATTCACCAGCCCATAATAGCGTTGTAAGTATTAAACAACATTAATTAGGAATTAATATTCTAAAAGTAATGCAGAAAACCTTCACCCAATAATTCTAGAAGAGCTGACTGAGGAGTTTTCTGTTTTTTATTGTTAGTAATTTTGAGCATATACGGGAAGTCCTCCAGTTCTGCACTCAAACAACATCTCACCAGTTACAAGATGTAAAAGTACAGCCAGTAAAATGTATATTATTGCTCACTAACATGGTTTTAGAAATAGGGCTTGGCAAATGAAGCTCAGGTGGCACTCTGATGAACTTAGAGATATAATTGAGGTTTGTAACTGCATGGATGTAGTAAACTTTTTTAGGTTATTTAATATAATATTTCTTGGCCTTGAAACTACAATAAATTAACATATATAATAAGACAAAAAATGCTGTATGACGTATCTTACAAAGTAGTATCAAATACATACATACCTGACCTTATGTAAAATTTTAATGAATAATCTGGAAACAAATACAAAACTCTCAAGTGACTGTATTTGCAGGTGCCAAAGGCACAGATGAGGTGGCAAATCATGATGGCAAATGGGCATCACACAGTGTGATCTGGATTCCAGAATAAATTGGACCCATTCAAAGAAAGTGAATCCTAAAAAGTCAAGTGCAATTTCATATATCTAAGGTGAAAAAAAAAAAATGGGTACTTTGCTTCTGGAAGAGTAATTAGTGGCTCAACACAACCACAGCAGGAGGTGCAGAAGCATCGTGTGCTTCTGTGGTAGCACTGCAATCACTGAAGGCAGATGACTTCTGACTGGGATAATGACAGTGAAAGTTGAAAATTTGAATATTTATTGCTTTAGATTTGCAGCTCTAGGTGCTGAACAAGTGAAGAAAACTCCACTCAGTGTGACTTGCCTAAATTTTTTTTTCTTAATCGAAAGATAGAATTAAACCCTTCAGATGAGTTGTTTTTCTGAATGCTGTGCACCTTTCACTTAGTTTTGAAAGAAATAGCTGTGAAAACCACTGTTCAAGTAGGGCAAACATGGATTTATTCATGCACATCAGACAGCTTTTGGTACTCAGACATAAAATTTCAGTAATTGTCACTTCTTAATTTTATATTTTTGAAGGCTTTGGTCATCATTAAACTAAATATGCCAGGGAAACACAAAAATTCAAGGGCCTTGTTAGCTCTGGAGTGAGTGATGCTCATTCACAAGTTTTTAGGCTGATACCCTGAAGAGGTTAAACAATATAATCATCTCTGTGTACATATAAATCTTTCTGGTAGTGCCTGCCCTTGCAAAAACCTCCATGTGGTGACACAGCTGCTCCATCAAGATTTGAACTTTCTCCAGATCCTCACTTAGAAGAGGTCACAGCCCTGTACGTGACTACTGAGCTGTTGTTGCTGCCCAAAAAGCCCATGCTGATCCTCCTGACCCAGACCCAGGGGTTTGGGGACCTTTGGGGACCAGATGTCCTCAGCCAGCACTCCCCAGGGGGAGGGTGCCTTTGAGCTGGTTGTTGAGGCAGGCCTGAGGAAAGAGAGAGAAACATCCCATGAGAAGGTTACAGCAGGCATTAGCTTGAAGAGACTGAACTTGGCCTGATAGCTGGTTTTATGAGCTGCTGACAGCACCAAGGGCTACTGAAGCCATGATATTTACAGAGCACAGTCTCTGTTGAAGAGATGTAAGCATAACCTTGAGAGAGAAGAGCTGGGAGCATTGTAACATGATGAAAAAAAAAAACAGTTTTCCCTCTGGGGCTTCAATGTGGCTTCACCGTCCCTTCAATCAAGACACAGAATACTTCAGATAACCCGTGCCTCCAGATAATCTGCACAAAATTGCATTAAGGAGATGGGGATAATCAAGGGAGATGAGGCATGGGGTGATGGTTCCTGAGCAGAAGCTCTGGGATACATTTCCCCTGCTATAGCCCGAGTGTGTATATCATGACCACTACTACTGTGGGACTGAAGCACGGATTGTTTTCCCCACCCACGCATAGGCCACACTTTTACAACTGGAAATACACATTGAAGCACAACACATGTTTGTTGATGAGTCTAAAAAGAGAGCACACCAAGCTGCATTTCCTCCTTATTCCCTGTCCTAATTAAAAATAGTCAGACTGGAGAGGATTTCCTTGCATGAGTTTCCTGTCATTTATGCAAGTCAAAGAGAACCAAGTATTTTGCATTCCCCAAAGGGAGACAATAGAGCATGCATGTATGTCCAGCAGCAGTGCTGTTGCCTTGAAATGTGAATTTCAGTTTCAGTGAGTTTCTTTACACGGTGACCCTTCATCCATTTACCTGATTTTAATCAACGTATTACATGAGAAAGTAATATCTGACAATGCTATTATTCATTATAGCTTTCTAAAACCTGAATGTCTTAACCTTTGTTAGAGTGACCCATAACATTAAGTGATTGGGTAAGGTCAGTTGAATTAGATACATGCTTCCTGGTGCCATGAAACTGGTTTCTTAAAATCATGGCTTAATCTCTAATTTATGCTTGTACCTAGGTAGTTCCCCTATGGAAAACTTGTGAATTCAGCTTGCCGTGGCTGGGTCAGGACACAAGATGTGGAAGAAAAGAGATTATATCCTGTGGTCATGGCTTTCCAATTTCAAAGTCAGTGTTGTCAAACTCCATCTAACATGCTCCTTCCTCCATATCCTTTATTTCCCAAACAGCAAAAATACAATTATCCTTTTGATTCTAGTAGAGAGGATGGTTCTGTCTGGAAGCTGCTGGTGTGGAAAGCTCTTACTCTGTCTTGCCTTTGTCCCCCATCTATTCCCAGTCTGAGGAATATATCCCTAGAAATAGTAGAGAAACAATCACATCTTGCACACTACTTTCAGTGGCTTCTGGGCATAATTCAGATCAAAATTAATTCCTTTATGCTTCAAGTGATGATGCAGCAATTGAGAAGCTAAATAATATTTCAGAATAAAAGTAGCATTTCTTTCATTCAGCAGGAAGACTTAAAAGAGAATAATAAATCTCAGGAAACAAATTACATGTTTTTTGTTTCCCTGTTGTCAACCTATTGACTGAGGAAGCAGTTCTGATGCTTTCAGTGCAAGCAGTAGAAGGTGACTGGAGTTACTCCCCAAGTGGAGCTGGCAGAAGGTAATACATGGCTATTTGTACATTAGAAAGTAGTGCTTTTTAAGAAGAGTGGATTTTGCAGACTGGAATAGCTGACACTGGTGGACTGGGCTCCCATGAACAATTTGAGTGTAATACCTGTGTCCGTGGAAAGCATTTTCTAGTTCAGTCACATCTAAAACCATTCCTTCATATAAACTGAAAGTTCACTGAACAAGTATGCTTCTCGTCCAAACCGAAACAGTCCCAAAGATGTATCCTGATATTGCATCTGCAGGTCCAGTTTATGCTGTCTAAGGAGCCTTTCATCAGTTCCAGGGTGGTTTTGCAGACAGCTGAGGTTACTCACAGCCCAGGCTTCCTTTGAAAGGGGTTGTCCCATATCCAGCCTGAGCCACAGCCCTTTCTCCTGTTTGTGAAGCTCCAGCCAAGTGGCCGTAATTCCTCTTCCTCAAGAACCGACCTCATGGATTTTTTTCACCTTCAACTAGAACAACATTTGCAATTTTGACATCCACATGATGACTTCTAAGATAATAGAAATCACCAAAAGTTATTTTTATTGCTGATTTTAATCAGTGAGCACTAGGGTTGAAAAATCTATTAAACCGAGTAGAATTCACAAATTTTACGTAAAATTTGGACTGTTTCACCTTTTTTAAACACTCGAGACATGCAGAATGAAAGAATGCCTAGCTCACAGAAACTTTTTACACGAGAATTTTTGACTGTGCCATTATTAAAAAGATATCTCTTTAGTAGTGTTTCTCTGTTGCTTTTCTCCTGCTCTTCAGTTTTTTTGGTAATATTTTTTTTTCCTTTATAATTTACAATTACAGACAGTCTAACCAGGGTACTTTATAAGAATACTGTGAACTCTATTAATTAGAACTGAAAAAATGAGATGTTGGTTTAGAAATATTGCTTCTCTCATATTTACATACAGCAAAGGCAGTTTAAAAAATATCTTTCTCTTCAATCAGCCTGTGATGTGATGAATTGCTTCTTCTTTCCTGTGACTTAAATTCCAGCAAGCTTGAGACTGCTTTTTTGTGGCTACTTAGTTGTTGTTTATGGCTACTTATACCTAATAAGTATGGCTACTTATTATCGAAATATCTCTTTCAGTGAAAATCTACTTTGTTGATTCAAGACTGAATTTCTTAAAATTTTGAGGAAAAGTTTAGATTGTTTTCTTAAATGTGGTGAAAGAAATCCGTTTGTGGAAAGACAGAGAGGCAATTCTAATCATAGGAAAGACAGGAAATCTCTAATTGATTTCATCCCCTGTAGTAAGACCTGTGAAACAGTGGGAAACTCTGACGTTATCTTCCCAAGGCATTTTATTATCCTGTGACTTCGCATTAGTTTCACTTAATTTATTTAAGTGAAAAACTGGGACAAATATTTTTTGTGAGCTTGGTAAAAAATGATTGCTAAGTGAGAATCTACAGCTTGGCTCCTTTTCGTCTTCTTCTGTCTCTAAGACTAATTACTTTATTATGTTGAAAAGCAGAAGAGAAAATCCATCTGAATACAACATGTATTCATGTGCCAACATTCCCCTTTAAGGAAAAAGATCCTTTTAAGTAGAATTTGGAATGAAGATGTCTTTGCAAGTTCCTTTGCTTAAGGAGATTGCCGTTTGAGTCAAAATAATAAAATGTTACTGAATAGCAACAATTTGTAAATTCAATACATCAGAGTTTGTAACTGCACAGCTTACCCAGGCAATGTGAAAATTTGTAGCTTCTCTGTGAGCATGAGTAACAAAAATCCAGACACTAGAAATATTGCATCTGGCCTTAAAGCCCAATAGAACCTGACTATACTAAAAGTAACACAAGCACATGGCAGCTTCTCAATCCCACCCTGCTGCCCTCCATGCCATACTGCAGCAGCACTGCTGGCAGTGCCTGTGGTGCTCCAGGATGGTGGGGAGCACCGTTCTTGTGAACGCATCAGTCCACTGAGCTGCTGTTGTTTTCATGGGCAACAGGCCCACATGGTCATGAGCCCCACCTCCCACCCCAGTGTCATGCTGCTGATGGAAGTGTCCTCACAAACTACCTTAAAGGAAGGTCAGTTTTCATACATGGCATGGTATAGTCTAATTTACAGTAAAGTTTTGGGTAAAGTAAACTAAAATTGTAGATTTGGGTTAAATTTATTTAGTCATTTGCTATATAGCGTGGTATGGAACCTCATAACGTTTGACAAGGACAAGTGTAGAGTCCTCCATCTGGGTAGGAATAACACCAACCACCAGTACAGATTAGGGGATGTCCTGCTGGAAAGCAGCTCCATGGAAAAAGACCATGAAGTCTTAGTGGACAGTAAATTCTCCATGGGTAAACAATGTGCCCTTGTGGCCAAGAGGGGTGTCCAGCAGATCTAGGGAGGTTCTCCTACCCCTCCTACTCTGCCCTGGTGAGACCACACCTAGAATACTGTATCCAGGTTTGGGCTCCCCAGTGCAAGAGAGACAGGGATCTACTGGAGAGAGTCTGATGGAGAGCTACAAGAATGATTAAGGGACTTGAGCATCTCTCCTATGAAGAAAGGCTGAGAGAACTGGGGCTGATTAGCCTTGAGAAAAAAAGTCTGAGAGGGGATCTTATTAATGACTACAAATAACTGAGAGGGGTGTGTGTCATAAGAAAGAAGCCAATCTCTTTTCAGTGGTGCCCAGTAATAGGACAAGGAATAATGGGTTTAAGCTAATATATAGGAAGTTCTACCTCAACATGAGGGGCAACTTCTTTACTGTGAGGCTGATGGAGCACTGGAATAGGCTGCCCAGAGAGGCTGTGAAGTGTCCTTCTCTGGAGACTTCCAAAACCTGCCTGGATGTGTTCCTGTGTGGCCTGCCCTAAGGTTATCCTGATTTGGCAGGGGGGTTGGACAACATGATCTCTAGAGGTCCCTTCCAATCCCCTACATTCCCTGATTCTATGACAGAACAGGGTGCTTTAAGTTCAACAGAAAATGTTGTTTATTTTCATGGCATAGCAAGGAAAAACTTTTTTAAAATTTTAATTTCAGAGAATTCTCATATAAATTAATCTCAGATGAGCAGATATAGTATATTCATTATTACATGAGAAGCTCTGAAATCATAATCTGCTTGACAATGTATTTTCACATCCCCAGATGCCTCCAGAGTTCAGTTCAATTATTGTCCCAATTAAATTTTTTTCTTTAGATGGTTGAAGAAAATTAGCTAATCTCACAGCACTGACACTAAGATCAGAGAAATCAGAGTGGAATCTAAGGAATGAAGCTGGTTTTAATTCATACACTCACTTATTTGTCTACGCTTCTGCACATGTATACTATAACCACAGCTTGCTTCACAATCACATGGCACATGCTCACTTGCATTTCGCTGCCTACAAATCTGAGCTGTGTGCTACTCTTATGGTTGGAAGTAATTTATAATTTTTGGATCCACGAGAATAGAGTCCAACCACCAGGGGTCGGGTGCAAGCATGAAGTTTTATTTGACAAATAACAGGCCAAGTGACATAATACAATGCAGATATGGCAAAATATGTTGCAAGGCAAAAGAGAGAGAGTTTAAAGAATGAGGGAGAGAGGAAAAGAGTGAGTGAGAAAGGTGTCACCACCCATGGATCCGGTGGCATCCGCCCATCATTCTTCTTAGAGATGGAGTCAGAGGTTCGGTGCGGGGTGGTGGGTCGGTACACGACCCTTACGATGAGCTCATTGGCACTTTTTATCACCATTTTCCAGGCTGACTCAGGTAATCCCAGGATTGGGAGGGAAGGGGGGGGGGATCGGTGCCCCACCTCTGAGGGGGCTGAGTCAGGCGCCAGGAATTTCGCCTCCCAGGGGGTCCCGTTGCCACACCGAGAAGGCCACTGCAGACCGGGAACCTCCACCTGACTGAGTTGCTCTCCAGGGATTTCTTCTCCCAGGGGTTACCCACCCGCCTTTATCAGTCAATGTTTCAGCCCCACTGCCTTCGAGGCATCAGCTCTTATTGGTCTTAGCCAGCTCCGCTCCAGACGACTTGATTCCATTTAAAATTGTCTTTTGAGGCAAAGAAATTTCCACTGAGTGGAACCTCACAGCTACCCATACACCAACTCATGTACTCCGGTATATATGTTGATAAGGGACCACATTACTTGCAGGGCTTTTGCATGTGACCAGGAACCACAGGTACACTCAGGAGTGCAAAAATTAAATGAATTTGGGAAAATTAATTCAAATATTGATGGCACATTAAGAATACGTTAGTGAGTCTTTTGTTAATTTAGAGATTCAATGTTATCATGAATTTGTCTGACAAAGGGCCCCCCAGAATCTAGGAGTTTATGCAACCACAGTTTAAAGAAATTTAGAGCAAGGATGACTAAGTGAAGTTAGAATTCTCTGAGATCACAAGGAAAAGAGGCATGTGAGACAGTGTGTGTGAGAGAGTGCAAGCATGTGCTTCACTTTTTCTTACAAGGAAAGCGAAAAGAATTATACCTGCCACTCAGTTTTGTGGTGAGTGGAGCCAGGATCCCCAGTGCTGAGTTTGGACTTGCTTTCTTTCCTACATTTCTTTTATTCTACTTCTTTCTTTTGTTATATGCAGGCTCCATATTTCTTTGAAAACCCTACATCCATTCTTATGGAGTCTTAGGCCCTTAACTTCAAAGCCTTGGGGCAGTAAGGCAATGAATAAGAGATCACCTTTAATCCTGGGCTGAGTCAGGCAGGTGGTACATGGGTCCTTCTGTGGGGAACCAAGGAGAGGTTCTAGAGTACTGTTACCTTGGAAATCTCACCCACAGCAGGATCAAGAGCTACCAGCTCTCCCTTGCTCTCTTTAGGTACCAGGAGCTGTTGTTCACAGGAGGAGCTGTGAACATCAAAGCCACTGGGATCCACCAGATGACCATTGATCCACCAGAGTGTCCCATTGGTTCAGAAGAGGTGGGGACTGACCATCTGATGCCATCTACTCCTCTTTTTGACCCACTCTGAGGCATGGCAAGGCAAACGTTACCGTTCAACTCTTGCCCTTCAGCTCTGACCTTCTCCTTCAGTCTGTGTGTCTGAGTCCCGGGATTGTCTGGGTCCATTTCAGCCATATTGGTACATAACTGAAGCCCTGGACACAGCTCTCACGGCTGTGCTGTGTAAAATCTTCCTTCAGAATTGCTATTAATTAATATAAATATTATTTTATTAGTAGGTGGAAAAAAACCTTACAAATGAACTTTTCTCAGCAGTGGCTCAGTTCTGCAGAAATCTTCTGCTCTCTGGCTTGGTGATCTGCATAAAAGAATCACAGAACTTGAAATTTCAGGAAGATTTCAAAGGAGTGAAAACTCACACCTGGCAGCAGCAAGGAGACAGCAGTGCAGCAGAGGTTAAATGCTTTCAAGTTCAAATTTTACAATAACACTCTGGATTTTTTTTACAATTGAAAGCGTGGGTGTACTTTTCTGTCTTGGTGGTGTATTGTTGTTGTGGCTGTGGTTGTTGTTGTTCTGGCCTATTAAAGACTCTTTCTCACAATTTGTTCTCTTCTCTTTTTCTATTCCCACCCCATACTACACAATCTCTCTTCAGTTCACCTGCTGCTTCCTTTAATCCACCTCTTCCTCTGGAAAAAAAACAGAATTAAATAATTCAGATGGTCAAAGCATGGATTCATTAGTTTGTATTACTGCTTTGTACCTCTGTCCATTATCTGTCTTATGCATTTGTACACTGTAAGACTTTGAAAGCAAAATGTGCAGACGTGTGCCTTCTGCCTTGTAAATAAAGATGTTATTTGAATCCTCTTGGACTGCACTATTTTTAGCAACAGAACTAGGATACAACACTGAGCTACTGCGTGCATTGAAGATGGGGTTGTTTATCCCTCCTTACCAGAGCAGGCAAGTCACAGGCTGCATCAAAGGTTCCCTGTCATGGGAAAAGATGTCACATGTCATGTGACAGCCCAGCCCAGGAGATGGCAGAGCTGTGTGAAACCAGTGTGGCAAACCAGTCCTTGGGACAGTCTCATCTTGGGAGAGAAGTGTCAGGAGAGAGACAAATCCTAAGGACCAAATTTTTAAGTGGAGGGTAAACAGAATACGAGTACAACGTGTTTTCATACACAGAGAATGAATTTGGAGCACACAAGTGTAGATTAAGGATGCAGAGCTGCTCTAATTTAAAACAAACAAAACCCCTCAAAAACAAAACCCCAAAGCATTTAGACTTTGCCCTTTGTGAGCAGTAAAATCCAAGTGAATTCTTATTCTGTAATGGCTACCAAAGGTTTTTAATAGCCACACACAAATAAAATAGAAATTGAATCTCTGCCAGAAAGATAGAATGATGGTCAGAATTTTAAAGTAACTTTTAACGTGAAGTCATGTGTGAATAGGATTGGGACTTTTTCTGATTGACTTCAACCTACCAGATATAATTCCTGTACTATTCTAAAATAAGGGATTAAAAGGAATGGGGGAGAAGGACTGTTGTTGTTCCAAAGCATCAAAGTGGAGGTCATACTTTACAGTATCTGTGAAAACATTATTTTGGAATAGCCTTGGGTAATTTACAAATGTGGATGCCATAAATATTTGCAGAACGTTGGCCTTCAACTTGTTCTAAAAGTCTATCACTGTTGGGGTTTTTTTTGTTTTGTTTTGGGTTTTTTTTAATTATTACTTAGTAGCTTTTGGGTAACTTTCTCAGGACTCAGTTCTGAAAAAACAGGGAATTGTAGGGCCTCAGCTTTTTTTTTACTGCTTACATTGAATTAATAACTAATTTTTCATTCACAGAGGAAGTTGCTGAGCTAATCAATGTAGATGAATGGTTAACACTAATTTCCAAATTGCTGAATGTGTTAGGGAAGATGAGACATTCTTCTTCTGAGTTTAATTTCATTTTCAATTAGGATGTATTAGTTCTGTAGTATTGACTATTAAAATAACTTCATCTTCCTTTTACTTTTTTTGAAAAAAATTGTTACACATGAGGATTTACCATGGAAATGAGTTGCACAAAAAGAGTACATGTAGCATTGGGAGAAGTAACAAGGCTTGACTTTTTATGCCTTTGTAAATCATGCATCTGAAAAATAACGTGTGATGTCCCTCTGAAACTAAGCGATAATAACATACCTGCCTCTGACATTTGCATTTAGGAAGGGGTGATCTTGTCTTAACTCATGCCTTAGAATAGGCTTTCTCTCCTGTACTTACTGCGCTCCTTTTAATAACCTTTGAAAACTTCCTGCCTCTGATAGGGCTGTCAAATACTCAGAAATTGGCTAATTATTCCCATACCCTACAGCTGAAATCGTGCTTTATTATAGCCTTGTTAAGCCCTGATTTCCAAAAACACAAGTGATGTTTACGAGCCCTGTCGTAAGGACTGTCCTCGTCAGTGTATTACAACCCAACCCTAATACAGCACTCTGTATTTGTAAAGAACATATTAAAAATTACTCATTCTTAATTGTCACTGATCCTCATCGCTGTTTTCTTTCCATGTCACTTCCTTATTCAGGCTACAACCAGAAGAGCAGAGCTCGGTACAAACGTGTTAATAAATCAATCTCAAAAAATGAAACCATTTTGCGTTACTTTAATCTTACGCCTAGAACTGAGCTGTGACAGGTCTCCTAGAGAATCCCCAAACAATTCCTTACTTTTTAACCATTCTGGTTACTTATTTTTCTTTTTAACAAAACCTCCAGAACTCCTTTTTATTGGGGTTAATACTTCAGCAACCCCCTGGCTGCTCCAACTTTCCTTCTGCACCTCGTTTAACAAGCAGTCACTTCACCGGACGAGAAGCCCCTCCCTCCTACCCCCAGCCACGGCGGGGTGGGTGCCTGGTGTGAAGTGAGCGACGAGCCGAACGCTGAGCCTGGAACCCCGGGTCCCGGAGCGGACGGGGGGAGCCAAACTTCAGGGCAGACCCCCGGGGTCGGGAGCTGCTGTCCGTCGCCTCAGCGGGGCGGCGGCGGTTGGCGGCGGTTGGCGGCCGTTGGCGGCCGTTGGCGGCTGCCCTGGCTCAGCGCTTCGGAAGGCGGCGCCACCCGCCACCGTGTGCGGGGTGAATCCCCGGGACACAACTACCCCCATCCCCTCCCCGGCC
>JAAWXA010000005.1:18358360-18471851 GCA_038090715.1 Florisuga fusca
CCCGCCCGTCACGGCCTGGGGGAGGCGAGGGTCCCGTTTGTCCCGCTTACCGGGGTGGCTGTCGCCGGCGAGGATGAGGCGAACGGAGCCGGGCGGAGAGACCCTTTCCCCGGGCCGTGTCGGCGGCGGCTCGGTGGGTGTTACCGGGAGCTGTGACAGGCTGTGCGGGGGCACGCGTCTGCCGGGGTTGTCCCAGGTGACTGCTGAGTCTGTTTACTCGATCTGTCCTTCTCTGTGGAACACTGGAAGTTAGGCTTCTCCTGCAGATATGATAGAGTACACGGCTGAGGAGAAAGGTGTCTATAAATCTAGCTCTTCCACCTGATTTGGGGTCTTTTTAATTTTTTTTTTTTTTTATTATTATTATTATTATTTTTTTAGAAAAAAACCCCTAACAACCCTTACCTTACTGCAGTTTATGCTAATAATTGCACCTGGTTCTTGCTGTAGATTATCTTGGGTTTCAGGCTTGTGGTAGTAAAGTGCTCAGTCGTTGAAAGTATGGTCAGCCTTTCAGAAACATTCATTGTAACTTCAGCTGTAAGTCTTTGTTTTCTCTAGCCTGTAGCTTTATGGTATATACTCTTTTGCTGATGTTCCTGTAACACCTGTGCAAAGAGAATGTGGAAACTGAGCTGGTTATGCACCATAGGTGAAAGGGCCATGTAAAATAGCAGCAAAACTGGAAAGTGCGTTTCACTTAAGAGAAAGGATAGTGTTCTTTTGCAGTATTGCTTTAAAAAAGGTAATCCAGATAGTAATTTAAAGTAAACAAATTATGTTCTTCAAGTCACTACTCATTAGAGTAATATGCAGGACAGCAATTGGACTAGAACTGCTCATTAGAATAGTAATGCACTGACATTTGTCAGATTTAATTTCTGGCAGACTCACCTCAGACTTCAGTCTCTTCATGTCATGTGTTGAGAAAAAAGTGCAAGAAAATGAAACTTTTGTCCTGTCACTTGAGACAGATTTTTCACATAGCTATTTAAAAAAACCAGCATCTACTTAAAAGCTAGTATGTGCAAAGTCTGCCTTAGTTCTGTGGCATGTCTTGATAACTTACTAACCAAATTGCATTCTTGTTTTTACCGTTGTTTTGCAACACTCAGGATCTATGTGAGAAGGCAGATGGTAAAAATAGGAAATGCAGAAGCTCACGTTTTTGCAGTTCTGAAATTAAGTTAAGTTCTTTGGTGAAAGTCTTCGAAATCATCAAGCAAACAAAAGCAGGTAGACTTTTCAAAATGAAGCATTCACTGAAGAATACTTAATTCTGTTGTCACTTTCCTGTAACTCTTTGTTTCACATGTTGTAACAGTTAAGCAACTTGCCAACTTGTATAATCCTCAGTGTTCTCCTTGTAAAAGCAGACCTTAGTAGTATGTTTATAAACCAGTCTTCACCCTCTTTCGATAAAGGAGCCAATTGTGGCTAAAGATTAGATTCCTTCTCTTGATATAGTGTAAAACACTGAGCTCAAGAGACTGATACTGACTTGATTTCTGTATTCTTGTCAAAACTTGTGAAGGAAAGCTCCACTGTTTGCTTTTCATAATTTCATAGTAATTTTTGATGTTTCTGTAATTGGACTTCTGCAGCTCTGTTGTGTAATAATAGACACCTTCAAACTTCATCTAAGTCCCATGATATAGTTTTAGTTCCCTAATTCTGCAGCTGTGGAGCTGTGGCTGTTGTGCTGAGACAGGGACATCCTTGCTGTTCTGTGTAGACTGTCTAACTCTTGGCAGTCTGAACCATCCTGTTCACAACCTGACCTGAGGGTCAGAGAACCAAGAATCTGAAGCTTGGTACAGTGTATTTTGTTGCTGCACTACTATCTCTGTGTTCTGATTCAGGAGTCTGCAAGCCTGACTGCAGTTCTTCACTCCAAATATGACTTCCTCTTCCTAACTTCATGGAAAAAACCCATTACTGACTGCTCTCAGTAACTTCTTGTGGTGAAAGACACTGTGTGTGAGAGTAGGGAAAGCTGTACTAGGCTTTTTCTTCAGGCAGAAGAGTGGTTCAGTGCACTAAAATTTCTCTTCTGTAGCAGTAAGCAATTTCTCTAACTCCAGAATTTGTAGAGCTCTTATGACAGAGAAACGTGGTTGTTAAAGTCTGCACAAACACTTGTTGCAAAGTGACACTGTTAACTGTTACCTGTGCACAAAAACTGGAAACCTAGGATAAGTTCTTAAATTGCTCTATGTTAATAAGTTTGACCAGACTTAGCTGTAAATTTTTCCATGGTGCTTTTCATGTCCAATTAAGAGGAAGAGGCACAATTGATTGCCTGATCCTGGTACAGCAGAGCATGTGCACATGGGCATGCCTCCACAGCTGTATGTTTTATGGCTTAAGATTGTTTTGATGTCTTCACTTTGGAGCAGTTTTTCTTCCTTTTTTTTTTTTTTTAACTGATACTTGTGTCTTTGCTTAGTGTCTATTTCACTGGAATTTTAATGTAAAATTGGGTTGATTAGCATGTAGTCTCTTTAAAAATAAATTGTCCCTTTTACTTGCGTGAAGTTATTCCCCAAACTCTTCTACAGTTTGAAGTGCTCAGTCACTGTTTTGATATTGCATTTTTAGAATCCTGTTACATTCCAGATTTTTCTCTGAAGTTTAGGATTTACATAGCTTATGAGCCTGCTGAAGGCTGCATGTTCATCAGCATTCTTGTAGCAGTGCTGTTATGAAGTGAACCTCCTGATTTATGCAAAACAGTTTTTGATACACAGAAACTAAGCCTACTGTACATGTACCAATTGTCCATCACCTGGTTAACAGAGGTGTGGAGCCCAAACCACTGCTTTATTGTTTATCCAGTGTTAAGCCATATACATATTGTGGTTGCCCAGTCCAAGGAGACCAGATTCTACCTGTTTTCAAGTAGAATACAAGTGTACATAGTGTAGATGGGGGCAGGTGCTCTGCCCTAATCAGTATTAATCTACTCATGACTTGTACCTGTTAGCAACTTGTTAAGGTTTGTGTAGCCAAAAATACCCTTGCAACATGCAAATTGTGATGGTAGAAAATTCTGAACATGGGTTCAAAATGCTTCTTACTGTATTTTTTTGCTTCTTCTGTAAGTCACTTTGTTAATGAAGGAAGAATGGTTAAAAAAAGCAAGAGAACAACTTCATTGTCCCTGTAAGTCTTTACCTTAGAGGAAATCAAAATTGAAACCCTTCCCAAACTTCCATTTTTCTTTGATAAAGGAAGCCAGAGGTATATTGTGGATGTTATACCTTCACATTTATTCTCAAGTGGCAGTCTTTTTAAAATGGTCAGTAACAAAAAACCCAAAAAAAGTCAGTAAGAAAAAAAAGTCTTTTTAAAGTTGGTCAGTAACAATTGATGCCTAATTTAAAAAGTGTATATATCGTGTAGGCAGGTTTCCTTTAAAATAGCATCCAATTTTTAAGACTCTTTAAAAATACTATCTGAACAAATACTGTCTTGCTTGGAGAAATGATATGAACTATCAAATGTTACTTTAAGATAGCCTTTGTTACTCTTAAAGCAAAGTGGTTTTATGTTTTAAAAAGAAAGAGCTTCAGGTAACTCGTCCTAAGCCTTAAATATGTACTGGTAGGAAGGAGGTATGATGGGAAAACTGCAGTTACTTCATGAGTTTGTCTGGAATTCCTTGTTTATTAGTATCTTAGTCAACCCTAATGAGAAAGGTCTTGTTTCTACTGGTTAGTAGCTGTTGCTACTCCAGCTTTTTGAAAAATACTTTCTGAAATGATCTTAAAAAAATTGAAGTGTATAACTCTACAAATTTTTATTAGGGATTAAAACAAGCTATATTGTTTTCCATTTTTGTCCCTTATGCGATTCCTTACCATTGCTCATATGCCCAAAATGTCATCTGTGTTCTGCATGGAAATACGTTTGCTCCTTTTTTATTATGGATATTGTATTTTAGGAGAGACACCAATGATTATTTTAGTGTTATAGTGACACCAAATTTATTTTAGTGTTATAGCCGCACTGGTAATGGCAGACTGGTTTCTTAGTTGTTTGTCCCTCCCACTTCCTTTACATTTGATCTTTTCAATAATCATGTGGCAATAGGGTTGATAATTTACTTAATTGATAAGATGGAAAAAAATAATATTCCTCTTCCTCAGATTTCTGGTAGAAATGCCACGCTGTTGTCACTTAAATCTAGCCAGTGTGATTGCCCTTTTCTGTGTTAATACAGCCTTATGATCAACCAGTCCAATCTGAAACTGATGGCTGGGGAAAAAAAACCAAACAAAAACCAACAAACCCAAACCAACCAACCAAAAAAACCTCACCCCAAAACAAAAACAAAACAAAGAAAACCAAACCCCACCAACAATGGATTTTTAGGTGGTTTTGGACAGGATCATTTCTCTAAGCTGCTAAGTAGTTGAATGTTGTACTGTGGGACTTTGGGTAGTGCTAAGTATCATAGGCATGCTCGGGGTGTTTTGCACGTACTTATCTGTCTTATTGGTGCTTGTGATTTTAAATAGGGAGAATTATATGAAAAATCAGAGCAGATAAAGAGGTGTAATGTCTACTTAAAATGTCATGAATAATTTTTTTAAAAACAAATGGCTTGAGGGAGCAAGATTCTACAAAGGGAGCTCTGCAGTTTTACGAGTCATGTGAAGCTTAAGTTGGGCTGATGGTAAAATGTAGACTTGTCTGTAGTGGCTGCCTGATCAAATACCCATGAAAAGATCAGAGCTGTATTTTCAGTACACAAGTGTGCCAGTAGGTGGAAGTTTAAAAAAAAAATCTAACTTTGTGATTAATCATGTTTTGCTTTTCAGAAGACAAGTTGTATTGGAGGTTTTTGGTTTGGTTTGGTTTTTGTTTTGTTGTTTGGGGTTTTTTTTTGTTTTTTTTTTTAAACAAAACAGGGACTTGGGGAATAAAACCAATCATATCTGTCATTAAAGGAAAAAGTGAAATCTTGTGATTCTTTGTTGTTTAACAGAGAAAATAAAGGCACCCTACATATAACTGTCACAGGTACATGGAATCTCAACTTCAACTTTCAGTTAAATACCATTGTTCGTTAAGTAATCTTGCTGGATTTTGCTGCCTTTTAGGCTTGGTGTTGATTCCTTTGCATGGTCTTAGATCTCCTGGTTTAGTGGTGTGTTCTGTCTGAGGGCATTCTTAAACAAGTTTGCCTTAATGGGATGAAAACTTTTTAACTCAAAGCCAAAGTATTGGAAGCTTTGGCTGTGTGTTAGTAACATAAGGCTAGTGGCACCCTGTTCGATTAAATAATTACTCTGTTTCTTCTTTTGTTAGTTAATTTCATTGGCAACAGTGTATTTGTCTAAGTAAGCAACCACTTCCCAGGAACAACTCTAGATGCCGGCTGTTTGTAGTAGTTTTTTGGGGTTTTTTGGGTTTTTTTTTTTTGAGGCTGTATACAATAATCCATTTTGTTAGGAAAAATTTGCTTATAATTCTGAAATCAGTGTTGAATTGACAAAAGGCTTTGAATAATCATATAAAAGTGAATCAGGAAAGCTCATGTTACGAACATTGCCTTTTTTTAATTGATTATTTTTTTACCAAAAATTTGTCACTCAAGAAATGTGACTTTAATAATATTAAAAAAACCCCCAAACCAAATCCTTTTGGAGGAAATGGGAGTTCTAAAACCATTTCTTAAAAAACAAAACCAGACTAAGGTAACCACACTGTAATATTGAAAATGGAAGAATATATTAATTTTGGATAAACTAATACTATTGCTGTCTTTTTTTTTTTTAATGCTCTTATTGTGTACTGAGGTTTTCTCAGAACTCGGGATCCTTTGGAACACAAGATGTTATGTGAGATTATCTATACATGGTTACTATAGCTGAGTACAGTCCTCAAGGAAGGGGATGCAGCAGCACAGGACATGTTTTTTGAGTTCTTTTTTTACTCTGGCTGTTCTTGTTAGCTATACTGAGTTTCTTCAATCTGCCTAGATGAGCCTCATGTTAAACCTGAAGTAACTTCTTGTTCTTTCCTTCTCCCTCAGTTTTTGATACTTGAGTACTATGGTTTGTGATCTAAAATTGTTGATGGAGAGGTTTAGAAAAGAAAGTAATCTTTAACAACTAAGAAGTCATCTGTAATACTCCTCAATAAAGCCTATTTTTCCTTTATTTTTAGTTCACATGAGAGATCCTAATAATCAGCTTCACATAATTAAAAATTTGAAGATTGCTGTCAACAACATTATTACTCACCCACCTCAGCCTGGTGCCATTCGAAAACTTTTGAACGACGTTGTGTCTGTCAGTCAGCCTGCTGAAGGACTGGTAGCTAATGTGATCACAGCTGGAGATTATGATCTCAACATTAGTGGTATGTAATGAAATTGTATTTCTCTACCTTAAAATGGAATTTACTATAAGGCTTCTAACCTTAATTTCAATTCATGGCATATATTAAGTTACTTTGAGAGTTGATTAGTTTCAAGTCATTGTTTTTACTGATTTTGACTCATCATAGTTTTGTTTTTACACAGTGCCAAAAGTGTGGCTCAACTTTTTAATTTTCTAATTTTCTATTTCCTAATGTAATTCTTCTGAATGTGTGTTTAAATCATCATATTTTAGTGTAGAAAATAGGCTTTGATTGTGTTAATATCTCATCAAATTAGAGGTTTTCTCATTACAAAACTTATATACTAACTGGTTACACTTTGCTGTACAAATAGTAGAACTTAGTGTTGTTACTAACATACAGCTTCACATTGAACTTAGTCCTCCTGGTATTGTTTCTCTTTTTACTTACTGCGTAATGCATAGAGCTCATAAAGTTGTCCTAAAACTTCAAGGATAAAAAGGTTTTGAGGAAAGGTGAGTGATCTTTGACTTGTATTTCTGCCTTGAAACTCAGTGCTTCATACTTCACTGTCGAGATGTCTAGAACACTCTAAAGATGTTTTTCTTCCAGATCTCTAAGGGATAAGGCATTGTGAATAATACTAAATAAGACCTGATCTTGAGAGCTGAGAAGATTAAACTCCTTCCAATTAAGACCCTAATCCATTAAAGCCTTTGAGTACATACTTAATTCAAAGCATGTGTGCATTGCCCTATTTAAACATAAGTAATTTATTGTACTTAAAGTTCAACATGCAGTGAGGACTTTGGATCTGCTATAGCAAAAGATGGACCAACAATCATGATGATTAGTAACTGTTGACATAGTACTTTTTTTTTTAATGTTGGTGATTAAAATTGCATAATTCTACATCTTTGATACATAACTTACAAACCGTGTCCTCAACTTGATGTGAAATATTGGTAGTACAGAAAAATACTTGATCCTGCAAATTCTAATTTTTGAGACTTACTGGAAACTTACACCCTTTTCAGTCTCTTCACCCCTGTTTATCTGTGAAATGAGTGAACTACTATTATTTTGTTAAATCTTCTTGTAATCAAGGTCTGCTTCAATTCTAGAGACTGGAAGACCCTAAGAAAGCAGAATGTTTTCAGTGAAGAAACTTTTCTGTTACATTTCTAATGATCTCAGTTTAGAAGTGAGGTACCAGAAGAAGGGGAAAAAAACGTGGTGACTGTATCAAGCTAGCGTTTCACTTTGTGCTGAAGATGCAAATAACTCTTCTTTTGTTTTCCTTATTTGCTGCTGGAACCTCAGATGTATGAATTATCATACTTAACTACCTTTAGTCTCTTAGTAATGAGGTTCTTATTTCCATTCAGACTGACTGTACACTTAGTTAAGAGAAGAGATGCATAATCTGTTTAAGATGGTACTGAAGGACCATGTAAAAACTTTTGTGGTACCCCTTTTTAGGGCTTTAGCACAAAGCACTGACAGGGTTCTTGATGAGGAAACTTGGATCCCATTACGTCATAGGAGGATGTGAGAAAGTCATTCCACTTGTTGATTAGAGTTCATTTTCTGCATTAAAAAAGATTAGTATTTACTAAACTTTTTTTTTCAACTTTGTCAGAGCATTTTATTGAAAACCTGTGGAAACATTCATTCTTGGCAACAAGACAATCTTTTGCCACAGAAATTTGAAATACTCTAGTATGTTCTTTAATTGGCTCTCTTTCTTTTGTTAAGTTAGTTTTCTAGGATAGTCATATTAAAACATATTTCCTTAATCTTTATTGATGAACAGGTACAGTGTATTTTGAAGGAAGGCATAAGTATTAAGTTCATGTATGAGCGTTTCCAATACTGCAGTCATGATCTTTCTCTTCTCAAAGAAAGTTTTGTATCGACTGTGGTGACTTGGTTTAATTATAATCTGTCTTTGCTACACTTTTGGTTTGATAAGTTTCATAGTTCTATAATCTTGTACTGAGAGACCTGGTTGATTGCTGAAGACCTGCTTATGTTCAACCATGCTTGCTTCTCCTGTGTACTGGTGCATGTGGAGAGTGAGAAAGTGATCCCACTGAAGACTTAGTGTTTTTTTTAGTTTTATTTTCACTTTCCCATCTATGTCTGTTCAGGGCTGCATGATGCTTATGCTGTCATGCAGCAGTGCAGGAATATGGAGGAGATAAGGCAGAACACTGGGTAAACCATTTTCAGCAGCCAGCATATTTACTTGAACTGTAGTATTACAGGTTGAGAAATCCCAAAATAGTGTCTTACATTTTATAGTATCTTCCAATTAGAAATACAGAAATGATACGTAAATATAACTCTTCATTCTTTACTACTAGATAGGTTGCCATTTTTCTTTGAGCCCATATTTTGGGTTGAATCAGAAATTGGTACTGAATTCTGTTGAAGTATTACGCTGTGAAATGTGGAGGAGCCCAAAATGTTCATGATAGAAGTTAGACAAAATCAAATGTTTTCAGTCCCTGGTGGGTCTGCATGGTATAGGTTTTCTGCTTCAGGCTACCAGAGCATGAAAGCCAATAGTGTGTTTGCACCTGACCCTTTTTAGTATAATAATATCATGTTTTTTTATCAGATCGCTCAGTTAAAGCTAGTGTTCCTTGGTACAATAATTGGAAAGAGACACTGATGGAACTGAACACATCCACGTTTTATTCAGGTATTTTTTGTGGTTGGTGCCAATTTGCCAAATTGCCCTTTATTTCTTTTCCATGTGCCCCATCCACCTTTCCTTGCCATCTGCTACAGCTGTTTAGCACTTCTCTTGGCATAGATGTGTGTTCCTCCATTTTTCCCCCCAAATCAAGAATTGTTGGTGATGGTTGTTTAATTTTTCTTATAGTCACTTTTCTACCCCTTAATCTAAGTTGCTTGGTCTTTCTGCAGAATCACTAAGTGCATAGTGGTGGTGGGAAATTACTGATGCTGTAAAAGCACTTTCTTGTTTGACCCTATGGAACTGTCACTATGTTCTCCCTAGAACTTCCTTTTCAGGGGATGATTGTGCTTTTCAAATTGCATCTGAAGTGCTGAGCATGTGTCTCTGCTATATTGATATTCTTTCTGGAGTATGACTCTTAGAAAAGGCAACAACAAAAAACCCACAAACCCTTTAATACATTTTCACCTAGTTTATAAAACTTGTTGCTCCCATTGGTTATTGACCTCTCAACTTAAGTGGTGCTCTGTGTTGTGGTCTATAGGAGCCAGATTTTTGTGGTTTTCAGATATTACCAAAGTCTGTGCTTTTAGGTAGTAATAGCTATCTTACCAAGAGTGTCTCTTCATCTTTGTTAGCCACACAGCTAAAAATTACAAAACATCATGAAGTAGACTTCTTATTGTTAAGCTGTTATGTACAAATATTACTTACCAGATTTTTTTCTTGCCAATTTCTGAACACATCTGGAAGTTTGCCTAAACTTTAATGTACTGGAAAAATGCAAGATATACTTCTTTGTGTATCTAAATGACAGTGTTGCTATGTAATACTGTAACATGAAATGCTAAATCTAAATTTTTTTCCAGATACTGTTTTAGTTTTGAACATGGTACGTGTTTGTAATTTTAGATATCTACTATAAATTATTACAGTCCTGTAAATGCTGTTGAGTGATCACTGATGTGTGTTGTGGTTCTGTAGAGGGAATCCAGTTGCCTTTGTAGCCATTTCTAAGGTTCTTAATAGGCTGGTTGAAAAGGGAGAGGGAAAGAAAAAAGCTACCAACCCACCCCATAAAACAAAGTGTTACTTTCCTTTTTGTAGCTGGGTCAGATTTATTTTAAAAAACTTTTTTGCTATGTTTCATCTGTAAAACAAATGGAAAACTGAAAACAGAGCTTGAAACAAAAATGCAGTTGAAATTTCTACCTGAAATAATTTAACATAGTTTGGTTTTAACCTGAGTTACTACCAGGCTTTGTTATGCCTGTGAAAAATATGCATATGAATTACTTTCTCATGGCTTGTTTTTAATAACAAACTCTGTTTTCCTTGATTTAAACAATTGGCATATTTACATGTAGGACTTAGTAAAGCCAAGAGCGTTTTATACCCCAAGTGAGCACTCAGAGAGCAGTTGCTGGAGAGGCCATAATCAAAAGCTAGAAGTTTGCCTCCTGTTGATCTCTCCCTGTGAGTTGCACTGACTGCTCAATTACAAAGTATGACTGTAACTGACTCTTGTGTGGGTGAAGTTGTAGGATAGCCTGATGATGCATTTTTAAAATCTTACCTCCTAGTGCATTAAGTTAACTTAACATAAAAAATGAAACTGAATTTCCTAAAGTTGGCTGAGAAATCAAGGTGATATTTTTTTGTTGTTGATGCTTTTTTTTTTTGGAGTTGGGGAGGTTTGTAAAGCATTGGAAATATGCAACTTAAATCAAGGAATGTGCTTTCTTCGGGGCATATAAAGGAAGCAAATTTCTTCAGGATTTCTTAACAATAACTAGCACAGAAAATAAAATATATTGATTTCTAGTTTGCAGATGAGTTTACAATGGATTCCAGCTCACCTCAGAGTGAAATCAGGTTATCAGAAGTGGATTGATTTTGCTCTGGGATCTTTTTTTCCACTCAAGGGAAGGAGCTGTAGAATTGAAATGAAACAGGCTTGAAAAGAGAAATAATACTTCATTGCTAGACTGGTAGTTGGAGTGGAAAGAAATGGACAAGATTAATTTCATGTCCTTTAGGTGTTCTGGACATCCTTGGTTCCCATGAGTTGTTACTTTTAGAAAAATGAAATCCCTGTTGTAAAAGGTTAACATGGCATTAATGGCACAACTCAGATCTGAGCTTTTAGTTTTTTGGATCTCTGCATGGCCAGCTGACCTGTGTATTTTTTATACAGGGCAGAGGAAGGGGCTACTATCAAGCCAAGTCCCAGTGCTTTCAAAAAGCTTTAGACAAACTGGCAGGATAGTGTTTTGATAAACATTAGTTCCTCTACCTACTCAGATATTAATTTTACTTCTTGGGAAATTCTTACATCCTTAGTGAAAGCAATTTCAGTGACTGTTAGAGTTTTGGTTTTTTTTTTTTTCTTTCTTAAGAGTGTATTTAAGGGGATGGTGTGGAGGAGTTACTTTAACAAGGACTTAATACATGTGAGCCTACAATAGTGAGGAGGTTGATTTTAAGATACTATTCAGTTTCACAGTATTTGATTAAATATTACTATTTCTCTCACTTCTGTGTATTTTAGATGCTTTCTCATCTGACTGCTTTCCCCCTCCTCCCCTCCCCTCCTTTGGTCTGCCTTGCAAACCTTGTCAGAGTTTGCAAGCTTTACTTTTAGGGGCAGTCTTTCATATTTCCTTTTCATAAATGAGTAAACTGAAGTTTTCCTGAATATTGACTTGTCCTCTTTTATTGTATATTTCAGCTACTACTCCTTGGTTTGAGTCTTACAGAGAGTGCTTCCTTCAGTCCATGCTTGCATCAGATCATGAATTCTTAAACCACTATGTTGCTTGTATCCTTTGAGTGCCACCTGTCTAGTGAAGGCTGTAAAGTGTAACACAGGAGATGTTGACATTTTACGATAATTCTTTTTGTCACTGTGATTTGAAATATATCTTTTTTCAACAGGTGTGATTATACATGCTAATTTTGTTAAGGGCTTTAGGGTTTTCTTTGTGGTTAAATGTCTTTAAACCACACTTTGTGAAAAACTGAACTCTAAGCTAATACATGTAAACTGAATTTCCTTATCTGAGATGCTTTCTGCTATAGCTTTTTAGGTACCTGTTGACTGTTCTTTATGTACAGAAGAGGCTTATGCATTTGGGATGCACCTCCTGCTTTTTATGGCTTTTTCTAGCAGGTAGAGGGAGGAGGTTGGAGAGGTTGTTTTTGAAAACTGGTGAACTTTGGGCTATTTTGCACAAAAAGAAGGGTGCCTAAATGTTTGGGTGGTTGTTGTGTGGTTTTTTTGTTTTTGTTTTTTTTTGGTGTGTTTTTTTTGTGTGTGTGTATATGTGATTTAATTTTTTGGTTTTGTTTGTTTTTCTTACTTTACCAAAAGTTAGGCCTGATTTTGTTTTCTACAGGGAAAATAAAAATTTGCACTGATAGATGATGTAGCTGTTGTTTAGCTTCACAATAATTGTAGTGCAGCAGATTTTGTAACTCCTACTCTGTTCTTAGCTCCTTACTGTATAATTTCAGTATGGTGGAATAGGTATATGTTAGTAACCATTAGAGAGAACCATTTGTGTATAATTAACTTGGCAAAATACTGATTCTGGCCTTTGACTTCTAAATTTTAGTAACATTTACAGTGCAGCCACCATTCTGGCTTCTCTGAATTATTGTGTTTGATTTGGTGAGTAGATGTAGCAGAGCAGGATGTTCCTTATTAATGATTGTTTAGTTGCATTGAGGTAAAAATATGAATGCTGCTTTTTGTTCAGATGCTTCTGTGTTTATGAATACTGGCTCTTACTGTTGCTCAGGTGATGCCTTATAGTCCCAACTTCTCCTTGAAAGCTGAAACTTTGCTATTTTATTATACGAATACCTGTTGCTCCTGGGTTCTTTTGGTGAAGATCCTTAACGTGAATTTAGGTATGCTTGTAGTTTCTTCTAGTGAACCAGAGCCTGTGGAGCAATTTTTGAAGCTGTCTCAAGAGCAACATAGAATTCAGCACAGTAGTGAATACTTATATCCCAAGTGGTTCATACCAAACACTCTCAAGTACTATGTGTTACTGCATGATGTAAGTTCAGGAGAAGAACAAAGGTGAGTATTCTGCCTTCATTGAGCTTCCAGATGAACTCTTTGACTGAAATGTGGTTGTAAATTCTTTTGAGGTTAGACATAAAACAGAATCCATCAACTATGATGACTATTACCAAGGCAGACTTGCTTAAGTATTATTTTCAGATATAGATCTTGTGGTCATATAGAATGAAAATAATCAGTCCTTGATTCTTGAGGTAGGTGCTTTCTTTGCTAGCTTGCTGAACTTATTATTAAAGATTTTCAATTTTACTCTTACATAAAGGACTGGTTTTAAAAATAGAAGAGTTTTCCCTCTGAGTGTCCCTGTGGATAATACTATAAAATAGTTTGTTGCAGTACATACTTAAAAATAGAATTGGTTTGATATGAAGGCAGGATAAACGTTTTATTTTTTCAGAGCTGACTCCATTTATGAAGAAATGAAACAGAGGTATGGAACTCAGGGTTGCTATTTGCTGAAAATAAATTCTCGGGTGTCTAATAGAGGAACAGATGAGCAGATACCAGATCCTTGGAGTCAGTACCTTCAGAAAAACAATATCCAGAACCAGGTATTACAGTAAAAAGCAATTAAAAATAATTCAAAAGCAATTTATAGGTGCATATGTATGTGTTTCTACAGAATTGGCTAATAAGTCAAGATACTTCTAACATAGCTATGACTTCTGATGGAACGAGTTCTTTTTCAAAGAACTGTCCTGTAGGATACCTAAATTGACAGTAGGGAGTGCTGAAACCTAGACTGTCTGAAATAGACACTGAAATAATAGACTTGTGTTTTGTGCACTGACAGAAATAACCTCAGAAGTGTCCTGTTCATAGTAACTTTCTGCTTTAATTTTTATTAAAAATTTCTTCATTTGCTTCATTTGTTGGTGAATACAACTTTCATCTTTATAGCAGGTCAAGTTGTTAAAGACTCACAAACTACTTAAGAAATGAATAAATACAAACAAATGTGGTTTCTTAATGATTCAGTTAGGTGTTATTATATTTGACAGCTGTTGATTGACTTCTGTGTGTGCTTCAGTATCCTTGTAATTCTGACTTTTCCCCCCCTATTTTCTTTTTCTGTCAGGATTGCTATGATGATTGTCCTTATAATGCCATTTCAAACAAGAATACTGATCACTTGATATCTGATGGCCTAGACAGTGAAATTAAAGGTATTTTTAAAAAATCCTATTAAAACATAGTTGTGTTAACATTTATAGAGCTGTCTCAAGTCTTGGGCACTAAGGTCTTGAGTATTTGGTTGGTTTTTGTTTTTTTTTTTAGGGAACTCAGAGTAATAATTTTTTAAATACTCCAACATAAGGTAACCTGATTTCCACAAGAAAAATGCTGTGGAGCTGATCTACTGGACTGTCAGCATTTGGTAGATAGCTGTTGGTGCATTTGGTTTGTCTTTGTAAGATGAAGCATAGAGTCTGCAAACCCTGACAATTAATAAAAAGTAATAAGATTAAAGGGTTACTTTTATTATTAAGAAAAGTTCCTGTTAGTGTGCCCTGATATACCTTGAAAGCTGCAGTGTGTTTTGGTTTTTGTCTTTTTGTTGTTGTTTTAAATCTTGAAGTGACAGAACAATAACTTACAGAGTAAGGTGACTGGAAGAGCTTACCATGCAATTGAACTTGTGAATAGCAGAGGACAGTAAATAGAATTGAGTACAAATTAATGCATGGCCTTATTTTAAAAAATATTTTTTAAGGCAGCTGTGTAGGATTCAGGTGAGAAGTACATCAAATAGGGAAGAAGTTGAGGTCCCTTATGCTGCCTGACCTGACTCAGCTGATATCCTTCAGACATAACTTAAAAGGCATGGTGAGACCTAGCATAAGTAGGGGGGGAGCCTGCACATGCCTAAAAAAGTGGTTTTCTAGGGCCTTACAGCCCAGATGTAGCCTGCACACTACTGTTTGAACTTTGCATACTCAGCTTTATATTTCATGAGTAAATTTCTTAGAGGATTTGCTTTCACAGCTCAGCCTTGCTCAGTACTAGCTGGTGCCGGATAAAGTGTGCTGATTTTCTTGTATAGAAAGGAATTAATAAATAAAAGAACTATTTAAATCTTAGAGTGAAGCAGTGTCTCTGTGTACTTTGGACAGCTAGATGCAAGAGTGGTTAGCAGTGCCTTTCACTGAACTAACACTTTGGAGGAACTTGTTGAATATTGTGATTTCTCAGAAGGGTGTGGAAAATGAGTTTGTTTTTTTTAATCTTAAAACAGAAATAGAAGAGAGTGAATGGATCCAGTGGAGCTTTATTTCAAACTTCTCATGAATATTTGACTTGATTTTAATGTTTTCATAGTTCTCTTTCTATGTTGTTGATGCCTGGTTCTTTGCACTGTAGTTAAGAACAAAAAACTTACTTCATTATCTATGTTGTAGTTCCTGAGATTCCCTTAGCTTTCTGGAAAATTTCAGGAGCAATGGGGCTTGGATAGTGCTCTGCTGCTACCTGCTCAGCATTGCTTTGTAATGCAGAATAACTGGTGAAATACCTCTGTTTAATGGAGTTCTGAGTAAGGAGGAATTTAAAGTAGCTTAATAAGCTTTTTGTTTTTAAAATGTCATGTTTAAGTAACGTTATACTGACTAGAGTTTTTGTTTCTGTCTTGCAATAGATGGCCTGTCAAATAACTTAAAGACTCATCCCCTTCAACTGGATCATCCCAGCAGCAGTTTGGATACAACTGATTACGTGAAGGCTTCTGCATCAGTGCAAGACTCAAAGAAATCAAATTCTGGAACACCACATGGTGCTTGTTTAACACTCACAGATCATGATCGGATTCGACAGTTCATACAGGAATTCACATTTAGGGGACTTTTGCCACATATAGAGAAGACAATTCGGCAACTTAATGATCAGGTGAGTTTACTCTTAGCTTTCTGACATAATAGGAAAAAACAATTGGGGTGTAAATCCAGTTAGGCAAAAATCTGTTTTGAAATGACTGGTTTCTTCTGCAGCCAATAATTCAATAATCTCATTGAAAACTATAAATAAAGTTAAGAGAATAGCTGGAAGTTACAATTCTTGCTCAATTTGTCTGTTAAATACTAAACCATAGCAAAAACCAATTTATATCAACAGAGCTTAGGTGTGAGGTGGCTTCTTGGTGAAAGCCTGTGAACTGTTATCAGGGATATCTGTCTTTGCTCATAAAATCTTTCTATTCTATGTTTCTGGGCAATTCTGGCCTGGGAAACAAAATGTACTTTTTGTATTTCAACATTAGGATACAGAACTAAAGTTGAGAAATGTATTTTCTTCAATAGCTCTCTGAATAAGAGCTGCATGCTTAATTGCTACTTTTTGAGAGGGGGAAGAAATGCATGGACACCCTAAGTAATTCAGTTCTGGTTTGATCTCGGTTTTTTTTTGCAACTGAATATTTTTCTTTAATTATAGGATTTTCTGAAGGATAATTAATAAGCATGTGTTAAGTTTGACTTGTCCATATAATTTTAATTATGAGGGGTTTTGATACTTAGTATTATATACAGAAAAGAATCCTCTCTCCCTGGATTGACTTATGGGAGTTGATGTATGCTGACAATGGCTACACTTGGAAAGCTTTATGAAGAAACAAAAAAGTGCATTCCTAATAATAAGGCTGTCTGTTACCATTACTAGGAATGCATTATTATATTCCTAAAGTGTAAGACAAGCATGATGTTAGAATTTTTAAAATTATCTTTAAAAAAAGGTGCAGTTTGCCTTAGATAAACAGAAGGATAATTCCCTTTGGAAGTTTCCTCTTTAGTGAATGCTATCTAAAAGAATAAAAGTTGTGTAACCTTGCTTGCAGGTATGATTACTGCCCTTGACACTTGAAATGGATGTTTGCAATGTAATAATGCTTTGTGTGGGTCATGATGGGGAGAGTGTTCCCTCTTGAAGGATGTATTTAGCCTAGAGTCTAGATTTTAGGTTGGACATATATCAGAAGATATTCTGTTAGATTTCCAACAGATGCATCATGTGTCAGTTTTTAGGATTGAGGTATCTGCAGTTTACAAAAGCAATAATGAACCTCAGCTGTTTGAAGTAGAATAAATATATGACTGACAACTTCTTTCTCATTGCCAATAGTTCATCCTGAAGGAGTTGAATTATTTTATTTTTTATTGGCTTATGGATAAAGAAAGAATTTAGACTGAATAAAGCTTACTTTTTTAGATTAGTTTAACTTATATTAGTTTCTCTCTTGCAATGTAGTGCTCTGATCTGGTGTCTTTTTGCAGTTAATATCCAGGAAGGGCTTGAGTCGATCACTCTTTTCTGCTACTAAAAAATGGTTTAGCGGCAGCAAGGTTCCAGAGAAAAGTATAAATGAACTGAAGAATACTTCTGGTTTGCTGTAAGTAATTCCAGTCCTTACATTTAGATGTAAGCAGAAAATGTACTGTTTTTGGGGGAGGGAATGCCTGTATTTTTTAGATGGTTTTCTGAGAAGTGAACTAAATCAACAATATCTTAAAAAAATTGAACTGGAGAAATCATAAAGGAGTATTGTACTCCTGCTGTATGTACAGTGAAGCTTTAAGTTACAAAGAATGTACAATTTTAAGAGTAACAGAAATAAAAAGAAGCTATGGTCTCCTGTAAGGACAAGTTTTTTCTTACATAAGCCAAACACTGTATATAGGTGTTTTATGTAATTGTGTAATTTAATGCAGTACAGTGTTAAGCATAGTGCTTTTGCAAGTGCATTTGAGAGCTAAATTAAGGGAAATTTCATGATTTCTGCACCTGCATTTTACATTAAAACCAGTTCTTAAATTTTACCGGAATATTCATCCTGTATGCTTTGTGATTTTTTTTTTTTTTTTTTTTTTTTTTCTTTTTCTTTTTCCCCCTCTATGAGAGGATATATAATTTTCAAGTGTGTCTTAACCACAAAAATCTAAATAGTTCTTGGACATTATCTACATGGATTAATGCCCCTGACCCTTTCAAGCAGCTTTAAATGTCTATGTTGTGTGTCTTAGGATTCATAATCAAAATGTTTGTAATGTCAAGTTTCTATATTGAACTTGTTAGCCTGGTTTGCTTTTTGCAAAGTTTGACTAACAGGTGTCTGTGAGAATTTATTTGATCTCATCACCAAAGGTTTTTATATATATTTGACTAGCCAAAAGGTAGATCTATGCTTGCAGAGGTCAGCAGCTTACCCAGTGTTTTGGCATAAGACAGTTTTCTAGTGAGTTTGTTCTTTAAAGAGAAATGGGGAGAGAGAACAACTGCAGCTAGGTGCACAGTCTAAGTCTTACTTTTTACCCCCCCTTTTTCTGCAGCTCTGTTTAGCTCTAGCAGTTAATCTTACTGAGCAATTCTGGTGATAGCTGCATACTTTTTTCCACTATCTCTTGGCTAAGAGGAATTACTGCTTTGAATGCTAGTGGATCAGTGAGTTTTGTTAACAGGAAAGTAGGGTGTGAAACCAAGTTATGTGGCAGAGAGGAAGCAGCTTCAGTTTTCTTAGCTGTTTTTTTGGGTAAGGCTGAAGCAATTTGTGAATAGAAGTTCAGATGTCAGAGGAAGACTTTATAGAGCATGTCTTGCTCTATTTATGAAAATTATGACTTTGAATTTAAATATTTGTATTTATAGGTATCCGCCAGAAGCACCAGAGCTTCAAATCCGGAAAATGGCAGACTTGTGCTTTTTGGTGCAACACTATGAACTTGCATATAGCTGTTACCATACAGCAAAGAAAGACTTCTTAAATGATCAGGCAATGCTTTATGCAGCTGGAGCACTGGTTGGTACTTCACATAACATACACATCTTGTGAACTTTTCCTAATAATCTCTAATATTTTTCTGAAGGTAACAAAATGCAATCTCTTCTCTCCACCTACACATTTTTAAGAGTCTTGCCAAATTTGCTGCATAACTTTAGCAAATCATGAAGTATTCTCAAATCTATTGGCTGCTGCTTTATGAAGTGAACAAAGGTGTGAATAAAATTTAAGAGTTAATTCTTAAAATGTGAAATATGGAAAGGAGAATATCTAGAATGCAACTTCCAGCAAAACAGATCTTTAAACTTGTAGTCTGATAACTCAAAAACAAGTGTGAAATAATTTTATAGTGTCTCTTTTAGACTTTGGTAAAATACTTATTTGCCAGGAAGTCAAGATGATATCACTATATAGTACAATCTATTTTGGTTAAGACTCTCGAGGGGATATAGTTTGAGTATGTCACTGCTGAGCTTTTCTGGAAAAACACACTAATTCCAAAATTTCTTGTGAGAATAAAGATCTATGTGACTAAAATAATTTTCAATAAGATAAAATGGAACACTGGGGAAAAATAAGCTATGTTTTGCAGATTTTAGTTTGGTTACTCTGATTAAATTTTAAAATTTACTTTATAGAGTTACAGAAGCTGTCTTGTACACCGTTCCATTTGGTCTAAAATCTTTAAATGTGTATTTTTGTAGTATAGGCCATTGCTCTGCATATGGTAATCTGGATAATTGTTATCTTAATTTCTTATTGAACAGTTTGTAGAGATCTTAATTATGAATTTTTACAACCTACAAGTCTTAGTCTTTACTTACTGCAGAAAAACTTTGCTATTCTATCTTCAGCCCCTAAGGAAAGGAGTAAAATTTCAGAGTGCATGTTTACTACGGCTTCTTTTGAAGCTGAGAATGTAACTTCTTTTAAGCAAAGCTCACAAAACAGTCCTCATCTTAAAAGAGATGGTAGAGTTATTTTATCAGAAAGATTGTTCCTGCAATAGGAAGTTGTCTCTTGGACTCGTAAAGTTCTGAATCAATACTTCTGCCTAATGTTGGGTGTCTTGTCAACTGAAAACACTTCTGTGGGTGTGTGTACTTCTTCACAGAACCGTTCTGGTTGGAACAGACCTTAAGATCATGGTATCCAACCAGTGATTGAGTCCAACATCTTGCTGCTGGCTGGTTAATTACAACCAGAGCCATGAATAAGCTATTGTATTAAACCCTTTTATCAGTTAGTGTGTTTGGTGCACTTCTATGTGCCAGCAACTGATAAGATGAAGATCTTAAACTAGGAGATATTGAAATGTGTTTCTCAGCATTTTGAGGTTTACAATTTGTGAAAAAAATCTGCAGCCACAGTATTGAATTTCTCTTGTAGGAAATGGCAGCAGTATCAGCTTTTCTCCAGCCTGGAGCTCCTAGACCATATCCTGCTCATTATATGGAAACAGCAATTCAAACCTATCGAGATATCTGCAAGTATGTCGTTTACTTTCAAAACTGATTAATGAAAGACCTGGTGGCTTATCTTTCTTGCACTGCACAGTGGTACAGCCAGATGACTGAAAGATCACAAAATGACAGTAACCTTTTAAAGAATAAGATGTGTTAGTTTATCTAGGCTAACATGGAAGGGGATCTGTGCCATTCTTACTACGCTTTCATACTGGATTTACCTGGTAAGACTTTGGTGGTGGGGTGACTGCAGGGATGGCTTCTGTGAGAAGACAGTAGGAGCTGCTCCCATATTGGGCAAAGGCAGTTTTCACCCAGCTCCAGAATGGACCTTCTGCTGCCCAAAGCTGAGCCTGTTGGCAGTGCTCATTGTGCCTCTATGGTAAGATTCTTAAGAAGTGTCAAAATTGCTGTGCAGTGTCTGTGAGAGAGGAGTGAGAAAATGAGAGAAACAAGCCTGCAGACACCAAGGTCAGTGAGGAAGGAGGGGAAGGAGGTGTTTCCTGCAGCCTGTGGAGAATACTGTGGTGAAGCAGGTTGTCCTCCTGCAACCTGTGGAGGATCACGGTGGAGCAGACACCTACACTGCAGCTCATGGAGGGCCCAATGTCAAAGCCAGGTGGATGTGCTTTGAAGGAAGCTGCAGCCTGTGGAGAGCCTATGCCAGAGCAGGTTTCTCTCAGGAGCTGGGATCCAGACCTGCACTGGAACAGTCTGTTCCTGAGGGACTGTACTCCATGGAAAGGACCCATACTGGAGCAGTTTGAGAACTGTGTCTGTAGGAGGGATCCCACACTGGAGCAGAGGAAGGGCATGAGGAGGAAGGAGCAGCAGGGATGAAATGTTGTGAACTGACTTTACTTTTATCTGTCATCTTGCCCCACTTCTGGGAAGGAGAAGGTAGAAGAGCTGGGAGTAAAACTGAGCCCTGGGAAGGAGCTAAGGGAAGGTGTTACAGTTTTGTTTTTATTTATCACTGTCCTGTTCTGTTATTAACTGGCAATAAATTAAGTCAGTCTTCCCCAAACCAAGTCTGGTTTGCCTGTGACAGTACTTGATTGAGCTCCCTGTCCTTGCATCAGCACGGGGGCTTTTAAATAGTTTTCTTCCCCTATCTTGCCAAGGAGGGGGTGTGATTGAGCAGCTTAGTGAACATCTGGTGCCCACCAAGGTTTGCCCCCTCCCAGGAAGTGTTCAAGCCCAGGTTGGATGGGGCCTTGAGTAACCTGGTCTAGGGGAAAGGTGTCCCTGCCCATGTAGGGGGTTTGGAACTAGGTGATCTTGAAGGTCCCTTCCAACCTGAACCATTCTATGATTCTCTGAAAGTTTCTGGCTGTTGGACTTGATTATCAGATCATTTAGTTGTTATTACTCCAGTTGGTATTTTTATAAATACAATACTTTCCTCAAAAGTGCTCTCCTGCTTTGACTTTTGAAAAGCTGATTATAGTAGGATAATACACTTAATGTGTCAGTCTGTGTGGCTGTTTTGCAGGAGCTAAACTTTCATATGTTTTAAGAAGGATAAACAACAGGACATCCATCTGTGATATGGAGAAAATTTGTCAGATTTGAGGTGAAAAGTTTTCCAGGACTTAACATGATAAATATTTATTAATATGTTTCTGGTTTTGCTTTAGGAACATGGTTCTGGCTGAACGCTGTGTGCTACTTAGTGCTGAAATCTTAAAAAGTCAAAACAAATACTCAGAGGCAGCTGCTCTTCTGATTCGTTTAACCAGTGAGGTAAACACTTTGTAGCTTTTTCCATACTTGCCCTGTTTGTTTACTTACCCAAGCACTTCTAGGTTACATTCTAATTCTTGTCTTGTAATATTTTCTATGCAAAGGTAGCAAATGAGCCAGTGTAAAGTATGATGTGATAAAAACTCCTTTTACATTGCAAGGGAAGAAATGAGTACCATTACTCTTTTTCTTTATAGTCAACTGGCTGTTTTGACATCTTTAAACAAACTAAATGTGCATTTGCTATCTTTGGCTTTATAATGGATTTTCTTAGCATCTGTTTAGCTCTTCTATGGCATACTTTCAATTTAAGAACTCATATGTTAAGTATTAGCAGGGCTTGCCAGAGCTGTAATGGATACTATCCCACATATAATCAGGAGTTCTCTAGTTTAAGTAACTGTGGTGTTACTGTAGCTCAGCTGTTACGAATCATTAGAATTTTGCAGTGTAAATGAAAGCTAGTTTGAGCACTTTTGTAATATTAATTAGTTGAAATTAAGTATGGAATTGGCTTCTAACAGCCCAGAAAGGGTGTTGCTGGAAGCGGTGTGAAACAAATGTAATACCAGTAATAGCAGAAGGTCTCCTGTGTAGCTTGAGAAGAATTACTAACTGGCAGTTAGTTCTGGGTTGCTGGCCTGCTGCACCAAATGTGATGCTTCTGAGATGTTTCCCAGGAAAAATTAAACTTGAAAGAATTTGTGTATTTCTGTAAGTTTCTCTGAAGTATCTCTGTAGTGTCATTCTTGCTCTTTCAACTAACACTTGCTACCAAAATTTATGTGAGCAGTGTAGGTTATTAAAGCAAAGAATTTAAATAGAACTGGCTCTGCAAAATTGTTTTACTTAGTCATGTGTAGTGTGCTTCTTGTATTTTTGGCAGTTTTAAGGAAAATTTTCACTGGATATGATATAGGTGTCTCAGTATATTTGTAGTCCAAACGCATACTTGAGCATCACTGATAGCACAGAGTTCAGTTGTGGTAAAATCAAGTTAGAAACTGTTCCTATTGGTGAAATTGATATAGCTGTGTCTTGACATGAGAAGAGGGTAATAATAAGGAATTGTATGTTATTAAGAAATCATACTGTTTCTTGTAATAAAAGTTCACTAAGTTCCATTACTCCCTCTGTTTCCTTCATACTGTTAAAGGTCTTATTTTTTGTTCCTAGCCTTAGTATCTGCAGGAGTAGGGAGGGAAAAGGGTAGCAGAATATTTCAGAGGTGATAGCAAGAGTTAGAAGCCATAGTCTGAGTAAGTAAAAAAGCAGAAAATACTTGTTTTGTTACTGATACTGAGACAGATTGGTATTTTTTTCCAGTGGAGGTCTTCATATATTGGAGCGTTTGGTATTGAATCGTATATACATAACGAAGTGAAAAATAATAATTTTAGTCTTGGTTTCTTTTATATGCATCCTTTTACATGAGTGTTTGCATATAAAAGAATCTCCAGCTTGACAGGACTGTTACACCTTACTGTCCCTGTTAGCATTAAAGCAAGGCCACAGTTATTTTTGTTTGTGTTCAACTTTGAGGCTAATTTTCTTTTTTGCTTTTAAATAGGATTCAGATCTCCGCAGCGCGCTTCTGTTGGAGCAGGCAGCCCATTGCTTTATAAACATGAAAAGTCCCATGGTTAGAAAGTTTGCGTTTCATATGATATTGGCTGGCCATCGGTTTAGTAAAGCAGGCCAGGTAAGTGTTATCTTTGTGCATGGAAAATATGCCTAGCATTTGATCCCTGCATGTTAACTGTGTCATTAGTCTGAAAAAAAGATGCTAGGCTTGTGACACTTGTGTATGAGTTGGAAGCACTCAGCTCTGTGACCTTCTGAAAGTGACTTCTGCATTGATCGGCGTGGTCTTCTACTTCTGTATTTGAAGTAACACAGACGATCACTGACTTGAAATTTAAGTGACATGTATTTTCATTTCTGGTCTCAATTTTATGCACAGTGTAATTTGAGGCTTTATTTAAGTAAAGTTCAGTTAAAGGGGTGAAATGAAAAGTGTTTAAATTTGGCTTATGTTTTGAGGCTTGGCAGTAGAGCTCTGTGGACTCCAGCAGTCTGTCTGAAAACAGAGCAGAACACTATTTTAAAAGTAGTCTTCTCTTGTTAATTGCTTTTTTTACTTACTGACTTTTACACTATTCTTTGGAAACATGAACTTAACTTGTAGGATAAGTTCTGTGTTTTGGGAACCAACACTTTGCTGCTTAGATTAATATTGACCAGCTGCTATGAGGTATAGGTCTGCAAATATTACACTTAGCATGGTGAGATCGATGGTAAAAACTTGAATAACTTTTCTGACTTGCTGTTCAATCTTTCTAATATGACACTTAGAATGAGTGGTTATTGGGATTGTTTGTTATATTTTTTCTTGCAGAAGAAACATGCATTACGTTGCTATTGCCAAGCCATGCAGGTTTACAAAGGGAAAGGCTGGTCCCTTGCAGAAGACCACATTAACTTCACTATTGGTCGCCAGTCCTTTACACTTCGTCAGCTTGACAATGCTGTGTCTGCCTTCAGGCATATTTTGATCAATGATAGTAAACAACCTCCAGCCCAGCAAGGAGCTTTTTTACGAGAATATCTTTATGTTTATAAGGTAAATGGCTTATCTTCATTCCTCAAATAATCAGTAATTTTATTACCAGTTATTTTCTATTAAGTCATTAAATGATTCTCTGCTGTACCTGCTTTGTTCCAGGGTTGCTTTCTTATCTAGATGATGTGTTAATAGTTTACTGTGGCCTTCAAAAAATCAAATATTCTCTTCCTCTTTTCTGTGTATTAAGTGTATGCCCAATGATGAGTATTAGTGTGTCTCTTTGTTATGCGTGTTTATTACAGTAAAATGAACTCTTCCTTTTGAGCCTCATGGCGGAATTGCAACTTGTGATTGTTCAGTTTCTTTTAAATGAAGCTGATCTGGTATGTTTTGATCAATTTAGAATGATTGCTGAGGCTTTTGATAATAAACATTTTAATAAAGA
Source organism: Florisuga fusca (assembly GCA_038090715.1). NCBI lineage: Eukaryota > Metazoa > Chordata > Aves > Apodiformes > Trochilidae > Florisuga > Florisuga fusca. The sequence continues at coordinate 18,383,505 of JAAWXA010000005.1, forward strand.
CTAGGTAGGTGCATCCCCTAAGCATGTATTGGGATATGACATGACTCTGTTTTCCTCCAGAATGTAACCCAGCTGTCACCTGATGGTCCCTTACCGCAGCTTCCTTTACCATACATTAACAGCTCAGCAACTCGTGTTTTCTTTGGGCATGATCGAAGACCAGCAGAAGGTTAGAAAGCTTGCATAAACTGATTGAGGTCCCTGATTTATGGAACAAAAATATATGCAAGGATTAGTGTAATTAAAAAAAAATAATCTATCATTATGTAAAGCTAATGTGACAAGGTAACTTCTTAAATAAGATTTCAAAAGAAAAGCTTAAGTTTACTATCTACTAGATGTTTTCAGACTCCCTGTGTAAATGTGAAATCCACATGTGTGGATGTGCTGACTTGCAGTATTTTTCAGAGCTGGAAAGCCTCAGTGCAAGTCTGTAATGAACTTTGTGAAAAGGATTATTAATGCTTTAGGAAATGCTAGTGCCAGTGCTATAATTAGCTTGACAGTTAGCTTGCTCTTGGATGAAATGTTTGAAATACTGTGATTCCTGAGTGTAAAGTAAGCTGAGTAGAAATTCTTGCATAAAGCTATGCGAGGGCTATAAAGGGCTATGCTGTGAGTCTGTAGTCTGCCTTAGTAAAAAATCTCTAATCTGAGTATGTCATTTTGCAAATAGAAGTATACTCAAATTATCCTCAGTATGGTCTTCCACGTGTGTATTTCAAACTGTCTTGCAATTTGCTGTCTTTAATCAATTGTAACATAAAAGTGACAGTGACTGTGAACTTAAAATATTTTAACAATACTTAGCTAGTACAGCTCTGTTGCAACTGTTGCATGCCACTGTTCTCTGTCTTCTAAGATTGCCTTACTTTTACTAGGTGAAAAGCAGGCAGCTACCCACGTAAGTCTGGATCAGGAGTATGACTCAGAATCATCCCAGCAGTGGAAGGAACTTGAAGAGCAGGTTGTTTCTGTGATAAATAAAGGAGTAATACCTTCAAACTTTCAGCCAACACAGTTCTGCTTAAATCGCTTCTCAGATAACTCCAAATTTCCACTTGCTGTGATAGAAGGTAAAGTTAAGATTTATATAATTCAAAAATAAAATGAGTTGGATAACACAGAAAACCCTGTAACAATTTATTCTGAATTTGAACCAATGTTCTTGAGCAAGCTGTTTTCACAATGAGTTAGGTGAACCTTCAGACTGTGTTGGGGAAAGCCTGTTGTCATTTATTTTCTTGCATTTTTTAATAGAACCAATAACTGTAGAAGTGTCCTTCCGAAACCCTCTGAAAGTTCCACTTCTTTTGACTGACCTTTCATTGCTGTGGAAGTTTCAAGCTAAAGACTTAAGTGTACAGCATGGTGGAGAAACAAAAGAACTGGTAAGGAAAGTTTCATCCTTTTAGTATCTGCTGAATTTCTTTATGCATTGTTTAGATTTTCCTAGATCTGTAGAGCACAAAAGAGCCAATTTAACAAAGTTACTATAAATGAGTATTGTAAAGCTTAATGCACAGCAATATAATTCCAATGTTTCTTTGTGTGTGTTGTACATCTATTGAGTTATACAAGACTTCGCCAGCAGAAATGACTTGCAGTCTTGGTAGATATATTGCCAAATATCTTTTTCTTGCTTGAATTACTGAAGGTCCTGTATTTAGTGAAATGTGTGTTCTGAAAAATTCTGCTGGTATGACAGGAATATGTTGGTATCTCAATTAGAAGAAAAATGAAAATGTATTAAAAATGAATGTTTTGAATACTGTAGAGTAACTATTTACTACTGTTTAAATTAACACTTCAACTAATGCTGCCAAACCCTCTAAAGGACTGTTCTTACTGTAATATTTTTAAGGTTTTAATATATTCTGATACTGAATATTACAGCAAATTCCTTAACTGGGTTTTCTGGCCAATACCATTTGAAACAGTGATCTCTAAAGGTGCTTTAAGTGTTTGGCAGAGATGTAAACATGGATTCATATAATTAAGTCTCAAGGATTACCATATGTTTTCCCTTCTGTTCTGGTCTGAACTGATAATCTAATGATATGATAAATACTTCTGTGAGTATGAGTGAAGCTGATTTGGAATGGTTCCAATTTATACTAACAAATTTTAAGCTTACATCTTGAGTAAATGCTTACTGAGCTCTCTAGCTGCTTTAATTCAGACAGGCAGAGAAGTGAGGCATATAGGACCTGCTGGTCCTAAGTTTCTGTGGTTTGAAATTTGTGTGCTTTTTCTTCCTTAAACTTTAGGAAAGGTGTGGGAAGCAATATTTATGCCAGTTTTTCTGCTTAGCAGTCATAGTATCTGAAAAGCAGTTCCTTCTTTTTAGGGAACGTGTGATGATGACATGATAGGAACTGAAGCAATATCTGAATTTTTAATTAATAGTGAGGAGACAAAAGTGGTAAGTACTGTATTTTATGATGATGGAGTTCATGCTTGTTATGATCTGAACTTAATGCCAAACTGACAGAAGACATTACTGATATACTGGGGTTTCTGAATGTCATCAGTGTATAGAAATATCTGAAGGGAGAATGTGACAGCAAAAGAGACAGTGGGCACAAACTGAAACACAGGAGGCTCCCTATGAATATCAGGAAATGGTGTCTGTTTTTTTTGTTTGGTTTGTTGGTTTTGTTGTTGTTTATTGTGGGGTTTGTTTTTGTTGTTAGTTTGTTTTGGGGTTTTATTTTGTTGTTGTTTTTTACTGGAATGGTGACCGAGCACAGGCTGCCCAGGAGTCTGTGGAGTCTTCATCCTTACAGAAATTAAAAAAGCCACTTGAACACAGTTCTAGGCAGCTGGCTTTAGGGGGTGTGGCTTGAGCAGGCAAGTTGGACAAGAGGACTTCCAGAGGTCCTTTCCAACTTCAGCCATTCTGTGATTCTCCCTCTTAAAGTTAATTTTTGTTAAAATGTTAGGATTCTTTCTTAATGTAATGAGTATCTCTCAGTTTGAAAAATTTGAAGCCAGTAAATGACCTGTAGTTACTATATGCAGTTACATTTGGCACCACTGTAAAATAAATGTAGCTGTGTTATTAGCAATTGGACGTTTAAATGTAATGATACTTTTTTTCTAGTAGCAACAACAACAAAAATTTAACGTATCTCCACAGGCAAGACTAAAGCTCTTTCCCCATCAAACAGGGGAGCTACATATTCTAGGAGTCGTTTATAATCTTGGCACTGTTCAGGGTGCTGTGACATTAGATGGGATAGACCCTTCTATTGGATTACAGACAGGTAAGTGTGTTATTCCCTTAACTTGTATGTCTGTGGAAGAGGGAGACCATGGCTTCTGCAGAGCAGAACTGAAATCTGGTGTTTAGTGTTTGACTGTTGTGATAGAAGGACTTCCTTCAGCTAAGGTTGTGGAAACAACTGGAACAGGAAAAAGAGTTGCCACCTGTAGGAATCCCATGGGAAAGGAAGTTACCACTGCAAAACCCATACTTACTGTTCCTTTTAAATCTGTGGAAATTTTGAAAAAAGATGAATTCTGAAAATTAAAAAAACAAAGGAAATACCAAAATTTAGGTATTCCATCTATGCATGTTGCATCTATAACAACTTTGATTCTTTTGCTGTTTGTATTTCTTCTCGGTCTTTCCCCTTTGTTAGGTTTCAGTTTTTGTCTAAATGTTGCACTGAAATTCTTTGTATAGATTCCCGATCTAAATTTGGCTGATATAATTGGGATGACTTTTCCAGTTTGGCAAAAAAATTGGAAAAGTGAATAAATACACCACCTTCATGCTCCGTGGACACCCTCCGCCTCTTCCTCCAAGTTGTAGTCAAACTATTAAAGGGCACAAAGTCCCCAGCCGTGGCTGTCTGTCTGAACTCATTATTGCAATGCATCATATGTGACAGTAAGCTTTGAATAGTCCTGTGCCAGAGATGCTGCTTGATCAATGAATGCTGCATGTACCAAATCACAGAAAAATCAAAGTGATTTTTGAGATTGGGTTGGGAGCTTTAGATCACTTCACAGAAAAAAAAGTTAAGAATTATTTAAAAAATAATCAAACTTCAAAAAATTGTTTCAGGAAAGTTTGTTTCCAATGGTTTATCTGTACGAGGACGTCAAGATTTAGAAATCCAGGGGCCTCGGCTTAATAACACTAAAGAGGAAAAAACATCAATTAAATATGGACCTGATCGACGTTTAGATCCCATTATTACAGAAGAAATGCCTTTGTTGGAGGTATGTGGCTACTTTCTTCTGGCAGCTTACATTCCAACGAGGTCCCAGACTTTGCTAATGACTACACCTTTTCAGTTAATATCTGTTCTGTCAGTGCCAAATTTTTGTGGGTGTTTTTTTTCAAGTGAAACTTGAAGCACTGAAATTTATATCCATCTGAAGTTGTTAAATTCCCTTTGAAATTTTAGTTGTCAATTGCTTTTGTAACCAAGTTCCAAAGGGAGAGGGAGCAGGCAAAGAAGCTTTTTATGTTTGCTTGCCATTCATCTGGCATAGTTCTTTGAGTTGGATAATTAAAACACAGTGATCTGCCTTACTATGGTCATTAAAATTGTCTGACTGGCTGGTCAATGACAAGACTCCATAGAATAGAATATTCCAGCCAAAAGGGACCTACAGTCATCATCCAGTCTACCTACCTGACCACTTCAGGGCTGATCAAAAGCTTAGAGCACATTAAGGGCATTCACAAATGGCAGGGTTGGAGCACTGACTACTTTTCTAGGAGACCCATTTGCAGTGTTTGACCACCCTCTCAGTATAGAAATGCTTCCCAGTGTTCAGTCTGAACCCCCCCTGACTCAGCTTTGTTAATTTTTCCCATGTGTCCTGTCACTGGGCACCAGGGAGAAGAGTTTAGCACCTCTCTCCACTTCCCCTCCTCAGGAATCTGTAGAGAGCAACAGTTTAAAAATATAGGTTGTTGTTTTCATGTGCATTTGTAATGTGTCTCAGCGTTCAGATTTTTCTTTTCTCCTGTTCTTTCCCATACAGGTGTTCTTTATAAATTTTCCTACAGGGCTTCTCTGTGGAGAAATCAGAAAAGCATATGTAGAATTTGTGAATGTAAGCAAGTGTCCCCTTACTGCACTGAAGGTTGTGTCCAAGCATCCGGAATTTTTTACTTTTGGTGGAAATACTGCTGTCCTAACACCACTAAGTCCTTCAGCTTCTGAAAACTGTAGCGCTTACAAGACTGTTGTGACAGATCCTACCTCTGTGCGTACAGCACTCTTATCTTCAGCTTCTTCTGTGGACTTTGGGGTTGGCACAGGAGGTCAGCCTGAAGTAATACACGTCCCACTTCCTGATGCTATTCTTCTTCCTGGGGCTTCAGTGCAGCTGCCTATGTGGTTACGGGGACCAGATGAAGAAGGTGTTCATGAAATTAACTTCTTGTTTTACTACGAAAGTATTAAAAAACACTCAAAAATGTGGTAAGTTTTTATCTACGTTTCTATCATACTTATTAGACACATGACAAACATCTTAAGCATATATGTAAATCTTACTAGTTTCTCTCAGTTGCTGTGATGATGTTAAAGTGGCCTTTTACCTACTGTTGTAAACAGTCTTTCTACTATATGATCTAATTTCCATTTAAACACCAGTCAGCATCAAAGCCACACTAGCTGCTCACTCACCCTCCTCCACTGGAATGGAGGAGAGAATTGCAAGGGTATAAGTGAGAAAACTTGAGGGTTGAGGTAGAAACAGTTGAATAGCTAAAGCAAAAGCCATGCATGCAAGCACAGCAAACAAAAATTCATTCACTGCTTCCTGTGGGCAGGCAGGTGCTCAGCCATCCCCAGGGAAGCAGGGCTCCATCGTGCATCATGGTGACTTGGGAAGACAGATGCCATCACTCTGAAGGCCATCCCTTCCTCCTTCTTCCCTCTAGTTTTATTCCTGAGCATGATGTCATACGGTGTGGAATATCCCTTTGGTCACGTAGGGTCAGCTGTCCCAACGGTGTCCCTTCCCAACTTCCTGTGCACTCCCAGGATGCTTGTTGGTGAGGTGACTCTGTGTAAGCACTGCTCAGCAGTTAGGAAAACATCCCTGATTATCAACACTGTTTCCAGCACAAATCCAAAATGCAGCCTCATGCTAGCTGCTATGAGGAAAATTAACTCTGCCCCTTCACAAATTACCTCTAAAACCAGAACACCTGGTCTCTATACACACTCAGGATGATGGTCAGATGAGCTTGTCACATGGACTGCATGTCTGCTTGTGGCTGGAGCTTTTTTCCCAGGGTGGCCCTGAGAAAGAAACCAAGTTCATATACTGTGAGGTTGCTTACACTCAAGCAGAGTAAGTTGAACATGGTCAAGAGAGTGGATCAGCAAGTTATTCTTGATCATGTGTAAAGCTGTGCAAATGCACCCCTTGTTTAGATTTTTCTGTAGCTTCTGAAGTGCTGAAGTTAACTTTCCATTTGGTTTTAAGCTAGTCTATAGAAATAGGGAATTTTCCCCCTACAATGTTACCTCCTTTTTTTGAGAACAAAATTATTTTCAATCTGAGTTCATAGTAAGAAAAAGAGGTGTTTCAGAGATAGAAGAGGATGGGTTTTTTTGTTTGCTTGTTTTTTGATTTTGTTTTTGTTTTTTTAATGGATTGAAGACAGGCTTTATTTGTGCCATGCAGACATCTGTGTGTCTGTCTGAAGATATACTGCGTAATGGAGCAGCTTATTCTGTAGCTTGTGACATTATGTGAGGTAGAGTTTAGGAAATCACTGATTATCCCTTCCTCCAGCATGTTTAGTAGGTAATGCAAATCAAACTTTTAGATACCTCTAATGTTTCCAAGTGGAAGTAATGGTAATACAAAGCTTCTTTGTGGGAAAAACTTGGGTGTGTTGATGGTGTCAAGAGTGTAAATTTACACATCATTAGAAAACCAGGAAAAGTAACTTTTTCAAAGAGCTTGCTGGCCTTGATGTTGAATGTGTCTGGAAAAATGTAGAGTACTCATGATTCTAGAAATAAACTTTCAGGATTCTCAGCTCAGGGGAATTTGTTGAATGCAGTGGTATTCTGTCTAAATGCTTTTTAGTAAATGATTTTTTTTCCCTCTTCCTTTCTAGTCATAGAGTATTAAGGCACACTGCAGTTATTTGTACCAGTCGATCTCTTCATATTCGAGCTACTGTCTGCAGAAGTAATGCCCTTGAAGATGAAGAAGGCAGAGGAGACAATATGTTGGTGTTTGTGGATGTAGAAAATATCAATACTGTAAGTTCTAATAATAGTAGCTCAGCAGATGTATGTCAGCAGTAGAGCCAAGACTTAAGTTGTTGTGGTTTTTTTCCCATCTGTTTTGCGAACACTTAAGTATGCCTTGCATACTTGATCATTCCAATTACTTCTGGAAAGACAGTACTAACTTTGAAGTTATATCTCAGCTCTCTAGAAGTCTGCTACAACTGTCTCAGTCCTAAAGAAATACCAATACTGTAGCTTAGAATCTTTTTATTAAGTTTTATTCCAAATTCATGAATGTTTTTCATGGATCATTCTGAATGAGACAACCTCTGTCCCCTGCAGCTTTTCAGTGAAAACACTGGTAGATTTGATGGTGATTTGAAGTCAAGATTTAAGCTCTAACTTGGAGGAAGCTTCAGTGTTTACATCTTATTACTAAACTTTGAAAGGTGTTTTTGCAAATACAAGCCAATTACAGATATATCTGTTGACATAGCAAAGCAGATAAAAACATTTCAGTTCTTCATTCCATGCTAATTTAAATTTACTCATTTCTCTGGTAAAGCTGCTTCCATTTTCTCAACGACAAAGCAAGGTAATTGAGTGCTATGTTTATAGAATTCCTAGAAACTTATCTGGTAGTGGAATCATTGAGCTCATTTGTCAGTTTGTTTTAAAGGTGTGTGCACTTCAGCTACTAAAATGAATATTGTCCACTTCTTTGAGCAGGACAGAATGTTTTATGAAGTATTTAACAAGTTAACATATAACATTGCGTGAAACTTAGTTTTCCACTATCACCTCACTCTTCCTAGGAAAGGAAGCCAACCCCAAAAGCTACTTCTCATTGTGTATATATGTGAAATATATTAAAAATTGAATTCCTGAGATTTATGACCTAGCAATATTCCTAAAGTAATCTTAGAAACTAAGCGGCCTTGTAGACGAAGTTCTGCATTGGAGTTAAAAGCCTAGGCTTTGTTACAGTAATCTTAATCTGAAATATTAGCGTGTGGCTACTTTTCTGGGGATCTTTCTCTCCTCTTTGTGTGGCTTTGTTTACTGGAATTGGAAGTTGCTGTGAGCTGGGGCTGTTTTACACTACAGTGGGTCTTAATTGTCTTCCTGTCTTTCCTTCATACTGTATTATGGATGGTGTGAATAATCAATTAAATTAAGATTCTAACAGTGCCACCTTACAATGACCACCATAGGATGTAGAATATCACAGTTGTGATTTGTCTTATTTGGCATAATTTTTGTTTCTTCCTTAGAGTGAGACTGGTGTTAAAGAATTTCATATTGTGCAAGTTTCAAGTAATAGCAAGCACTGGAAGCTTCAAAAATCTGTTAACATCACTGAAGACAAAGGTGTGTATCTTTGTCACTAAGAGGATGGTGAGTCCAGCTTCTGCCTGATAAAAACAGAAGAATCTTACAAGGAGATGAATTTGGCTTTTGGGATAAGTAATTTCTGAAAACATTTCGTCCTTTTCAGACTTACTGCAGCTTTTCTTTTATTAGTGTTTCAAGGAAAGTATGTGGACAAATAACTTTCAGTCTTCATTAATGTTAAGCACAGGCTTAACTTAGAGGTAAATTATTTCAGTGATGTAGAGAAATCCATGTCTGAGTTGGCTGATAATTTACTTTTCAAGAGGTGTGATCCTTTAAATTTAACACTGATATAAATAATTTAAAGTAATGAATCAACAGCATATTTGACACAAGGGCTCTATTCAGTTATTAGAAATATACCAGTATTGCTAGTGCTGTATCCTGCAAACTACCCCAGATGAAAAAAGAGCTGTTCTTGTATCTAACAAATGGTATTGTTACATGTACGCTGACATTGCATTTACTTCAATTTGTCTAGAAATGTATTCTTCTTGTGTTAATATTGAGGGTGATCCAGTCAGATAAACTGAATCTCTTGTCTTTTGTTCCCTATTTCTTTCTATGTGTTTCCTTTATGTGTTATGGCTCACTTCCTATTCCAGAAGGAGATGGAAGGAGACAAGAGAAGATGCATCATCTTTACTACCGTGCAGTCACGGAAAATTCATTATCTTTACTATCATGTGCAGTTGCTCTGCTTGATTTAGTTATACTTGATTATCATCAGTGTGTTATTTATGAAGTTTAAAGAATTTTGGGCAATGAGATGGGACTCTGGTTATGTTGAAACGGGGGTGAAAACAGTCTTGCAACTTTTTTCTTTCAGATACTAAACTCGCTAGCAGAGAGAGAGCAAAGTTATGCTTTAAAGCAGTAAGATGCAAAAACTCAGAAGGTACGTTCTGCTCTAAATTTTTGAAGAAAATACTATATGGATGCTGTGTGATAAAGTTGTGACATCTTATGATGCTGATACAATGCCTCCCCTTTTTATCCCTTAGGAAATTACACGTTTGCGGACATCGTCTTTGGAAACGAACAGGTAGGTGAACAAGTGCAACTGCAGATTTTGTTTTGTGCAAGACATCCCTGTCATGTGAAAGTATCCCAGTGAAAGCCTTTTATTAAGTAGGAAGCTGAGTTTGACAGAAACTCGAGAATTCCAAAATGGTTGTCTTCCAGGTTAGCCCCCCTCTTTTTTTTTCTGTGTTTTTTTTTGTTTTTTTAAAGAGAGGTAACATAGGATGGTGGATGGTCTGGATTTCTAAGTTCTGAAATAATTCAGGAGCACATTGCAATGTGAACTTTTGCCAATGTTTTCCTTTTCTTTCTAACTCTTCACAGAGCAGTTCTTATATTTCTTCAGAAAGTTTAGTATTTCCCAGTCCTCTAGTTTTCTAGCAGAGATCTGTGGATGTCAGATTCTTGTTCAATTGTACTTTTCTTAATTATATTTTTACCAAGATAAGTTCAAAAATTCTAATAACAGCTTTTTCTAATTCTAGAAATAGTCTGAAAACTTACAATGGATGTTGATACCAAATTTTGAAATTACTAATGCAGACTCCAGTCAGTTTAAGGAGTCCATTTTTTTTTTCTTGAAAACTTAACATTCTAGACGACTATGCTCTTTTAATCTTTTTAAGCATACATGTATTGTCTGAAGAATCCTTCTAGCAATTGATCTTGGTACAGCAAATATTTTGCCAGAGCCTGAGGAAATTAGGCCACTTGCATCATATCAGAAATCGACATTAGCATAATGTAGATAGCTGGATGTCAGGTTGCTTATTTTATGCTGTGTGTAGATTTTCCATATATACATCCAACTGTTGTAAGCCGAAGAAAACCTACTCACTACCATTTCATTTTATATGCGTATAAATTTAAGACTAATGATCTGAGGCAGATGAATTTTTAAAATTGGATGAGCTGCATGAACTTCAGCTTTCTTGTAAGGAAATGTTCTCTAATTGAGGGGATGGGAGCCTCCCTTCTAGACAGTTACTCCAAAGCAGATTGTCTCTGTGGGTATGAGTAATTTATAGCTCTGTTTCCCTGTGTTACTGTAGCTCAGTAGGTAGAGCAACATGTGGCATCCTGTGGGTTTGCAAGGGGAAGCAAAGCAAGATAACAACTGAAATACCTGATGAGCTCTTTTAAGAGTAACTTGTGTCAGCTTGCATCCTGTTCTGAAAGCACTCTTTTTAAATCTTATTCAATCTTGCAGATAATAAGTTCAGCCAGTCCTTGTGCAGACTTTTTTTTTCAAAGCTTGTCCTCTGAAATTAAAAGAACTCATGTGCAGTCTCATGCTTATGCATCTCAAAGGGCTGTGAAACAATCATTTGATGAGACGGTGAAATTGATACAAAGATGCAGTGAAGTCGATTTGAACATTGTTGTACTGTGGAAGGTATGTATGTTTGGAACCTTTGTGGTAATATGGCCATGAAATATCACTGTTAGAAAATAAACTGAAGTGATGTCAAGAAGCAAAGGCAGTCTTCATAGCCATTTCTGTAATAAGTGTGCTTAAGTAGTTTCATGTTACTTGATGCACCCAGTTCTTAAAAGTTATCTTAAAACAGAAAATTCTTACATCTTGCATCAAGAGATATGTTAATGCTTGCTTTTGTTATAGTACTGTAGGTTTGAAGAAGAGGATCTTATTAGACAGAATGCAAATATTACGCAGTCACTAACTTTCAGTTGTTGTTTGTGCTTACAAAATTAAAAGCATACATGTAAAATAAATGTCATACTAGCATTTGATTTGAACAGTATAGAATTATCCACATAAACTAGGGGGCAAGTCAGTAGTTCTGCGTTAAGAAGATTATGATAGTTTCTGGTCTGCTAATGCCTTTATTATATTCTGTAGGCATATGTTGTGGAAGACAACAAACAGCTTATTTTGGAGGGCCAGCATCATGTTGCTCTTCATACAATTGGGAAGGAGGCATATTCGTTTCCTCAGAAGCAGGTAATCTAGTGTGAATTTTTTTTTCCTTTATAATTGCTTTCCAAGATAATCACGATGTGTTTTCTTGTAAATAAGTGGAATCACTGTGGGTCCTTTCATAGAACCTACATCAGATACCAGTAATTGTTAAGTTAGCAGATATCGCTAAATAATTCAGAATTACTTCAGTTTTTACTACTCATCTATATTTAAATAGCTAGGCTCAGCTGAAAGCTGAGAAAAGCAATACACAAGCAGATATACTGCTATGCATTTGGAGTAAGCTGTTCTGTGGTATTTCAGGATAGAGCTAGGAGCTTAATGGTATTAAATAAAAATTAATGATTATTTCATAACATAGTTAATAGTAAAATAGTGGAATTGCTTTTGAGTGTTACTAATTCTGTTACAATGCACAACCTCTAAAGTGAAGACCTGTAGTGTAAAATATTCAGAACAGCAGAATCACTGGATCAGTTAAAAAGATGTTGAAAGCTCTGGAACTGATTAGTTCATATCACATTACATCACTTGGAAGCTTTATAGCTTGTCTGATAGTTGAAAGAAGATAGCGTCTGTAAGAAACTGGTGGGTGTCTCCTGGTACATTAGTCTGTAACAGCTATGGAAGATATAGATAAGGTTCTGTAAAAACATCAATATTAGATGCAATTTACCTGTGTGAAGACTAATGTGCAAAATGGTAAAGAAGAAACAAGTCTTGTTTAGAGTTCTGCTGGGCACTACATTGCTGTTCTTGCTCTGGTGCTCTTATCATATATATCTTTCAGTGAGCTCTGACACAAAGTTGCATCCATCCATACATAGTGCATACATAGCGCTATGCATGAATTTTGTCAGGAAAACAATGTGGGACAAATGTATGTTTCTCTACATATCATAGCATAATGCAAGCAGTTAACTACTCTGAAGCTCTGCACCTGGCTTTGGTTCATAAGCCTCCAAGTATTTTTATCTCATGAAGAGGATTTTTCCACAATTTTTTTTTTTTTTGCTATGAAGTAGATGGGAATAGGTAAGAGTATGTAGTTTGAGCTAAACTGGCTGGTGTTCATTGGGACTGAAAAATAGGAAAATTTAAATTCTAGTATCTGAAGATTATTTTTTTTCACTTATTCCCCCACCTCAGCTTCCCATTCCAATACTGTCTTTCTTGTCTTAAGGTGCATGTAGAATGGTAGATCCCACTGTAGACATCTAAAATTAGGAGAGAAAACATTGTGGACTTCTGATTTCATTGAGGTCTGGTTCTAGCAAAGGGGTAGGGAGAGAAAAACTTGGAATGAATGAATTGCATCTGCATCCTAAAATAAACAACTGCACATACTAGGGATAGAATTTTGCACATGGATTGTGAATAGACATGTAAGAAAACTAGAGGTCCATGTCTGAAGCTCTAGCTGTGTGCATCAAATTCAGTTTTAAAATGAAAGACATGAAGCCTGCCACCAGCAATAAAGAGGATCCATATGTACCTGAAATTTGTTTTGAGGAATACATGCTTCCCTATCAGCAATCTGTATCTATAATCCATTTCTCCTCAGCTGTTATTATTGCAACTGCATTCTGAACCTTGGTTGGAAACAAAAATGCATCTGTGTTGTGATGCAGTTGAAATTTGGTATAAGGGTAATGGTGGTTGTTCTTAATAACTGGAAATTCTGTGTCCACATGATAAAAAAAGCCCAGATTTACTTTGGATTTTAAGAACCTGTAACTTCAAGGATGCTAAGAATAAGAAATTTCATATGCTTATTTCTGTTTGTTTAAAATTGGAAATATATAGTGTGAGGAAAGTAAATGAACTCCTTTGAAATGAGAGGTGAGGTATAACAAATGAAGTGATCTGAGACTTTTGTTCACTCCACATTTAAGAATGAAAAGGATCCCCAAAATAGGACTGAATGAGTCTAGGCAGAAAATAATATACTTAACATATTAAAGATTGCATATTGTCATTGAATTACCTTGCTCCCAAACATAAACATTACTAACTGGACACTTTCAGTGTATAGTTTTAAGACTTGTAATGTAGCATTAAAGTAGTTGTCTTTTGAGTCTGTATTTATTCTTTAAGTATTAAGCAGGGTTGGAAACTCCAGGCTGTTCCTGAGTATCCTCTGCTGACAGGATAAAAGTTGGATGTTTTCTGTAGTCTAGACAGTAGAGGGAGATGGAGATGCATGTTTCTTACCAGTGCATGTTGGTTACCAGTTCTTAAATGAAAAAGGGATTTATTTACACAGCTTGAACAGATTGTCACCTGCAATAATCCACTCGTTGCATTTCTTGCTGTGTTGTATTCCTGTTCTTCTTCAGTCACTTTCTTCTTGACTTGAAACTGCTTCTGTTTCATGCTGCTGGAACCAGCAAAGGAATTTTTGTGTCTGTGTATCAGTAAAGCCATCCCCACCTGAGAACAGTCTCACAAATAGATATGAAGAAAATGTGAACAAGATTTGCCTGTGCACCCCTTTTTTAACCCTCAAATGACTCAAGTCTTAATGGAATTAATCAAATAACTGAACACATCAAGAGAACTTGCTTAATCTTTTGGTTAAATTCTATGATCTGGGTGGCTTATGCTGCTTTGTCAGTTATGGTATATTCAGATTAAATCTTTGCCAGCTTTTAAGGATTTAGTTTGGATTTATAGAAGCTTCTAGAACTGTTCAGGGAAACAAAGCTGCAGTAAAGAACTATAGTTAAAGAACAGTAGGTTTGTGTTTGTTGGCACTGTGTTTCTCAACTTCTTCCAGCAGTTGCTGGTAGATGGGTTTCTGGCTGTGCTGCTATAAAATGATCTTTGTCATGTGCCTGAGCCAGCATGTTAGATTGCTGACAGAGATGCAAGGACACAGGGTTGCTTCTGCATGGTTTATTGTGGAACATGCAGTGCATGCAATAGGGATGTGGAACAGACAGCAAGATGCAATTATTTCTTTATCACAGTAGCATAGTTTGCCATAGTATGATAAAATCAAGGTAGAACCTCTGTTTTCTATAAAACCAAGATAAAGTTTTAGGAGAAGGCTAAAAATCTGGCGAGCATTTCTGTCTATACCCACATAAGAAATTCTATACAAATTATACCTGGATGCTCAAATGCATGCATTTCCTTTTTTTCATATCTGTTCAAAATAGAATTATGAATCCTAAACTTTTTTCAGGCTAAGATAAACACAACCATGACTATGAGGCTTACTGGTTTTCTGTCATTGGATGCAATTTCGTTTTGTTTACACTGCAGCTTTTGTTTGTTTGTGGTGGTGTGTGTGTGTGTGTGTTTGGTTTTTTTGTTGTGTTTTTTGTTTTGGGTTTTTTTTTCCTCTCTAGCTAGGTAGCACTGCTTTTTAGCATAGGTTACTGGACATAGACTTCTGAGGTGTTGTGATGATCATCTGTATGTTCTAGAAGTTTAGAATCATAACACATAGTATGCAGAAGGAAAAGGCTTTAATGCTTTATCAGAGCCAATATTCTTTTTGTTGCATATAGAAAGCTTTAAATAGTATGGAAAAAAATTCTTTTATTGTATTTGTGAAAAAAATGGTCTTTTGTTAATAGTTCATTTCCTTGAATCAGAGACACAAAATATATCACAAAGTGATGTGCTATGGTCTCAAACAACCATATGTGACTCACATAAAGTGTTAGAATAGGAAATAGGTCTGAAGAGATGTGTTAGCAATAGCTGTTTGAGTCCAAATAGTAAAAGTCTCACTAATAAAAATTAGCTAGGTATTTGTCACTAATGGCTGCTGGTTTTTTTGGTGTGGTTTTCTTTTTTTTTGGCAGCAATACTACTGTGGATGCTGTTTGTCTTCTAAAACTTGCTTTCAGGAATCAGGTTGTTTTGACTGAAGGTCAACTTTATGATTGCATCTAAATACAGCTTGTTCTTGGCCTCTCTACCCTCACTTAGTAAAAGCACAAAAATGTAGAACGCTTTAAGCATCCAATCACAGTCAGGGCTGTTGCTGAATATTATTTCTTATTGCCATTACCTACATTTTTCTAATCTGGTGAATTCAAATCAAAAGATTCCAAAGGAAAAGGACAGTGTTAATATGGTGGGGTGGAATTAGCAGTGTGGGGCTGAAGCATTTGCCACGCTTCTGACTGGCAAAAATTTTGCTGTGATGGAAGGTGGGAAGCACCTATGTCATATAGGTTAGTGTGCAGGGATATGGCTTGTGCCATAAGCTCTTGTGAGTGTTAGGTTAATGGTTGGACTCTAACCTTGATGGTCATTTCCTATTAAGGTAATTAATTCTGTTATTGTGTCTGTAAGTATTGCTGGCATGTTGGGAATAGTGTTTTTTTACTTCTGAAACACAAAAGCATGAGATTTTAGGCTTAGTTTTGACTAAATTCTATAGATGATGTAACTTAAGACAGTCTCCATGTCAGCCCTCTATTTTCATTTTCAAGCAGTCTTGTAGTGTACAAAGTGGATACCTTCCAGGCAGAATTAATCTAGATGTGCTCCAGGACTGCACATGATGTTCTTCTGTGCTGCTCATTCATTCCTGTGAATTAGGCCAGTGCTAGTGTAAAGTTCATAAAATGAATATAGCATAGATGCAGGCTTTTTGACAGTTTTGCACTTAAGAGATGGTAATTTTTGGTACCACTTCTTAATGCAGATGCATCTTAGTCAGGCAGGAG
The DNA here is from genome assembly GCA_038090715.1 of Florisuga fusca. Lineage (NCBI taxonomy): Eukaryota > Metazoa > Chordata > Aves > Apodiformes > Trochilidae > Florisuga > Florisuga fusca. The sequence goes on from JAAWXA010000005.1 coordinate 18,399,785, forward strand.
TAGCTTGGTTGCAAGTATTAATTTTTGAAAGGTAGAAGAGGCTTTATATAACTTTTTTCCTAACAGTGATTTACTTGGAGTATTATCTTGTGCTCATTCATATTTTTTTTTACACAATACATGGGGAGGGATACTTGAATCAAGCACAGATTGTCAGAATAGATTTAAGACTTTCTTAAATCACCAGCTTGGTGAGGGAAGTAAAATTTTTAAGGGTAAACATCAAAAGCCGAAGTGTGCATTTTTCACTCTGTTGCATGAGTTAATGTACCAGTTAGTGTACCAGTTTGGGAGGACTGGATTATGTTGTTGTCTGTCATGGTTTAATGCTGGGCCAGCAAACTGAATGACAGATTCTCTCTATTAATCTCTCTCCCTGATAAAGGGAGAAGAAAGAATAAGGGAGAGAGTCTTATGGGTTGGAAACTAAACCACACAGCTTTAATGAAACAGTGATATAAAAAAGGGGGAAAAAATTATATATACAAATATACAGAAAACCAATATCATGATCCTCCCTGCTTTCCCCCCAGTAATGCTCATGTCACCACTGAGGCTGCAGGGCAGCCCTGGGAAAGTCCAGCAGCAGTCAGGAGCTGGAGGCAGGAACACACAGATTCAGGTTGACAGAGATTGGGACCACAGGCAGACAAAAAGATGGAATCCTCCCGGGATGGTGAAGTAAACAGGGACAGGCAGAGAAGGGCCAAAGGGAAGGGAAAAAGGCAAAGGGTGAAGAGATTTGACCCTCATGATCCCTCAAATTCATAGAGTGTGATGCATATGGGATGGAATACTCTGGTCAGTTGTGGTCACCTGTGTTGTCTGCTCCTCCGTAAAGGAGCGTTGCAGGTGTGACCCCTTTACTCCCTTTCTCTCTCTGGAGCATAAGATGTTCCTCAGAACTGAGCAGTGGCCTTGGTTCTGCATACCAGTCTCTATCTGTAACTGTAAACATCAAGCAGTATCAGTCTGAGAAGCAGACACTGACTGAGAAACTTGCTGTTTATTTCAGCAAGTGCAGCTACTTAGAAGAGACTTACCTGAAAGCAGAATTAAAGGACAGAAAATTACTTCTATCCTGGCCCAAACCAGGACATTGTCATGATTGTAATATTCTAAATAGCCAAAAAATTGTATCTGCTGCTTTACATATTGAGGGACTGCACATACACTGATAAATCTGTCTTCTCAAGTGCATTATTACTGGTGTCTTAATGAAATATGTTTCTTGGAGTTGTTACTTCTATAGTTAGGAACTAGAATGGATGTAGAGAAGTTATAAGTTGCATAGTGAAGGAATCAACTTAAAACTGTCTTAAAATGGGAAAGAGAGAAGCATCACTTAGTATCTCATCTCACTTTTATTCTCTTGCTTTCACATATTCTGCTTTTACTTTTAGCTTTGTTCAAGTGTTACTTGTTAAGGTTTTATTCTGTGCTGTGCATACTGATCCTTCATACTTGACTGAGCATGTTAGTCCTTTTAGCTCCGTGTAACTTGATTAATGGGGCAGATGTGCTGAATTTTCATAGAACTTGGAAATCAAATTGAGTTGTTTAGTTTTTTCTGATATATTTGAGAGCACATTGACCCAGACATTGAGTAGATTGTTTTTGAAATTGAAAATTTTAAGTTGCCTAATATTACATAGAAAAAGAATTAAAAATAATTGCATGTGAAGATAACATCACATCCATCCATCTGGTAAAAAGTAAGAGCTTTTCAATTTGAAAGTGCATTCTAAGTGATTAAAGAATGTATTGTGGGCAGACTTGCGTATTACACCTATCAGACAATGCAGAAAGATACTTTGGCCAGTTTAATTTTTGACTTCTCTAACTTTTAGCCTAGGGCGGTTGCAGGAGATATCTAAAACCAGTTGTGAATTACTAATATGCAATTTTAGCAGTGTGAATAGGGGTAATAAACAACTTTCGTTTCAGAGTAGCAGAACATCAGACTAAAGATCCAGGTTTTTTCCTCACTACTGAATAGGTGAAAATGTGGAGAGTGTTCTACTTAAAATAGTAAGCTTCTGTCTAGTTTGCTAGAAGTTGACTTTTGTGGATGGCTTTGGGCAGCAAAGAGCCAGCCAAAAAAGAAGCAACTTTCCTGGCACCAATTACACAGATGGTAGCTTTTGGAAAGTAACTGAGAGAGCAGTGTGTTCCTGATGTTACTTCCTCTTGTGTATTTATGGTAAAAAAACAGTAAGCTTAAACATGAGACTATAAAATTTAAAACAGGAACAAAAACCATTCCCTGTCCCATCGGCAGCAGAGTGCTTCCAAACTCCTCTTATAATGAAGGCTTCTCCAGTCAAGCTTATCTGTACTTATATCAGTATGTATGGATGAGAGCTTCAAATAACACCTTAGCCATTTTTTAAAGGGGAGTATTTTAACCATTGTAGTGGCCTTCTTGTGTGCAATACTTGGTGCTTGTTGTCTGTGGGAGCCCATGGCACTTTTGAAGGACTTGCGAGGAACCATGATGGGTTAACAAGCAGACTTCAGATGTCAGAACTTTTGGTTTTGCCCTTAAAAAGGCAATACTTCATTTGAGCTGGTATTCTAGGAGTTCATCAACAAAATGCCAGCTGTTTAATTCTCAATTTTGTTTTACTTTGTTTTTAAGAGTGAGTAATCAAAAGTCTTGAGGCTTTTAACTGCTTGGTGCCTATTCTTCAAGGGAGAGTATAGATGCCCAGGTAGGGTATGGGCATCTTTTTTGTAGCCTTGATCCAATTTCCCAAGCTCTTAGAGCAGAGCAAGGGCTTAATGCACCTTTAAATTTAGCATTAACTCTCTTCTTAACTATTAGGTAAATGAATCATGTACTAAATGTCATGTCTCAGCCTTTGTTCTAGGTACACAGTTAGAAAAAAACCCTAGATTTTGAGCAACTGAACTTGGAGACACAGACATCTTGTCTGAATCTGATACCCAGAGGCTGTCTGGAATTTTGGTGGTAAATGGTTAATCTTGCTGCTTGCCAGTCCTTCAGCAGAGGTGTAATATTAGAAGTAAAGGTTTGAAGTATTAAGAAATCTCTGCACTTTCACTGGTAAATGTTCCTGCTGCATTTCATGATGTTCTTGTCTAGAGATAAACCTTCATATTTGTCTCTTGTAGGGTTTAAAAAAAATACTCGGGAATTCTGATTGGGAGGACTTGGAACAGGTAATTGACTCTAGGGCAAACTATAGTGTGTAGGATATTGATATGTGATTGAAGAGGGCATTGAAAAACTGGTTGGACTGTATTTGGACTCATTTGAGGGGAAAGATCAATTTAAATGAAAACATGTAATCTTCACTGTGTTTCATGCTGTCAGTTTTTATCAAGTTAGATACCCACAGGGTAGGGTGAAAATAACAAATTCAGTGCTTAAAATAAATTTTGTTGTTACTATAAGTATCTTCTTTCTTCTCAAATTATTTTTTAAGAAAACTAGTCTTTCTTTTGAGAGGAAAGAAGTGCAAACCTGATAAAATACGTGACGTCTTTTTGGTATTACCAGCACAGGTGCTGATATATTTATACATACTGCATAATGTCCATTGTGTCTGTTATTTTGAGTCAGTATGTGTTGCCTACAGTATTTCTTCAACTTTCAAAGAACAGTCCATCACCCTTAAATGACAAGTATTACTTTGTTTCATTGTACTGACTTATTGGTGGCTTTTTAAAATCTTCACATACTTTTAGTAGTCCGTCACACTGCTGCAAATTCTTTTTTCTTCTAAAGGTCGACTTTTTGCAAAATAGATTTATAAGGGTATACTAAAAGACAGCCTCTTCCTGAATAAATCCTGCTTGCAAAACAGATTAGATGATGATAGAGTTACAGTAGTGCTGTAATGCTGGACCAAATGCAGCCCGATTGCCTCATTTGGTGTTGCGTCTTTCTGTATCATCTAATTTCTTCTGCTTCAGAGATTTGATTCTTCCCACAAGGTTAGGATGAATCCCAAGTAGTGTGTCAGTGCTTGGCTTGCATACCTGCGGGAGCTTGCTTTAAAATACTGTGTTATTAAATATTTCTGTCATTGTTAGCATGTTCCCTATAAGCTTCTGTTTGATTTTCTTTGGGTCTGATTTGGGAAACTTGCTATTGGCTTTCCTGTTGTGAACTTTCCAGGGCAGGTGGTGGATTTTTTATTTATTTTTTAGGTACAGCTGCTGAATAGGGAACTGTAAATGCTGTCCCTTTTTCTTAGAAAGGAAATAAAACCAAACACTAACAAACTACTGCACCAATAGCATGCTTTTGTGAAACTTGTGTATCTAGTCCTTTCACAAGCAGCTGTGAAATCTGTCTCAAGAGAAGGTAATAGATAAATCAGTTCCTCATCTAGCATGCCACACATTGGGGAAAAAAAAAAAAAAAAGATAAGCTTCATGATGTTGTGTAGATTTATTTCCCTGGAGTTGTAGTTCATAATGTAAAATTGTAGCTTCTGTGACTAGATTTCTTGCGTGGTGTTGCACAGTACTGTATGTCAGTGTCTTAAATGTAATTCTGAATTTGTGTTTTAGGAATTACCAGAAACGGTTCTCTTGAAGTTTTTTCGACCAGAAAGCACACCAGTACCTGCAAGACCAACACCAGAGCAGCTTTCTAATCTTATCAAGACAAGTCTTCGTTATCCAGAGTCTTTCAATCATTCTTTCCATCAAAAAAGGTTAGTGCAACATTTTCTTTAGAAACTCTTGAAATACTGTTAAATTTGGAGAGATGCTGTGTGGGTTATGATACAAAAGATAAGTGTTGGGTATGCAAGGTTGAAATCTTGTGCAATTCTTGAACTGAATGCTTCAGAATTTTTTAAGCAAAATGAAAGTTTCACGTAGAGAAATAGGCTTTAATTATTAATACCACAGTTCAGTTTTAATGTTAGCTAGCAATATTACCAAACTTACTGGAAAAAAAATAATTCTGATGTCTTGGTGTCAGAGTGAACAGTGCCACTACTTTGAGAATCTAGACAGAAAGTAAGAGTTACTTTGTAGTCAAAAGAATTGTTACGTCTTCAGTATCTGACTTGCCAAGATTATCTACAAAATGGTTCTGATTGATGTCAGAAGGAAAGGTGGTATCAGCTTGGATTAATGGGGCTTGTCTCCTGGAAGAATATCAGAATTAACCTCTGTCAAAAAGGAGACTCATAGAGTGAATCAGTTGGAGCCTGCAAAATCCATGAATCTTTCAAAATGAAAATGGAAATAAAGTCCTATGGATTCATATCCAGACACAAAATTAAATTTACTTGAAACACAAAGATATACCCATTTAGGTTTGAGTTGTTGTATCTCAAAACTCTGTTCTGTTATATTTTTCCCCCTAAAGTTTCAGCTTATATAAGTTGCCAAAAGGAAGGGATTTCTTTCTTAAAATATGACATTTAAATGCTTTATAAGATGGCATATTGTAATGACAGTTATAAAGCATGCTTTACTCCAGTTGCAAGTTCATAACTTATTTGCCATAGTTGCTAATTGTTGCAGATTTAGGATATTTAAACTCTAAAGCATTGGCAAGAGATTCCAGTTGCACAAATCACTTCCTGCATAGATAGAGCTGTTTCAGCTGCAGTAATATGTAAATCTGCCTAAGAATATCTTGGGGTCTTTGCTGCTGCATTATTTTAAAAAAATTGTACTAATTGTGAACAAGAAGAATATCAATTCACTGTATTAGCTTTATTCAGGGTAAAGGCTTAAATCAATACCAAGTGTGTATGTGCTGTCTGTTCTATCTGGGCATGATTCTGGCTAAAACTTATGCCAGATGCTGGCAATTCCTCTGCAGGAGACAATGTGGAGTAGCAGTCTCTGGATAAAATGTGCTGAGCAGTTATTCAGAGAGTAGGACACTGGATCACATTATCCCACTTGGAAATGTCTATTGTCATAAAATATCCTGTAAACATAAAGCTAGCAAAAGTATAAATAATACCTTTCCCAGCTGCTGTTTACCTTGGTGGCTTTGGTTATAAGTAACTTGTCAATGTAAGTGATTTTATTGCTACCTACACTCTGACTGTTGCATAACAGAAAGCTACATGCTAATTTTATATAACTTGAAATTTATTTGAAGTATTTAAGAGATATGACAGACTATCCAGAGTAAGACTTTTTTTCTTTACTATGGAACTGTTTTTCTTTGCAGCCTCTGTCTGGTACCTGTCACTCTTCTACTCTCCAATTGTTCTCAGGCTGTTGTAGATGTGATGATTGATTTGCGGCATAAAACAACAAGGTAATATGTGAATGTTTAATAAACCATTTTTTTCTGAGAATACTTCCCAGTTTGGGGACTTCTGGAATGTTTTACCTGTACTGAGTATCTAGGATTTTTTCAACACTGTGTTCCTTGAAAGAACTGAAGGTGATAAAAGGTCATAAAGTCAAATGGGAGTCTTCAGTCAGTGCTCAATTTTACCTCTGGCTATTGCTAAAACAGCACCTTGAACTGTGACTTTTGAATAGTTAAACTGCAGATCTTTTCTTTTTTCTAGGAATGTGGAAATGCTTTTGAACTATTGAAATATGAGCTTCAGCAACCTTACTTTATTAAATACATGTTGTTGGGCTTTTGTTTTTTAAAATACTGAGTAATTTGTAGAAAATTTTTGAAGTTTAAACAAATACTTCCTCATGCAATGTGTCTTTATATAAAAGGTCATAGAACTTTACTTTAAGACTTCCTCGTGTTTTGTCACCTGATTCTTAGCTTATGAAACACCTTTTGCTTAGGTCTGTAGTATTATGTGTGAAAATATTAGTGCTGAGGAAGTTTCTCGTGAATTTTTTCTAAAAGCTTGACCAAGGGTTTCTGTGGGAGAGAGAGGGAATTCAGTACCATGTTATACCACTGATTCTTCCATTTCTGTTAAAGCAAGCTGATATAACTTGTGTACTTTGGGTGACACCCTCTCCCCCCCCTGCCTTTTCTCCTGTAGATGTAATGATACTTGGTCTGCTTACTACAAAATAGATTGTGGGATTCTTGGGGTAGGTGTATTTGTGTCAGATTGTCATGGGAAAAAGTTGGCATCTTGCCAACAGTCCATCCAGGCAGGTAAGAAATTAGAAGCCCAGGGCCTGATTCACAGACTCAGAAATAGAGAAGATTTAAGTTTGTGCTATGTTGTGCTAGTTGAGATTAGGAAGCTATTCACTAATCTGGTGTTTTTTTCACAAGATGTTCATGTTTTGTAACAGCATTATAAGATGTCTTAGGAAAGATAGTGTGGGCATCTACCTTGAAAATTCTGAAAAAACGACACACCACACCTCACCTTACCCTTATTAACACAGTGTCTATAAAGCTGTATATATCCATGTTAATTATTTGTGTGATACCCACTCTCTTTAAACTTGAGGTCAGGGACAGGCCTGAGAATGCCTTTTATAGGAATTCCTAAAGCTGTTACAGTTATCTTGTTACTGTGTCTACTGTTAGTGTTGCATGCCAGTTCTGTAGAAAGCTGGGAATACACTGGCATTCATCCCTGTATGTATGTATAAATGTTGTGTATAGTGTACAGTATACTGGGAACCAAAGAAATGCTTAAAGATGTGTACTGATCCATCTGAGCCAAGGGGAAAGCTGCTGTAAAGAGTATTAAGTGTCAGTCAGAAAACATTGATCAGTATTTGATCAGAAGAAAGGAGACAGAGTTAAATTGAGCTGATGGGTGGACATAGAGATCCATAAAGATATGTAAGGGTGGGTACCTTAGGTACTCTGTCTCTGAGTGTGTTTGTTTGTGGGGATGAGGTATGTGTGATGTAGCAGGAAAGAAGAAGACTTTTTGTTTTAAGCAGCATTTAGCATCTTGATAGAATGTAAAGTGCAGGTCTGTCTATACTTACGATTGCAGCTGTTACCCTTTGTCTTGCTACAAAATCCTTAATTTCTTAAAAATAAGGGAGATGTGTGTGTGTGTCTGTATGAAGCAAAGCATGAGGCATGTGGGGAAGTCAGTCACTTAATTGTGAAATTACTGTAGGCAAGTAGTTAAAAAGACTTGCCAGCTTCCAAGACAAAGACCAATGGCAGTGGGCACTCTTGCATCCACAGACTGCCAGAATAGTAAATTAAGTTCCCAACTTCTGACATCTTTTCAAAAGTTTTCAGAAAACAAAAGCAAGCATATCTTTGTAAGGGGCTGTTGATGGAGATAGAGTACATTGTGCAGTCTTGGGCAAACCTGAGGTTGGAGGGAATCATGTGATTCCCTGGTAATACAGGCTTCAAACGCAGAGAAATAACATTGTTGCCTTCTTTTTCAGCCCAGAAGCACTAGAAATCCATGGATCTTTTACGTGGCTTGGGCAAACCCAGTACAAACTTCAACTTAAAAGCCAGGAGGTCTATAGCTTGCAGCTGAAAGCTTGCTTCGTTCATACAGGTGTCTATAATCTTGGAACCCCCAGAGTGTTTGCCAAGCTAGTGGACCAAGTTACTTTGTTTGAAACGAGTCAGCAGAACTCCATGCCTGCACTGATTGTCATTAATAATATCTGACCATTTCCTGGAGAAAGTAAAAGTCACACTAAAAGACAAAATAAATGGGATTCTTTTCTTATATTGCTGGTTGACGTTTTGCTGCAGTTTTTGGAAATAGCACCTCAGACATCTAACTTGTACTAAAGATTGTGTAGAAAAGAAAATAGCAAAATATTCAGACAACTTGTCAGTTTGTTTCTCAATGCAACGCACGTTGGACTGAAATTACGTTTATCCTTTTATAATATATTTCTTCTCTGGTAATTATGATATTCATAACACAAAATACTCTCTAACTCCAGATCTGAACATATTTGTATGTCCTATGCCCTGTCAAAAATGCAGCTTGACTGCTGTTACAACTTCCAGCATGGCGTGTTTAATATTTGTGGCTGTATTAGGATACGGTTCAGGAAGAAACGCTCATTGGCTTTTTCCTGTCTGAAGCCCATTAGTCATGATAAATTCCAATGTTACTGTGAAATTCAATAAGGTCTCTCAAATCCATTTCTGTTTCTAATTTCTTTAGTTTAAAATTTTATTTTGAGTTTTCACGTTTATGGAAACTGGTGACCTTTCGAGGTTTACGTACAAGTCCCACCTAAGGTGTTTAAAAAAAAAAAAAAAGGCTTCTTCACCCAGTTTGAGTATTTCCTCATTCATCTCAACACAGAATGCACTATTTCCACAACCATGAGATTGTCATATAAATTGTCACTTCCTTTATTATGTAACTATAACAATTGATCTGTTTTAAAAAAAAATCTACTCAAGATTTTCAAGAAATGTATTATATTTATAACAAATGTACTGTAAATAGAATAAAACATACACCATATTCGCTGTATGGACTTGTGGCCTTTTCTTCTTTCCTTTTCAATACAGCTGTATCAGTTGGCAAGTGCTGATGCTGTATATATATTCTGTATTGTCTTCATGAAGTTTCTGTCCTGTTGTCACAGGACATTGAAACTTGTAGTGGGTGCTATATTTGCCTTTTGAGTTTTTATCCATTGTACTCAGATGCAGGTTTCAGCTGAGAAACCCCAATTACTTGTGATGTGCTGGGGATTTTTAATTGGAATGCTAGCTGCTGAACAAAGTGCAGGCTGTGTGGAACAATCAAATGCAACAAAACCAGGAGTTGGAGTTAGGAGTTACAGATCATGCTGCATTAGTTCAGCAGAGTACAAGGCAAATCAAGCATTTAAAGAAATGTAAGGCTCTTGACAATCTGCTCTGTCTGGTGGCTGAAGGAAATTTCTTCATAGAGTAGCAGTAGCTTATGAAACATTATATTGCCCTCCAGGTGTTTAGTTTCGTTTTAGTTTGTTTTTTTGAGGTCAGGTTTCAAATTTTCTCATATTCAGTACTACTGGTGGATTATCTCCAGGACTTAAATTTCCTGAGAAGTGTCAGAACCCATTCCCAGCACGTGACCTTTCATAGCTGCACTTAATATGGCTGTGGATCACATTGATAAATCAGTTGTACACTTTGAGTATTATCTAACAATGAAAATGTTGCTTCAGGCATAGAGTTCTTTCCTGCTGTTGGGCAGATTGGAAGACTAATCTTTCTAAATGTTTCTTGGCACTGTAGCCTTTAAGCTGTGTCATCAGTCCTCTTTCTGTCTTGACACTCTTTTAGGAAAAGAAATCATTATTGATGCCATTCAGCCATGCAGCTGTCGACCACAATAATCTAAGTCATGGTTGGTGTATTTTTAAGACTACTTCAAATACTCAAGTGGCGCAGGTCACTTTTTTCTGATAAAGGATGTTTCCATAAGAGTTCTGTGAGATATAAGTCAGAATTTTAACTGCTTTTCAGCCTTGTCACAAGGAACTGGTAAGAAATAGTATCTGCTGTGATTTCAAAGTTGTACTGCTCTGAAGAGTCCACTTGCTGCAGGAGTGACTAACTATAGAAACTACCAGGCTGTGCTGACCTGGTGGCTCATGTCTTACATTACAGTCATCCTAACTTTTAGGGTCAGCAAACAATTACTTGCTATGTCCATTGGAGCTACTCTATAAAAAAACTCTTTAACACATTCTGTAGCTTGACTTGCCGGAAATCCTGTGTCTAGATGGACTTCTTGTTTCTGGGAATGTTTATAGGACTATGGTGAGCTAATGATGTGGCAGGATGCTAAAGGAGCTGGTGTAATGTTTTATTCAGCATGGGTAAAATTAGCAGTGCCTTCAGCACGCAGTTTCTGTATGTGTGTATTTCAATGTGAATTTTATATGTATATTAAGTTTTCCTGAGGAGTTCTGCAAAGCTCAGCAGTATAGGCTGTCAAACCAACCGAGAAGCCAGACTTTGATTATGCTATAGACATGGTTTTATGTAGCTAAGAAATCCCAGACAAACCAAACTTGCTTTCTCTTCACTTGTGTGAAATTTCCTCTTTGCTCTCTTTCCTTACGTGGTAATTCTGAAAATACATTTTTATTTTGTCATGTTTTAAGACCATCTACTGAGAAGTAGTATTTCTGATTCTGACTTCTAAAACTCATCATGCTGTTACAGAAGACTGCTGTCATGCTGTGTCCAAGGAATGATTTTATTTTGTAATCATTAACGTGCATTATTTCTAAATTGACACTGATTCCTCCCTGGTGTGTGGCTGACTCTGCACTTCATGCTGTGTAAAAAGCACAGAGCTGTTCAAAATAGAGTTTGAAAGGTAACAATTGGTGTGTGAGAACAGAAGTTTACTGTGTGGTTGCTTTGCAGGGGACGTGAGCATGGAGACAGAGCTAAGCCTGGCTCCTTAATGAATTCTCTCATAGAAAACTGCCCACGTGTGGACCCACAGAGATGATGGAAAACAGTTGTATTGAAATTAAAATTAATCAGGTCTTGCTATTGAGCAGGTAAGCATCTCTGCAAAGGCTGAAATTCTGCAACTTGGAGAACAATACTTCAGAAGAATCCCATGAACCTCCGGTAAGCTGCAAAAGCATCCTATTGAGTCTGCCACAGCAGTGTTACTGCTCAGAGTAGATTGAAATATCACATCTCTCTTTGAGGTAACTAGGAAAAAACATCTAAATTTACTGGGCCCATGGGATCTTGGTTTTTTTGGGGAATCTACTGAACTTTATTTTTTAATTAATTAATTTATTACCTTGATAGAAAAAGTACCGTAAAATCAGTAACATAAACCCATGAGACCTGCCAGGCTAGAGCTTTTCATGAAATACCTTTTCATCCTGGATCTGGTAGGAAATTTGGGAATTATTTAGTCTTCCACTACAAAAATAATGTATGGAATTATTTGTGGTTTGAGCTGCGTCACCAACATGTGTCATGAAACGCAGTTAATTCTGCCATCAATTTCATACTTCAGGACATCCATTGCTCCATGTTGTACTGTGGGAATTTGGGTGGTTCTGGGCTGCTTTGCCAAAAACTGCTGAAATTCTGCTCTGACATTATGATTTTTGTGCAATGGAGATCTGGAGCAGTAGGGTTTTATACTGTCTTCAGTAGGCTGGGAACATGATACAGAAAGCATGCGAAGTTTGTGAGGGCATAGTCTGGAGACAACATAAAACCATGCATTGGGTGACTTCTCCACTTTACATCGCTTAAGCTTGAGAATGAATTCTAATATGTGTTGATGGGGTATAACAAATAAATGTCAGAAATAAATGTCAGTTATAGTATGGCAGATCAACTATTTACATGCTACTTTTACTTCATTCATTCAGCCAGAGCTCAGTTCTGTTTTGAACTCTCCTATAAAGCAACAGGAATAATCTTCCTGGCTCAGCTTGCATGTGCACATTGAAATGGGACAACTAATACTCCATATATTTCTCGTTTGCTTGCAGAACTTGTGTATGCTCATCAGCAGGTATATGTTCATCATCTTCAGGCAGTGCCTAGTGGTGGTCTGCTTGTACCAACTGTGGCATCTCTCAAGTATTTCTTAATAAAGACCCTAGAAGGATGCCACCTGGAGGTAATAGAAGGGAATAGGTGCCTGAAGGGCTCGTGAATTCAGCCTAAGTTGCTTTGGGAGTCGCCTGTGACACCATCTGACAAGGGTGCTGAGAAAGCCACATGCCGGGCAGAGTTAGAGGGAAGGCAGAAAGTGCACAGAAGGAATGGGCTGAGTATGTGTCAGGAAAGAGCAACGGGAAACTCAGCCACTGGGAGCTGGAGGTGGAGAAGAGCTGGACAGAGCTTTCCAAGTGCAAGCTGAGGGCCTTCACTGTAATGGAAAATAAGGATGGTGTCCGGATGGTACCTGTGGGCAGAGTGATTACATAGGGAATGAGCTCAACTGCTGCTTTTTTGAATGGAGGGCCAAAATTTGGCCTTTAGAAACATGATTGCTGTCATACAGGCAAACCTAGGCAAAGCTGGCAAGTTTGACAGAAGGGTTGAAAAAGATGGGGCAGGCTTAGAGAAACTGTGGGAAGGAGAGGGATGGGATCTCACAGTTTGAAACCAGACAAAAATAAACATCAGAGCAGTGTGAGAGCAAGGCCCAGGGGGACAACAAGCAATACCTGTTTGTGAGAAAATGTTTAGAAGTCTGCATGCATCTTGAAGCTCCATTTAATTTGTCGTTCAGACTGTCAGCCACAAATTCTGGAGTAATTACAGGTGGTGGTTACCAAAAGAGAAAAAACCTTTCACTATTTTGTGGGCAAAGACTGTTTTTAATGACTCATAGGCAATTTGACTGCCTGCTACTATGGCAGAAATAATGCCCAGAATCTCCCATATCAGCTCCTCAAAGGAGGTCTGTTCTGTGCTTCAGTTACAATATTCACCTGATGGGAGATTCCTGTGTTTCCTCTTTCTGTTATAGGAGATAAATGTGCTGTTATGGCAACTTCCTGTGCTCATGCATCTATCCCCATCTACTTCCTCAAAAATGGTAGAAATAATACTAAATGCAGTATTCCCCTTTAATAGTGTACTTTATTAATTTTTTTTTAGAAGGACTGATTTTATTGATATAGCAAAAAAACTTATTGCCTTAATGTTTAACTAAACCCTTCAATGCATTGACAGGAAAGACAACAGCTTTAAAATTTAAATTACTCACAGCAAAACTCATCTTCAACGTCTCTTTCTTAAACTCTATTATTTAAATCTTGTTTAAACAGCTGTGTAATGGAATAAGGTCTTAACTAGCAGTAAAATCCTAAATGTCATATATATGTTGCAAATTTACAGGATTCTGAAATAGTTTATCACAAAACCAGTACTGATTTTTGTCTTGTAGACAATATGGTCCTTTCCTTACTATTCAAATATCATTTTAATTGACTACTACTGTCTAGAAAAATGTCTATCAAATTACTTCAAATACATAAAAAGTCTATCCATACAGTGGAATTAGAAATTCTACAGAATTCTTTCACAATAAGTTATTAAGACATATTCTGACACTCACATGAGTGAGAAGCTGTGCTTGCTCTAGGAGGTGGTTGCAGCTTCAAGTTTGGAGATAATTGGTCTTAGACACACAGCCTGGGTTAGTACTAATTAGTGAGAAATCCTCTGAAGTCCTCTTAATTTAAAAGCTGTTTCCTAAAATTAAATTTAAAAGCTGTCATATGTCTGAAATCATGCACTTTTGCTGGTAAGACTTTTAAGTTATCTCTACAGTAAAACAAGACTAAGCCACATAAGGCCAGGCAAAAATTTAGAGTGAAAGATGAGGAAAAAAAGGGGAAAAATGGATTAAGTTTAAAGCATTATAAAAATGTTCTCCCTTTTCAATTTCAAAATAATACAACTTTAACTTTCTAATTGGAAAAAGGATAATGAGCCAGTGTCTCAAGTGCATCTTCATAAAAACAAAAGCTTCCAAAATAAAAAGTTACTTCTATAGATTTCCCAGAGACTTTCAAAAATCACACTCTTTAACTTTTGGATATCACTTTTTTGAGGTAAGTATCTTGTCAAAATCAAATGTAACATCAGAAACACCATCAGTGATGCTCCAAAAAAGTAGGTAGTTCCTGAGAAAAGCACCATAATCACCGAAAAAGTTATGGATAAATCACAGTAACTATAAAATGGATCCACTACAATGGTTTTAAAGATATCAATACTTTGGTCTTGATAGGGAGGGAAGGGGGGGAAATTCATATTTTTTGTTCCATGAAGAATCTGATATTTGACTGAGGGTCACTTCAATTTGGGTTCATTCCTATCCTTACAGCTCATGAAGTTTCTTCTAGTCCATGCAGTGTGGGGATCTGTAGACACCTGTTCCTCTAGTAAAGAAGTCCATTTTTGAGGCTAAGAGGTGCAATTGGCATCATGAGCAGTCAAAAGATAATCACAGTCATGCATTACACTAATCTCAAACAGAACACATTCAGCAGGGAATGCTCCTGAAATCTATTGCTTCCCCATAACTTTATAATGGGCACCCAAGGATTTTTATAATGTAACAGAAGAGGGCATCACAGGCTATAAAGTTGCACTTAGTCTGTAGAACATCCTGCTGTATATGGTTTGTGACAAGGAAGTGGGAGTCAAATATGGTTGATTGTATCACTGAAATTATTTCTCCCTGCTCCTTCCTCAATGAGGCCTCACTTGCTGTTATATTTTTTGCAATTCTGGTGTGATTTGTAGGTGGACAGGACGCTGCAACAAGTGCAGTCAAGGGAGTCACCGATGAAATTGGTTGAGTTGTCAAGAATGTCCACAGAGACAGTAGGCATCTCTCTGTCATGTGTGCCATCACAGAAGCCAGTGTCTGCAAATTTTTAGAGAAATACTGCTGCTCCAGAAGAAACTGAGAGTTATTTGGTGTTTCCATCCCATGTAAATCCCGCTGTTATTACGTGTGCACTGAAAGCCAGCACATGGGGGTTGCTCACTGTCACCAATGGAGTGGGTCTTTTGCCTGGCTTGGGCACAATTTGGCCTTCCAAGTCAAACTTACATGGATGTCAATGTAGCAGATCTTGTTCTGGAAGTTTCCTGTGAGGATTTTCACAGTGTGGGACTGCTGAGGTCTCCAGACTGCTTGCATTTGTTGAAGTTATACAGCAGAGTGAAACTGCTAATCACAGGGCTGAGTAAAGCCAGCCACCCTTTTTCTTCAAACAGCATCCCTGTGTTTTCCAAATCTGTGATCTCATCCTCAGCAGTGTGTGTGCAGGCTAGTGACCTGGCTAATGTGGCCACTGAAGAAGTGTCTCTCTGGGGTCAAGGCTGCAATTTGGAAGCCACCAGCAGTCGCAAGTAAGAAACTACTTGCAGAGAAGGTAGTGCTTTGAAAGGTTTTCCAGGGCACAGCAGTCACTTCTTCCATGATTGAGCCAATGTTGGCAAATGTAAGTGAAGTATCTGTTGTCCAGGGGATGATGAAACCTCTTGAAGCAAGATTCTGGGTACTCCAAAGCTTACTAGGGCTCTTGGGCAGCAGGTGGAGGGTGTCAGGGCTATGACTGGACACATGGCTGGTTTTGGTACCAATGTATTTGAAATAGGCCCCTGCCACTTTCTCTGCCCCATCTTCTCTGCTTCTTTTGTTTAACAGGCCAGTCACACCAAAGGAGATGAAGTTGTGTCCCCTGAGCTTGCTCCCTTGTGCTGACCTCAATGCATGTAAATATGTCACCCCAAGCCTGCAAAAGGATGATGTGACTGTCAGAGACTGAGCACCTGGTGCTGCAAGCAAAGAGGGTCCAGCTGAGCTCATTGTACTGGGAGTCTGCTCTGGTATAGCAGCAATGGGTGTTAGAGAGTCTGGATATGGGAAATGTGACTCCCACTGATGGGACCCATCTGTCAGGGCTCTTGAAATACAGGCAGATCCAGCTATTGACCATCACTGGGACCCTGTATTTGTGTAAAAAGGGGACGGCACTGACAGCAGCTTCCTCAGCCTCAGACTCTCCTGGAATGGAAAGCAGGGAGAGACTGCTCTCAAAAGCATCCATGATGTTGATAATGTTCTTCTCCAGGTGCGTGGCTCCCTTTGGCTCCACCCTACCACGGCTACATCCCTTGCAGGCAGGGGTGCTGCAGGACCATGGGGCTGGTGCTGTGGTAGCTCAGCTTAGGTGTCTAGTGCTGGTTTCATTTCACAGCCAAAAAGGCATCAAGTGCTCTGGTTGCCCAGGGATGCAACCCAAAGTGCTGCCACCACCCCACAGACAGAGCTGTAATTAAAATGGGTCCATCGGTGCCTTCCAGGGATGAGGCTCCAGGTCCCTGGTGTCTGAAGGCCAGTGGTGGTGGTGCTGGGGCTGGGGCTGTCCCTGGTGAGGCTGCACAGCAGTTGGACCTCACCATCCTGGCCCAGAGGCTTTGCTGGTAACAATCACCAAGGGCAAAGGTGGAGGAGGTGATGGCATCTGCCCTGGGTGCTGCCACGGGCCCAGCTGCCCTGGGCTGTGGGTGTGCTGAGGAGGAGGAATTTTAAAAGGAAGAGGAGCTGCCTTCACAGGGGTCACCTTCAGCAGACGGGTTTCCTCACAGACCTTCTCTGCTATTGCCTGAGGAGGGGGAAAGTGTTTTTGTTAATAACTTCTGGGGGGGTGGCCAGACGGCTTTTTTGGCATGAAATTAAGTCAGCCTAAATATGTGATTCAGTCCTAGGTGTTGAGCAGAGTTTGTGCTACCCCCTTGCTGGACAGTGGCAAACTGGGGGTGCTGGGAGCCCGTGTCCTGTCTCTCACAAGGTGACTCCGTGTGCATCTCGTGTGTTTGGTGATGCCTAGAGGGCAGCAGCATGGTCCAGCCCCAGGCTGCACCTTTTGATCACATCTTGTGCTCAGATAGTGTGAAGGAACAGATATAAGCTTGAGATCTGCAAGTCTAGAGAGTGATTTTATCCTAAATATTGAAGGGTGGGGAATGACCCACAACTACACGTGCTTCCTGGGTCTCATGGTGTTACCAGCCTTCCTTCAACCATCTGAAGCTTAGGTCTTGTCTGAACTAACCATTACCTATTGCCATTAATTGCATAGAAGACACTGATGTGCCTTGGCAGGGTGGGGAGTCCCTCCCTCCCACAGCACCAGGGCAGTTCTGCAGTCAGCAGAGAGAAAAGGGGTGGCATTTCCTACCCACTCTCCTGTGGTACTGGGATTCCAGTTATGCAATATTTTTCTCTCTGATACTGAGAAAGATAGTTCGTGATTCTGTCACATTACTGTTCCTTATGTCTTTTCTTATGGAAGTGGGAAGTTGGAAGACTGTTCGATTCATTTAATCAACAACTTTGTGAGATTTATCTTTGTTGTCTTTGGTATTGAATTCTGTCTCAGGTGCTGTGGAAAATACACAGAAACTGCATTTCTGAATATAGGCCAGTGCTCTACTTTTGTATTCTAATTAAAGTTGAGCGTTGCTGCCATCTAGTGCTTTCTACTTCTAAATGTCTGCTCTGTCTCATCAATAAACAGCCATAGTTTTTTGGTTTTGTTTTTTTTTTTTTTTTCCCTAAGAGCTGGATACTCAGGTGCCAGGAGGTCCAAGTCTGCTACAGGTGAGGCTGTGGGGTCATATGCGTTCTGTCATGACCAGGCCCTGATTAATGGAGACAGAATCTCTCCGCAACTTTGTTCCCCGAGACATTAAAAAAACATTCCCCATAAAAAAACGTTCCCCAAGGCATTAAAAAAAACAGCTTCCACCTGTACTCACTAATTTTAAAGCTCATCTTCTGATCCAATATCTACTGTGTTATACAGCTGTCTGTGCTAAAGTGTCATCAGCTCAGGTAACAAAAGTCAGGTCTCTGAATTGCAATGGATACAGCAGAGACACCTGGATGATTTTAATTTATTCTATTCTTATTCTGGTGATATAAGGCATTATTTCTGACTCTAGCAAAACATAAAGATATTTGCAATAATGTCAATCCACTGAGGGAATTTTTCTCTTCTTTCATATGCACATTGCCCTTATTTCAGTCACTTGAAATCTTAACGTTTGCTGTCTTTTCAATATTACCATTCAACAATTTAATGGACAAAATTACATTTATAGAGGAAAAACTAGTCTGGAACAGAAAACAATACTTTTCTCAATGTTTCTGTTTTTAAAACTTTGAATGCTGGTTGAACACATTCCAGGACTGAGTGATTTCCTGACCCTGTTTAAATCAAGATTTATTTGCTATCCATTTCTATTAGTTTACAGGACAAAATCATTAATTTGTAAAATGTCACTTGACTAATGAGTTCTGCTAATTGCTTTAGTGGTAGCTGAAAAAATGAAGAATTAATTTCTTTTAAAAAATGTTGTTTATACACTGTAGCAGTGTATAAATCAATTCAGCTGATGCTTGCAGTAGCTCTCCCTTTGGGTTTTCCTCTTTTTAAGTTTGAAGACATGTGGTGTTCTCCTTCTGATAACTGTGGGGCAGTTCTTTACTCTGTTTCCTCCAGGATGGTGAAAATTCTGCTCAAAAAAGGCTGTAGGTTTTTTTTACATACTGAAGGAAACAATTTATGTATAATATTTATGCAAATACCTCATGATCCTCAGGTATTTTGAAGCCCTAGGATGAGGGAATTATTACTTTATGTTGAGGTTGCAGAGGAGCAATCACTTCTAACCAGGAAATTAATAGGTCTTGAAATTCACAGGCAAAAGATTTCTTTCCTCTTATCTCTGTGAAGAATCCATCAGGTAATATGCCCAGTTTTCCCCTAGCTCCTTGCAGATGCTACTGTCAGGGGAATGCCAGAGTAAGGTGCCAGAACGTGGCAGGGACATGGGGTCCACTTCTTGCAGCTGCTGACACTGAGGTTGTTACTAATGATACAAAAGCAGCTAAAGCCTGAGCTCTTGGACCCAAAATGACACTTGGAAACTCTCACTGCTAGCTCTCACCGTGGCAGTGGAACACTTGGAAAAGGGATTTGAGTGTGCCAGAAGCTCTGTGGCCATAAGACAAGTTTAAAAAAAAAACCAAAAAAACAACAAAATTTCCCTCCCTACTGCACCACCATGGGTGAGTGAAGGGAGAAAGGGCAGTGGCAGCTCAGGGCATTCCTGGCTCTGCTTGGGAGGAGCAGTAGGAAGCCTGTGAGGGAAGAGAAGCCCAGAAATTTTTCCTCCTCTGACAGAACTGATTGAACATGTCAGTGGAGTTAAGGGGACAAGGCAAAGGAAACACAGGGAATACTATATTTCATCTTCATATTTGTCCTTAAGACTCACATTCTTTTATTCTCCATACCACACAGGGGAGATGTCAATGACTTAGAGGTTCATGTAATGACTTAGGGGTTTTAATTTTTTTTTTTTTTTTCCTGGGGCGGGGGAAGGTCCTGGACAGAGTCTTTACAATTTAAGTGTATAGGTTTGAAAGTTTCTGTGATGCTCTGCCTGAGCTGTTGGTGCCCTCTATCTCCCTGTGAGAGAGGACACTGCATGGCAAGCCTTGGGGAAACCCTGCAGCACCTGGTAACTCCTGAAGAAGAATGTGGGAACAAGAGCTCAAGCACCTTTCCTTTCTTTGACCACATGAAATAATTCCAGAGCCAGCTGTTGGACCAACATGACAGCTTTAGAATCCTCAGGAGCATATGGGTTGTCAGTCCAGAAAGCCCTGCTTGCTCAGGCAGCTGTGTTCCTGTGCTCTATGCTGATGGTAAATGAAAAGGGGAATGTGCTCTCCATAGTCCTAATTAGAGCATTTTACCAGATAAAGTTGTCTCCAAGTATATTTGATCCTGCTCATTAGGAATGCCCTGCATCAGCTATCTTTGTAAAAATCCTATATATTGCTGCAGAGAGGAAAATTTGTTAATCAGGTAATTATTCTCATTAGGGGTGTTTAGTCAAGTATAAGTACTTAGGAATGGTGATATAATTTCAGTATGATGTTACTCATTCAGTAGCTGCATGATGGGTGCATTGACCAAGGTAGCATTTCCAAAGACACTGAGAAGAGAAATAAATCTAACACTGGCATCCCCACAGCAGGCACTGGCTCCTGGATGAAGAGAAAAAATGCCAATATCTTTATTTCAAGAGGCTGATTTTATGTGTGATGAGCACAAAGCCAACTGTTTGAGACACTGCTATGGTTTGGAATTTGATACTGCTGATTACAAGAGTCCCCGAGTCTATGAATTAAATTGAAGTTTGCCATATTTCTTTAAGCAGCAAGCACAAAAATTGCTGAGTTATTTTTGCTTCAAATTTTGTCACAGTCAAGGGGAGATTTGTCTGAATAAAACAAGGATATAATCTTTAGGTTTTATAATAAACAGCAGACATCATTCTACTGCCTCCAGCAATTTTCTGTCTTTCCCTGATATCTTTAATATTTTTTCTGCTCATAATTCTTATTTTTTGGTATAATTCTTATTTCATGGTTCCAATCCTAGCTTTAGTGGTAAGATTAGATCATAGAATCATAGAGTCATAGAATTAGCCGGGTTGGAAGGGACCTCAGAGATCATCTAGTCCAACCCTTGACCCACCGGAGCAGTTGCTAGACCATGGCACTGAGTGCCACATCCAGTCTTTTTTTAAATGTCTCCAGGGACGGAGAATCCACCACCTCACCGGGCAGTCCATTCCATAGCCTAATCACCCTCTCCGTGAAGAAATTCTTTCTAATATCTAACCTAAACCTCCCCTGGCACAACTTAAGACTGTGTCCTCTTGTCTTGTTGAAGGTCGTCTGTGAAAAGAGTCCAATACTCTTTTTAGTCAATGTACAGGAAGGAGGCTGAGATTAAAAATAACTTCATTATAGAAAAGTGGTAAACTCCTCTTCAACTAGAGGTACAGAACAGAAGACTTCATTCTTGGCTGCTCCCATCATCAGCAGCACAGCAGCACCATCAGTAACTCCTGGAGCCTGTCCTGGCTGTGTCTGTGCCAGAGGGCTCTTCCAGAAGTTTTAACACCATCTTGTACATCACCAGAGTGGGATGGGCTCCATGCCAACTCCTGCTCATGGACCACAGTTACTGAGCTTAGCCTAAAGTGTTACATTTAAGCTCAACTTCAACAGTTAATTTAGGGATGGTTTTGATTGCTTAAAAGAGGAACTAGAGCTGCTGAGAGCATCTGTCTTGGAGAAAATGGTCAGCTTGAATGTCTGGATAAAACTCTGGAATGGGATCTGAATTGAATAGTTTATTAACTGGTTAAAATTTACTGAGCAGTTATCCTCTCCTTCGTCTCCCAAAAAGCTTTAATAACAGTATCTAACTTCTTTCTCCCTAGATTGCTGTACCAGAAGTTCAGGGTTTTGCTTATAGCAACACGACAGCAAAAAGACTTGTTCTTACAGTGGCTAACTTTAGATATTTTACTTTGAAGGAAATTAGTGTTTAAGTAACTAATTCAGATTAGTTGTCTGGAGCACCAAATTGTGTGTCAAGAAGTAAAACGGTGCAAAGTCAATTGATGCATAGCAAAAAATGTTTGAATGCTATGTGCTCAATTTGGGTAATCTTTTTTATTCACATGAAATACCTTTGGCTTCAATTGAATTATTCCTGGTAGAAACTGGAGTGCAGTAACCTCCTAGTTCTGTGTGTAATGAAGCCAGTGGTAGAACTTTTTGGAATACAGCATCAGTCTCTGTGAAACAGCATTTCCCTGTGCTTGAAAGTGCAAAAGCAAAGGGGTTTGGGAGAAATGGCTTTTGAAATGGTTGCTTCTAATGGTTAGGGAGGATTTGGTTAAACTGCTGCTGTCTCATGGATTGCCAGAAAAACCCACCATAACCTCTGCTGCTGCTGTGAGAGGGCACACTGGGAGTGATGGTTCAGCAGCATCACACTTGGTTGCTCTTTCTGTGGTGACACAAAGAAAATGTACCTGACTGCCAAAGGGAGAGCCAAGCTAAAACCTGTGAAAGTGTCTCTTAAAAGATTTTGGTTGCTCTAGAGTGCATTTAGTGATGTTTATCCTGTCACATTGTGGGTAAAGGACACCTAGAAAAAAAATTCTACAGCTAGGCTCTAAGAGTTGTGGTGAACAGAGTTTACTTCTGCTGGCTGATAGTCACTAGAAGGGTTCCCTGGGGCTCAGTACTAGGGCTAGTTTTGTTTAATATCTTCTTCAGTAACCTGGATGAGGGGATTGAGTGCATCCTCAATAAGGCTGCAGATAACACTCAGTTGGGAGGAAGTATTGGTCTTCCTGAAAGTAGGAAAGCTCTGTAGAGGGACCTGGACAGGCTGAATCAAGGGACTAAGGCCATTTGTAGGAGGTTCAACAAGGCCAAGTGTCAGGTCCTGTACTTAGGTCACAAAAAAACTCCATAAAACACTACAGGCTTGGGGAAGAGTGTCTGGAAAGTTGCCCAGAGGTAAAGGACATGGGGGCAGTGGCTGACAATTGGTTGAACATGAGCTAGCAGTGTGCCAAGGTGGCTAAGAGCATCCTGGCTTATAACAGGAATAATGTGACCTCCTGTACTTGGCCCTGGTGAGGCAGCACCTTGAGTTCTGTGTTCAGTTCTGGGCCCCTCACTACAAGAAAGACATTGAGCTGCTGGAGGGAGTTCAGAGAAGGGCAACCAAGGTGGTGAAGGGTCTGGAGAACAAGTGTCACAAGGAGTGGCTGAGGGAATCAGGGTTGTCCAGTGTGGAGAAACAGGGGCAGAAGGTAGAGTTTATTGCTCTCTACAGCTACCTGAAAGGAGGTTGTGGCAAGGTGGAGGTCGGTCTCTTCTCCCAAATAACAAATGATAGGATAAGAGGAAATGGCTTCAAGTTAAGCCAGGGGAGGTTTAGGTTGAATATTAGGGAACGTTTCTTCACCATAAGTGTTGTCAGGCACTGGAATAGGCTTCCCAGAGAAACAGAGGAGTCGCTATCCCTGAAGGCATTTAAAAAATGTGTCAATGTGGTCCTCGGCTACATGGTTTAGTGGTGGACATGGGAGTCCCAGGGTAATGGTTGGACTTGGTGATCTCAAAGGTCTTTTCCAACCAAAATTATTATGTAGTTCTATGAAAAGCCAAGCAGAGCTGCTCTTTGGGTAGAAAAGCTGGTTGGCATGCTACAAGTTTAGTACTCATAGGAAGACTACAAATAGAGGCTTTGCATACAATCATATAAGCAAGCAGCTGCTGTACTTAGGACTAGTTCTGCGTTCTTTGGCACTGCAAGCAGTGTGAACATAAGACAGAAGAGAACTTTACTCAAAAAAAAAAAAAAGAAAAAAGGATTAGAATGTGTGGGATGTGTTTTTTTAGTGAACTGAAAAATGCAACTTTGAGATAGGTGAGAACAGTGAATGATTTTGAATGGATGGGGAAAACCCACCTTCAATTTTCTTGGTCTGGAAACATAAATATCAGAAGGTGTCAAACTAGGCCAACCTTTTATCTTTGGGTGATACCCAACAGCCATGGGAACCTGGGAAGGTAGTGGGGGCAGCTTGACAACAACCCCAGCACTCAGCAGCCTGCAGCCCACACCATCCCTGCAGGGGCTGAAAAGGGAAAGAGTAAAACTGCACTATCTGCCCCCTTCTCTGTAGGACACTTCACTGAGACTACAAGTGGTCACAGCCCTTCCCCAGCAAGCTGAAGGATGCCCTGGTGCAAGGCAAAACCCACAGAGATCATTAGATCCTTGATTTAGAGGTGTTCCTCTGCTGGAGAACTGCTCCTCTCTTGGAGCAACAGCTTCAAGGAGAAGTAGGCAGCTGCCCAGGCCAGCAGAGCTGAAGAGTCAGCCACTGATCTGGGCTTCTCCCTGGTTCATGGGCTTAGTGAACTGAATATATTTTGTTCCAGATGTAAAATACCTGAGAGCAATCCTGTCCTTCTTGCACTGTGGTGATTGCATCATTATTGCCAATTACACTTTGCAGTTACTCATGGATTTTAATCTTATTGTTTTATGAACTGCAACTAATTAATCCTCTCATTCCTCTCAGCTCAACAAACTCTATAGACAATCATCTGCATTTTGGTTTCAGATGAAGGACCACAGCAGAGATTTCAGGAGACTTGTCAGTGTAATTAGTGGAGTCAAGGTGCTGGAAATTGGTCTGCTGCCACTCGGAATCCAGGAACAGCTCTGGCTATGCATCTGTTATTTGAAGGAGTCACACCATAAAATTAATAGCTATGAGATGAAATAGGGATGAGTCTTGTTGTCTTTTGTTTGACGTGTCTCACTTTCTGAAGAGGGTCAGGGCCAACCTATTCCATTGACAGAGAGACACTGGCAGACACTGTCTGCCAGTCAGTTGTTGAGGTTTAGTTCAGAGAGACTGGCAGAAGCCATCCTGAGTGCTAAAACATTTTCCTTTTCAATTATCTTATTTCTCTGCTATGACACTCTGCTTCCTATCAGGCTTCATGCTGAGACAAGGCTGTTGCTGAATGGTGATTACCTGCTGTTCACAGAAAATGATGTGGTTTTATACAGGTAATTTTTCCAGTTCTATGTGAATGAACACAGGCAGCTTCTCCATGGACTGTAGTTGCAGTCAGTGTACTCTCTGATGTACAGAAGTGTACAACAGGAATTATGCTGCTTTAAAATACTATCCTACTCTACAACTTGGAAAGGCTTTGCTGTTTATTCACTGTCCTCCCATCCATGGTTCCCTCACTGCAGCTCACAACAGTTGGGTTTTAAACAGCTTTTTGTGTCAAGCCAAAGCCAAACAGCCTAATTACCAGGGGAGGGGGTTCCTTCAATATGCCCTGGCTGCACCTCTGGTAGAGAGGCAGATCCAGAAAGCTGGGAGACAAAAAAAATAAACCACTTCAAATACTTCACAGGGAAAATTTGGTCCGAACCCCAGGTATCTGGAAGCATTCTGCACAGCTTGATGTAAGTGGTATATCCAGCTCATTTCTCCTCTCAAAATATTTCATTCTTTCCAGTTTTTACCTGTGTTGGATAAAGGCCCACCCCCAATTGCAAGAAGATTCACAGTTTCTTTTTTCCTGCAAAATCCACAGTCCCGAGTCTGGATACCTGTGGTAGCAAAACTACAAGACAATTTTGTCATGCAGGTTGGTTTTTTTTGTTTGGTTTGTTGGGTTTTTTGTTTGTTTTTTGTTTTTAATGGGGTTTTGTTTGGTTGGTTCGTGTTTTTTTGTTTGTTTTCTTGCTTTTTGTTTTTTTGTTTTTTTAAAAAGTTTTCTTGAAGCAGTGACATTGCAAGGTCTGCTCTGAATGTGGATTTTCCAGATGAACTTCTCTTGCTTTGCCAGCTGGCTGCTTTGCAAGGCATGGAGGATCCCACAGCAGCTTTATGCTTCCACGCTTCCTGCACCCAAGTGCTGCCTGCTCAGCAGATCAAACGAAAAAGCACTCCCAGCTAAACCCAATTTCACCAGGCCAATGGAACCAAGGTGTTAACCAAACCATAAGGCAGAGTGATTTCCCAGAATGTAAAATATTAGGTCCCCTTTTCTTTTCAGTCTGGTCCCTGCCCAGCCCACGTGACTGGGAGATGATTTGGTTCTGCTTCTTTTGATTAGCAACCCCCCACTTCCATCTCTGGTCTTGCTCCTGTGACTTGCTCTTCGTTGCTGTGTTGGCCCAAATACATTCATTGCTGCCAGCTTTCTGGTATCAGTATTCAATGGATTTAGCTAAAAAAAGAAAACAACTAAAATAAAGTGAAAGTTACTGTACAGACTGTACTGTCTGACACAGGACAGACTCATTATGGCTTCTGTTATGAAACTGTTATTTCTCTTTGTTGTGACACCCTGCACACAATGTGAACATAATTATCACCTAAATTTAAAAAGCTACAATACATAAGGGTGGTGACAGCTGTTAGAAAGGTGAAGCAAAATGCAGAGCTGGCGAGTGATCTATGTAATACAATAAAAGCTGCAAAAAGACAAAAAAAAAAAAAAGAAAAAAAAAAGAAAAAAAGAAAACCATTTTAGTTATGTATTCACTATTTATCTAGTCTTAAAAACAAAAGGTAGAAAGACATGTTTTTCCTCAGGACATTTCTTTGGAAATATGACTCACTATTCAGTGTTTATTAGAGAAGTGAAGACAATGCCTTTTCCTTTGGCATGGATTTAGAACCTCCATCCTGTTAGGAGGACTGTCATGTATGGAGAAGGAATAGGTGAGATCTGCTAGGAGGAATATTGCTTTGGCAAGGACTGCAGACTCTGCCTAAGCTGAGGACAAAATCCCATTGCCTTTGTTATCTGCCACAAAAGCTTGATTTAGATCTTGTGTTTGTTAACTCTTCAACACCGTGTTT
This sequence comes from Florisuga fusca, assembly GCA_038090715.1. Classification (NCBI taxonomy): domain Eukaryota; kingdom Metazoa; phylum Chordata; class Aves; order Apodiformes; family Trochilidae; genus Florisuga; species Florisuga fusca. The sequence continues at coordinate 18,426,501 of JAAWXA010000005.1, forward strand.
CTGATCTGAAAGCCTGGGTTTATGTGCCTAGGATTTTATGTGCCTAGAATATCCCAGTACTTGCAAGCTGGGAAGACCAGAAGACCTGTCCAGTTAATTTCAGTGGTACAGAAGAGAAATGTATCCTCATTCTTTTCCCAAGTCTCACAGGGTGCAAGCCCTTAAGAAGGGCTTAAGCATTGCCTGTACAGCTACCCTGCCACTGGCAGATGTTTCTGAGTGTTTAACTCTGCATGGAGTGACTATTTCAGGTTGCTTGATTAAATGTGTGGGGATCCAGTGTGCACTTGTTAGGTATGTGAATAGGTGTTAGGTATGGGGTGACTGAATTTACTCTGGAGATTCCAGAGGTTATCATAGGCCCATTGGAAATTTAATCACCCACGTGGTTCAGAATTCTGCAGAACCATATTTTCCACATAGAATCATAGAATTGGCTGGGTTGGACGGGACCTCAGAGATCATCAAGTCCAAACCTTGACCCACTACCGCTGCAGTTACCAGACCATGGCACTGAGTGACACATCCAGTCTCTTTTTAAATCCACTACTAGAATCCACTACTTCCCTGGGCAGCCCATTCCAATGCCTGATCACCCTCTCAGTGAAGAAATTCTTTCTAATATCCAACCTAAACCTCCCCTGGCACAACTTGAGACCGTGTCCTCTTGTCTTGCTGATAGTTGCCTGGGAAAAGAGACCAACCCCCCCCTGGCTACACCCTCCTTTCAGGGAGTTGTAGAGAGTGATGAGGTCTCCCCTGAGCCTCCTCTTCTCCAGGCTGAACAGCCCCAGCTCCCTCAGACTCTCCTCATAGGATCTGTGCTCGAGTCCCTTCACCAGCCTGGTTGCCCTCCTTTGGACCTGCTCCAGGACCTCAATCTCCTTCCTGAACTGAGGGGCCCAGAACTGGACTCAGTACTCGAGGTGTGGCCTCACCAGCGCTGAGTACAGGGGCAGAATCACTTCCTTGGACCTGCTGGCCACGCTGTTCCTGATCCAGGCCAGGATGCAATTGGCCTTCTTGGCCACCTGGGCACACTGCTGGCTCATGTTCAGCTTCCTGTCAATCCAGACTCCCAGGTCCCTTTCTGCCTGGCTGCTCTCCAACCACTCTGTGCCCAGCCTGGAGCTCCCCATGGGGTTGTTGTGGCCAAAGTGCAGGACCCGGACATCATTCTGCCTATCAAGGAATTTAATTGTGGGTTATACTGCTTGGAATCCAAAGAGGCAAATTATAAGTCATTAACAATATTAATTATGTTTCCACTAGACTGCAAGAGATATGTTGATGTTTTAGAAATGAAGACAGAGAAGGGACCTTTTCCTCTACTGTGCTGCACTGGCTTTAGGCCATTGCAATTCCTCTGTCAGTGCAGTGGGGTGGAAGAGAGTTGTGCATTTTCACTGATCCATCATGATCCTTGAGTCTAATCCAGTACTTTGCATGGTGCAAGGCTTGGGCATCAGGATCTGCTTAGAGTGGGGAGGGAGGGCTGCCCGTTTGGGCCTCTGACTGTGCTTATTCTTCTTAGTTTGGAGAAAGCCTGGAGCATCTTGACAGCTTTTCTGAATTATGTTGGCTGGCTCTGCCCCTTGGAGGCCTTCTGGCCACTTGAAGATGGGTTTGAGTTGGCCAATGTTTAAAGCAATAACCTCATTATTTTGAACACATTATATAGAAAAATTAATATCTTCAGTCATGCTTTTTATTGACAGAAGAAAGTAAAAAACTGGAAAACTGGGAGTTTTCAGTTTCTAGTTGCCTGTAATCAAACCCTTAAGTATTTTCTAACACAGACTTTTTTCTTTCCCTCATCCCACATGACTTTTGCAGAATTTATTAAAGATGAGTGGTTTGGTTCTGCCTAGCTCTTCCTCTGTACCAGAACTTTTAGTCTGAGAAAGATAAAATCTACTATAGTACCCTGGTGGCTGGTGGAAAGAAATATGAGAGAGCAAATCCTCTGGGGCAAGGCAGACTTTAGTATGTACTGTCCATGTATTAACAAAGTCAAAACATCTGGGTGGTGAAGACAAAAGGAATTGTGCAGGTAGATTCAAGGCAGTGCATTTTAAGTGCAAAAAGGTTTTACTAAGCCACCCTGAAACAATCCTAACAGCAAGGCTGAGTGACTTAGCAGAAATGCATTTGAGGAAAACAGGCAGTTCTTTGTATGTATTTTCCCTAACTAATTGGGGTACTTGCAAGTGAGCTGGAAGATTACATGTGGAAAGCCTTGGCTCTGCAGGATTTTATTCAAATGTAGCAAGCTAAAACAGACAAGAAAAGTTTAACCAGTTCTTTCCCCTCCCTCTCACCTCAGAGTTTCTAAGACTGAGGGGTCAGAGCAAGGCCAGTTTGGCACATTACACCTCCCCAGTCTCCAGTTTCTTAGATCTAACTAGCAGATTACAAAGGATAGTGATATTTTGTAGGAAAGCTTTTTTTTTTGTTTTGTTTTGTTTGGTTTGTTTGTTTGTGATTTTGTGTGTGTGTGTGTATGTGTGTGTGCTTTTTGGTTTTTGCTCTGTCAGATTTCACTGCTGCTCTGAGGTGATGTTCTCCCTAACTAGAAGGAACTTCTGGCAAAGGTGTGGGGAAGGGACATTGAAATGAGCTCCAGTGGGAAGTCTTGGACAAACCTAGGGAAGTAAGTGATTATGGTAAGCAGTCTTTCAGCCTCAGCAGAAGAAACACCTGAGATCCTTTCACCTAAAACCCGAGGTGTGCCTCTTAGTAATGGCTAACCACTTGGCCCAGTCTGGCTTCTTAGCCTGGGGAATATTTAGACAACTGTAACTGTATTAAATTCTCACTTGTTTATTTCTTTCTAGTTTTACATTCGTATTGTGCTACTTTTTTTGATAACATTGGCCAGATGGGAATAATGCCACTTAAGAACGGCAATTCTGATTGCTAATTTGGGACAGAGAACATGAGAAAATTTCATCTCCACAGACCTGGTTCAGCTGCCTGAAGCCTGAGTGGGGTAAGCAATGCCTGATGTATGCACAAGTCTGCTGAGGGTGGGAATCTGCATGCCAGCTTTACAAAGGGGTATTTTCTCCAAGAAATTTTAATACCGAAGTCCTGAGACCCGCCTTCATTTTCCTTTCTTTAGAAGGATTTTAGTCACCTTAACAGACAGGTGCAATAGTGTAGTAATACAAAAATAGCACATAAGCTTTTGTGTATGTGAGCAAATACATATCTCTGAGAATGAAGATGCCTGTGGGTGCTCAGATACCTGAAAGTATGCTGGATATGTTTCAATTGGACACGGACAAGTCCATGCTGGACTTGTATTCACTTTTGGCTTTGTGCATTTGGATTTGAGATATCAAGTCAGGAGATTTTAATTCTGATATTTTTGAAGTGAAATGAATTTCCTGATTTGGAACAGCAGTGAGGAGAAGAAGGACAAAGATGTAGGAGAGAAGATGCATGGGAAGACTGTGTCATCTAGTTACTTCATGCACCTTTCTTGTGCGATGCTGACTTTGATGCTCTGAAGCTGAGGAGTGGAGGAAGTGGCTCCAATGTCTCTCATATTTGAGGTATGTCTGACTCTGCTATGTGTGATTACATCACTCTATTGTATTAATAAGCCAATTTTTATGATGTGTATGATTTATGATTTTTATGATAGCATTATCAGTACACTATGACAAAAGTTTCAACCAAACTCCTAGAGCAAGCACCCATGTGTGGAATTACTTCCTACAATGTCAGTCATCCTGAAAGAGAATCTGTCCAACAGTCAGGTGGAAGCTGGCAGAGAAGTTAGGCTGAGATATCCTCTTCATCCTCACAGACAGAGACACAGCTGCAGTCTTAGTTTCAGCTAAGATGACAGAATGTTCTGAAATGCTTTGCTGCAAACTGGAAGTGTTAGTCTGTGCAAAAACACACTGGAAGCAAGTCAGGTTAGTCCAGCCAGAATATCCCAATGCTGCTACTTTACAGCATCTGTAATTGCACAGATCTCCTAGTGACCTTTGCTTAAATCCACAGAAAATCTCGGGAGATATTCCTCTGGGAGATACTGTTCTATCTTAAGTAGCAAACCTACCTGGAACAGTCATCAAATGCTACAGTGACTGATTTAGAAAGGGGGGCAGGTGTAGAAATGATGCTGCCTCGTTTAATTTCACTATGAAATTCAGATCAGAAAAACAGTGGGGCTTTTCCACACTAGAGCATATCTGCATCTTCACAGAAGATGGCAACTACAAAAGCCAACGGTCTGGTACTTCTTCCTTTCTCCATTCCTCAGTTTAGATTCCATCTTGAATGCTACATAGATTTAAAAAAACTAGCAAGTCTTTACATACAAAATCTTGGAGTGTCAAAAACTATTGAGAATGTCAGAGCACATCAGGGAAGTATTTTCACTGAATTAATTAAATGGAAAAAAATCTATGATCAGAATGATACCTGACACCTTCTGACAACCTCAAGAAAAGTCTGCAGTAGTGATATGATTAAAGAGGTGATGGGACAGTCAAGGGACACACTCTGTTGCTAAAAGTTTTAAAATTCAATGGAATCGAATTAGCCCTTCACTGAATGAAAAGTGATGAATTACAGACTCTGCTTAATTGCTTGTATTAGGAACAATTAAAAGTAAGGAGGGATGTTACCTGCTTTGTCCTGCAGCAATGATAATCTTTCTTCAGCTGCAACAAAAACTAACTAGCCTCTGTGGTAATTAGTAACTTGTTCTGTAATGTTATCAATATACTCTTGGCACATCTGTTTCAATATTTTATAGTATATTGACCTTTCTTTTCAGTGAAGATGAAATAATTTTTTTTTCTTCTCATTCACAACAACATTTTTTAATATACATATATATTTTTTACAAGGTGTTTGACTGGGGTGTTTGACCTTTTCTTCTGTACTCATTTGGTCTTTACATAAAATGGTGGGGATCCAGCTGCTGCAGAAACACAGATACATAATTAAAATGGATTATTATAATTTTTAAAATTATTTTCTCCAGTGTTATGAAAATTCATGGTAGATCCTTTAAAACTGAAGCAGCGTTACAGGAGCTGAGTATCTGGGCTCAGTTCCAGCAGCTTAGACTCTAACTCCCAGCTAATGCTGCTCAGCTGGTAAAACTAGTTAATACTGTGCTCTGTTCTAGTGAGTGCCACCGGATTAAATATTTGTTAGAAACTCAGTAGTATCCTTACAGCTTTACCAGCCTGAGAGACTGCATATTGGTGTGAGCCTCCTCTGCCTGCAGGCTGTGCCACCAGGATGCAAAGCAAGCTCTAATCTCTAGTGCAAATGGCTGTGATACCCTGGTATTAAATCTGGGCTGCCAACTCAATGCAGGGCTTATAATGGTGTCCTGGTTTGAGGCAGGATGGAACCAATTTTCTTCCTAGTGCTTTTATTTTTTTGTTAAATCTCTTCTAAGAAGCTGCACTTGCTGAAATTAGTGGCATGCTTTTCAGTCATTTCCTGCTTCTGGGGCTGATAATGCTTTATGTTTACAGCTACTGCTGGAAAATGGCATGCACAACCAAGGCCACTGCTTGGTTCTGAAAAATATCTTGTGCTCTGGATAGAAAAAGGGAGCAAAAGGGTCAGACCTGTGACACTCTTTTGGGGAGGAGAGGACCAGACAAGTGACCAAAATTGTCCACATGGAGCATTCCATCCCATACATGTCATACTTGGTACAACTCTGAGGGATCACGAGGGTCAAGCTCTCTCAGTCCACGGCCAGCATCCTGCAAGGACTCCGTCCAATTGTCTGCCTTTGATGGCCTTCTGAATCTGTGTTCCTGCATTCAGCTCTGGGGTCTGCTGCTGACTCCAAGAGCCCAGTCTGGGACTTTTTCAGGTCCTGCCCTGCAGCCTTGTTGGTGATGTGAGCGTTATGGGGTAGACATGAAATGTGATATTGCTTTTGCCTATATTTGTACATATTTTGTTATTTCCCTTTTCATTACTATTGTTTCACTAAAGCTGTGTAGTTTAGTTTCCAAGCTGTAAGTCTCTCCCTTTTTCTCTATCCTTTCCCTATAAGGGAAGGGAGGGGGATTAATAGAGAGCATCTGTCATTTGTTTAATTGCTGACCAGTATTAAACCATGAAATATGTCAAGCTGGGCACTGTACTACCACTGTGGGTTTGCTCATCCTTGAGAAAAGAAGAGGTGGTTTTAGGTGCAGTCTTCAGTGATGTAAGGAGGGGTTTTAGGAAAGACAGACTCTTCTTGGAAGTGTAAAGTTGGAAGGACAAGGGGCAATGAACACACATTGTACCAAGGCACAAGGGAAATTCCAGTCAGACTTAAGGGAAAAAATTCTGTCATGATTTTGAGATGAAGGACAAAAATCTATCAATCAAAAATATTACAGTTCTGACTTAAATTGGCTAGTGCATTCAGATGCAGAGGGAGTAAAATTATGTATGTACAGGCATATCCCTAATGGAAGAGCTGTAAATGGGGACAACCAACTATAATGTGGGTTGTGGTTTTACTTGCCAAATTCATAGTTAGTTGTTAGATGGCATTGCTGTCAAATTGAACAAGTGAAATTAATGTCAAGACTTCAAGAGGCTGCAGATGGTTTTGGATGCAGACCCATGTGTACTGTGATTCATACATCATATTCACTATATCAGGTTTTGGTACTTTTACTTCCACATCACCTAAGTCATTAAAACTGTACTTTTATTTCCATGTGTCACTTCCTCGTTACTTATCTTCATCATGTTAACAGACTGAACTAATAAAGAACTTGCATTCCTCAAAGTGTCTGCAACCCAGAAGTGGTGAAGAATATGCTTCTTACCTGGTCTTAGAGAGCTCTGATGACAGCAAGATTGCTTATAAATGTAATGTTGATCTTAAAATCTTAAACACAGTATGTCTGAATCACCCACCTTTTCATCTTCAGGAACATGTGTCTATTTCTGCATTACAATAGTACTTGGTTTTCAATACCTGCACTGAATTCTTTGGGTACTGTCTCTAGCATTAGCACTAGCTGGTAAGGAAGATAAATCCTTGAATTAGTCTGGGATCTTTGCCTTGTTTAGTTCTGCTACGTTATGCATATTTTCAGCACACAAGGTCAGATGGAAAGCAAACTCTATCAAGAAGATAGAGTCTTCTTGTCCTCTTGTCCAAAGGATCACCAATGAAAATTGTTTCACTACTGTCTTTGGTCAGTTGCAAAATTTATAACGAGAGGAGGTCTCAAACCCACAAATCATTATGTCTCTCAGCTTCATTCAAAGGCAAGGATTAATTTTATTCTGCTGTTTAGTTATCAACAAGATATAGAGGCTTTTTATCCAGAACTCTGTTATATTATAACAAACTAGCTCATTAAGATCCCAAATGGATCCTATCCAAAGGTCAATATGAATATTTACATTGATTTCAGTGGACTGTACACAAAGGCAGCCAAGAGACATTTATCTAATAGTCTTATGAGCCTTCCTCATCTGAAATATCTTTCTTTTTTCTGCAAATTTAATTGATCATTATCAGTAAAATGTCAGACACTGGCCACAATAAAGACAATTGGAGCACAGCTACATTGATTTCTAGCTAAGCAATGTCTCTTTCCTGTATCTTTTCACATAAATTGTTTCCATCTTAACGTGGTTGCAATTTACAACACATTTTATAAATTGAATTAAATGCTGCTGTCTTGTCTGGCAAGAAGCCTTGTTCATTTACACAGGAGGCAGAGTAGTTAGAAAAGGAAAATGAAGAGAGGCAGCAGCAGACCTCAGGGTTAATAAAATTTGGATAGGTGACTCTGCGAGTTGCTGTTCCTCCATAAACCATGAATCACAATCTGTAAGGGTATGTTGAAATTCCCAGAGAAGTACCAAAGTCCAATACTCAATTTCTTACATTTCTTGTGAAAGACTACATTGTTTTCCTAGGCTGGGCTCTTGGAGTTGGCTTGGATCTGTTCCAAGCTGGTGTGTTGCCTCTATGCTTCTGAGTGCCTTGTGTCTCTGTGCAGTGGTTCTGCTATGCTACTGCATGACACATTTGTCATGGTTTAGGCCCAGCTGGTACCAACTGGGCCTCCACTCAGTCATCTCCCACCCCAACTGAGGGACAGAGAGAAAATGCACCCAAAGTCTCCTTCATCTGGACAAGGACAGGGAGGTTTGCACCCCCCAGTTGCAGTTAGCATACAGAACACAGACAGACTCAATTTGGGAAGAAAAAAACTAATTTAATCTACCAGGAGAAAAACACAACCAGATCTCAGCACCTTCCCCCAATACACATCCCCCCTCCCTTCTCCCCAGTCCCGGATCCCTTCCCTGCCGCCTCCCCCTCAGGGCACAGGGAGGGACAGGGGGGGTTCAGGGTCAGTTCCCCACACGGTGTTTCTGCCGCTCCTTCCTCCTCAGGGGGAGGACTCCTCAGCCATTCTCAATACATGTTGAGATTTTCATTGTTAGCCCACAGTGGCTAGGACAATCAGAACAATTATGCCAGTCCCAGATCACTTGTACACATTAAAAATGCTTGAATTCACTAGTATTTGGCTGAATAGCTGTTAGTGTTAGTTGATTTTTTGTTGACAGAAAGTGGATCAATTCTTACACTTTCTAGCCTGTCATCAGAATAGGCACCAAACTGGGGACTTTTTCTGTTCTTCTCAAGCATGACCATTCTCCAAGGGAAATGCCAGAGAAATTATTTCAGATTTTTTTCAGACTTAATATCACGGTAGAAAAAAAATTGCATGGGGAAAAGATCCTTTTTTGTGCTTAGAAGAGAAGATTCTTGTGAAGAGTCAGGAGGGTAATAAACTCCTGGTGAAACATAAGGCTAACTTCTGATAGAATAAACAATTTATTTAGGTTTTTTTAGTTTCATGTCTTTTTCTTCTTCTCCATGCTTCCTCTTGTTCATCGACTTTTTGTGGGTTTTTTTGTTTTGTTTTTTGGTTTGGTTTGGTTTTTTTCCCCTGTCTTTTTTCAACAGAAGCAGATCTGTTGATGACTATGAGCTGGCAACCATGACTCTAAAAATTCCAGCACATTCTTGAGTATTTAAGATAATCTCTCTACATGTACTTTTAAACTAATATTAATTTATTTGGTTCTGTCTTCTTCTATGGCTGCAACACACTAATGATGCAAGGATAAATAGGGTGACACCTTGTTGCTGGCTAATACCAAGACAATGCTTGAACTTATTCCTCTTCTTCTGAGACCTGTAGCTAGTGGAATGCCCCAGAGATCCATTCCTGTTCAACATCTTTACCAATGACTTTGATGATGGGACAGAGCGCCTTCTCATCAAGTCTGCTGATGACACAAAGCTGGCAGGAGTGGCTGATTCACCTGAAGGCTGTGCAACCATTCAGCAAGGTTTGGACAGACTGGTGGTGGACAAGAAGTTATCCATGGGACAGCAATGTGCCCTTGTGGCCAAGAAGACCAATGGTATCCTGGGGTACATTTAGAAGAGTGTGTCCAGCAGATTGAGGGAGGTTCTCCTCCCCCTTTTCTCTGCCCTAGTGAGACCTCACCTGGAGTATTGCATCCAGTTCTGGGCTCTCCAGTTCAAGAGGGACAGGGATTTACTTGAGAGAGTACAGGGGAGGGCTATGAGGATGCTTAAGGGACTGGAACACCTGCCTTGAGAAGAAAGGCTGAGAGACCTGGGGCTTTTTAGTCTGGAGAGGAGAAGCCTGAGAAAGGATCTAATTAATTTGTACAAATAGATGAGGGCCGGGCATCAAGGATGAAGGGACAACTTCTTCTCACTTGTGCCCTGTGATAGGACGAAGGACAATAGATTCAAGATAAAGCACGGGAAGTTCCACCTCAAGATGAGGAAGTATTTCTTTACTGTAAGGGTTACAGAGCTCTGAGACAGGCTCCCCAGAGAGGGTGTGAAGTCTTCTTCTCTGGAGACTTTCAAGACCCATCTGGATCCATTTCTGAGTGACCTGCCCCAGTTTTGGTCCTGTTCTAGCAGGGGAGAGTTGGACTCAATGATCTTCAGAGGTCCTCCCAACTCCTGACATTCTGTGATTCTGAGTTCCAAGCTTAATAAAAATGCTTGCATTATAATTCATCTGAGTGAAGTAATTGTGTGTAATTGCATAAATATCTGTTAAAGCTGTTTGACTTACTGCTGCTTCTACTAATTAAACTAGTGTGATGCACAACCACAATTTAAATAAAGGAAACCCTAGAATGATCCCTCTAGAGAGTTTATACACAGACAGTGATGCTGAGGTTGAACAGAAAGTGAAATATTGATCTTTATCCTTTCTTGAAACTATTACATAGCTTACTTTTAACAGGTGACAAGACATATAACTAAATAATAAACTGTGTAATAATCCTAGACAAAACAAACTGCAAAGCTCTGGAATGAAAATAAAATCTCTTGCTCAACAACATTTGCCATACTGACTAGTGGGAAGTAAAATTTCTTGCAGGCAAATAATCATACATTTCTTTATTATAAGCATCTCTCAGTGGTGGCCAAAGCTAAATGTGGATTTAGTTCCGTACGTGCTGGCATGTTTCATGTTCCTCTTGATTAAAATTCAGTATTTGGGTCTTGTGTTCAGTCAACTATTCTGATATCCAAATGACTTGAATGGAATTAATTTTTACTTATACAATGAACACCCAAATTGTCGGTACAGGAATAAGATTCATAACATGAACTTAAATAAAGAAAATTGAAAGATTAACATAATGAATAGCAAACAGAATGCTGAGTTTAAATCTGTGGTTTTGGAGACATTCATAATCCTAAAATTACTTTACTGAAAGAACGTCCTACTTAGTTTTGACTTAGAAAAGCAGAATTTATATACTTACCTTCTTAATTCTAAAATTTGGCTTTGTATTTCTTCAAAGAAGAACACAAAAAGACACTTTTGTTGCAACAGATGAGCAAAACCTTCATCCTGTTTTCCTCAGTTTTTGCATATTATTGAAATTTATGACTATAAAAAGAGGCTCTGGTTGCTGTGATACATTTTACTTGCAATAGGGACAAGCATACAAGTACTTCTGCTACTCTCTCTGAAAATCTGAAAAACTTTCCTGTAGTAAAGTATTTTGGTATTAAATCTTTCTCTTCTGATGAGAAAGTTTTTTCTGAGTTTCTTCAGATATCTTCCCTCTCAATTTGAGCCTGGTGTATAGCACCACTTCATACATCTCAGAAGCAGGTTGTCTGGATAGAAGGTATTTCTTTGGAGAAACTCATGCAAGAGAAACAAAAGAACTTGACTTTCTCAGGGGAGAAACTGTAAGACCTGTAGTACTATTGTCTGCTCTTAGATTAATCCATACAATTCTGGATTTTGTAAACTGCTGTTTCATTTTTTTTTTTTTTTTTTTTTTTTTTTTTTTTTTTTTTTAATAAGCCTGTACTACAGCTGTGAATCAGTGAAATGTTTGTCACTGGCACCTTCTCATTGAAAAACTATTTTTCTGACAAAAAGAAAAAGCCCCCAAACCTTAAACCAGACAGCTGCTATGATGGTATTAGAATTTAACTTTTTTCCTTTTCTTATTTTTTTAATTTTTGAGACGTTTTGGTACAAGGCTAGTAAAAGTGATACACAAAGGAGGTAACATCTAATGGTAAACTTCAAAAAAATAGTTACATAATTCTAACTATTTTGAAATTTTTGTTTTTTGATTTGGCCTTTAGGAATTACCTGGCTTTTGCTAGAGGCCTTTAGATTCAACAAGTGTCTGGGATGTTCTTAATATGCTTCCTGAATTCAATATGGGAGTCTACAGATACTGATCTAGAAACTGTTCTCCAGCTTGTCTGCATTGAACTATTGCTGCTATAACAGATTTAATTCACTGCAGTTTATGGCTTATTATAAATACGTTAATTCTTTTTTATACTGGCTTTTAAAATGGAGAATCCATATTAATCCTTGCTGGTATCATGGTCTGCTGGGCCATGCTAAAGCAGAGTAGTCATGGGATTTCTGGGAGACCTAACCACAACTAAAGTACCTTACAGTTCCTGACTGTGCAGATCTACTCTGGACTGCCCTGTGTTCTCTCCTTGCTGAAGGCTGGATCTGTGAACCAACTTACAAAGACTAACTCAAAAAGCTCCCTAAGAACATTGAGTTCCTAAGAGTTTGGCTGCTGCCATGCTGGGAAGTCCTGTTTAACAACCAGTTGAAAGACCTGCTTCTTTTGTGTAATGACCTCTTCATCTTGATGCTGAAGAAATAGGACAGAGAGTTCACAAAAAGGAATCATCATCTTGTTTTTATTCCATCACAGAGCAAAGGAGAAAATTACATTAAAATTACAAGCTGCCTGAGGATGAAAAGAAGAGTTGCATACAAATAATGAGAGGGTTTCCTTGGTCAAAGGGTTTCTTTAGCTGCAAAGCTTCTCCTACTTTGGGATTTAAACACCATATATGGCCCTACTCAGCTTCTGAACTAATGCACATTCAGTCACATTTTTGTTTGACTAAGTGACCATGGTAAGTGTGGAAGAAAAGTTTCCATAGCTTTGAGAAATTAACTCTCCTGAAACAGCCCAATGATTGCTTCACACCATATTTCAGCATGGATTCACCTCAGCTTGGCCATGCTAAATGCAATTGCTGCTTCCTAGGCAACTGCCAGCTTCCAGTCCCAGCACTAATTTGGGTTAGTTTGTGCTGTGCCCAACTCCTGCCTGAGGAAAAGCAAATCTCAGGCAAATAAAAGAGCTGTCCAAGTGGTATATGCTTTTCCCAAATTATTGCCCTTATGCTGCACTGTTATTGCAAACCACTTAGTGTAGCCTTGGGAACAATTAATGTTCTCCTGAGAAATTACTGACACCTGAAACCACTACATCCCATCCAAACCTGAAGCAAGAACAACAAAATACAGGAGGTTTTTTTTTTTTCAAACCTCTTACAGAAGGTTTTGCATCATGAAGTTCCAGAGCTGGCACAGCTGGTTTTTCATAACTCCTCTTTTAACATCTTCTTGGTGAATAAACTCTTTTCTGGGAGAAGTCAGGAACTCAAGTGCCTGTTGTATTACTTTAGTACAGCTCCAGGAGGTAAAACAGAGGTTGTATCACCTTTAGTGGAAATCCATAAAGGCAACAAGCAGTCAAATTGAATTTGCCAATGTCTTAAGCTTAGGTCCAATGTTTTAGTACCACTAAACAGTGATATTAAACTATATTTGCAAAGCAGCTGCAAATCTAATGCAAACTTCTCCATAAGTAGAAATGACAGTACTCCAAACAGGATTTTTAAAATTTGAATTTACTTTCAATATTGTGGGGCTTAGGGTTAGCATTGTCAAAGCAATGCAAAAATGATAACGAGCCCCAAAAATTCCAAAATGTTTGAAACAGTTGGTTCCTGATTTCAACTATGCAGTGCATTTTCCAGACCAGTGGGCAAAGTTATAGCTGTTCCCTTTCAGGCTGTTGCATTTACCAGTACACATTATAATGAACAATTAACTTTAAAGCATCGATTTATTAATATTAAAGTCCTTACTAGAAATTCATTCCCACATAAACTAGGAATTTCCTTCTGTCATTAAATTTCAAGTTACTTTGTATCCTTTTATATTTTTCTTTAAATGACATGGAACACACAGTATTAATAGGACCATAATGGCTAATGCCATCGTCATGAATTTAGACATAGATACTGCAAATGAATCCGTTCTATGGATGTGCAACTCTGTATAGTTTGACCAACACAAAAAACTTTGTTGCTTGAGAAACTAATAGACATTGGGTTTTTGAAATCACCTCATACTTCTTTCCTTCAGTGACAGGCTGTCTTCTCAAAGCCCTTCATTATGCATATTATGTTTAAGCATGAGAATTATTCTATTAAAGTAATTTCCTAAATTAGAGTGTGCTTAAATGTTTTTCTTAATGTAATTTTAATTAGTAGAGAGGTACATAAAAGAAATGGGTGACAGATATAGTTTTCCTTGCTGCTAGTGCCTCATTTCTTCCTTCTCTCCACATTAAGAACAGGGTTTTGATTTGGTCTATGGATGTTAAAAATGTCTGATATTGCCTGGGTGTGATAACACACCAACCCTCAGGCAGTGAGCTTACTCTCTTAGTTTGCCTTGTGTCTGTCAGATAAGGAGAGGATGTGAATGAGCCTACTTTTCCTTTTCAGATGTGGAAATCTTGAAATTTCCAAATTTCTTGGAAATGAAATACCTTTAAGTGGTCTGGAGTTAAATCATCTTACACCTATAACACTTAGGTTTTACTTAGACCTGAATGTGGAGAATAACATTTAACATTCTGGTCTTTTTACAAATAGTAGGAGCTAATCCAAAGACTTCAAAAGGGCCAGGATCTCACCTTTATTACACACAATCCAGTTCAAACTGGAAGACTTGCATGCTTGAATGTTCTGTCTATTGGAAATAGATTTTAATAGTAGCACATTAAAATTAAATTTGTCTATAATTTTAGTTCTTTCTGCAGAAGAAATAAATTTGATGAATAAGAGAAGCATGAGTTTTCACTTTTTTGTACACAATATTGTATCAGTGAGAATCATAAGCTTTTGTCATATTTGCAGATGTACTGTGAGCACAGGCTTTTCATGGGGGTCTAAGCAAGTATGGATTTATTGTGGATAAATGTTTCTGTGGTGACCTACTCACAAAGTTTTAATAGTTTACCAAACATATTCTTCCTCATGGAAATGTCTTCAAGCTCCAGATGTCATGTGTGCCTATTGGCAAGCATTTCTTTTGTTAAGCCCACCGACTGTAACAGGCTTATTTGTGGATTAGCTGTGTCTCAGCTGTAAAATTAATTCAGGAGCACAGCCTGCTGTTCCAAACAAAATTGCAACAGAAGGAAATGTTGTTTCCACGAGTTTGTCTTTTAAAGATTTGTATAATTGGTTAATGCTGTTTTGTCTTTTTGTTTTTCTGGAGACAATTAATCAATACTTTGTCATGTGTAACTTTTATTTTGTATTTTCAGTACATTGCAGTATACAAACAGCAAAGTGAGATGATCGTGTCCTCTAGTGCTCAAGGAAGCAAAGAGCCCTAATTAACTGATCTTATTGTGGTAGCAGTTTTAGCAATTAATTTTGAGCCACAGACCCATGAACCAAAGCCTTCGGTTTTCAGCTTTCTGGATTTTTAAAAATTTAAATCAGTTTTTGCAGAATAAATGTATATTTTCCCTCTTCTCCCACTCACAGTTGTATAAAAGACAAATGGCTCAATGCCTAAAGCAGGGTGTGTGTACCCAGGTGCTGCAGGCTGGGTTCTTTCATCAGCTTTTTCCACCTGACTCTAATGAGACCCTGCAAAACATGGGGAGGTAGTTGAGACTTCCTTTATGGATGACTTCTTACCACATCAGAAGTGACTTTTTGGAAACTCTGAGCCTGCCCCTGCTTTGTTGGGTATTGCCCTTAGCTGGAGAAGAGCAGTTTTCTGCCCAAAGCAGCGAAGGGCCTTTCAGCCTCACCTGACCGTGTCACTACCCTGAGCCAAACGTGGTGCAAAATCCAAGAGAAGTGGTTAAAGCACTTCCAGATTACCTAGCTGAACGATGTGGTGCTCGGTGGGCACCACCAGGCTGAAGCAAGGTGTTGTAGCTGCAGTGTTGATGGCCTTGTAGCACCTAGAGGCAGATGCTGCCAGTCAGCCTGTTGGCCCTCAGCCAGGAGAGATGAGGATGCTCAGCTGCACCTCACAGGGTGGTGACAGACACCAAATGCTGCCCTCCGGCTGAGGCAGTGGAGAGCTGGGCTTCTGAAAGAAAGAGGAGGGATTTTTGTCACTGTGGCACAGCCAATTTAGTGCTGAGTAATACCAGCTGAAGTCTTTGGATGGCTAAAGATTGCCACGGGGTAAACTGCTTCTTTCCTTTCCCTTCTGCCCATGGTTAAAGGAGCTTCTAGGTAAACAGAAGACAAGTGCTCTGCAAAGGAGAGCAGCTGCTTTTTCTTTCTTTCTTTCTTTGTTACATTTCTGTTATTTTTACATAGACAGAAGGTGAATGAATGGGTTTTAGAGTTCCAAGCTACCAAGTAGCAGTTAACAAGTGCTAGATTTTTTTATATGATTCTTCCTTCTTTTCTCATATAGCCCATACTAGGACCGAGGCCCTGCACCAGCAAACTCCTGGTGTGAACCTTACCACCTAACTATTGCCCTGTGTGGCAAGGCTTTGGCTTACACCTAAGAGTTACTTTTTTTGTGGAAAAGCTGCTCACCCTTTTAACTGATTCATCCTGAAAACTTTTATGGCTGCAAACCATTGAACACTAATCTTAGGTTCCTGGTTTGGGCCAGGATAAAGGTGATTTTCTGTCTTGTACTTTTGCTTCCAGCTAAGTCTCTTGTAAGTAGCTGCACTTGCTGAAATTAACAGCAAGTTTCCCAGTCAGTGTCTGCTTCTAGGACTGAATAATGTTCAATGTTTATAGTTACAGCCAGAGACTGGTATGCAGGACCAAGGAAGGAGAAAAGGAGCAAAGAGGTCACACCTGAAATCCTCCGTTGGGGAGGAATGGGTAAGATAGATGGCTAAAATTGACTAGAGTATTCCATCCCATACACGTCATACTCAGTATAAATTTTAGGGATCACAAGGGTCAAACCCCTCCCTGCTTCTCCTTCTTCTCCTGTCCCTGTTTCCTTCGGCATCCTGTGAGGATTCCATCCGTTCATCTGCCTGTGGTCCTGATCCATTCCAGCCTGAATCTGGGTGTTCCTGCCTCCAGCTCCCGACTGCTCCTGGCCCCAGGAGTCCAGCCTGGACTTTCCCAGGGCTGCCCTGCAGCCTCGGTGGTAACTTGAGGGTTACTGGGAGAAAGGGGGGAGGAACATGGTATCAATTTTCCTATATATTTGTATATATTTAGTAATTTTTCCTTTTTACCATCACTGTTTCAGTGGCTGTGCAGTGTAGTTTCTGACCCATAAGTCTCTCTGCCTTGTTCTCTCTCCTTTCCTTATCAGGGAGGAGAAGGGGATTAATAGAGAGCATCTGTTATTTGATTTAATTGCTGGGCCAGTGTTAAACTGTGACAATAAGGAATTACCTGCGTTGCTTTTTCTTGATGTTTTACAAGAGAGAAGACATTGCATAGCTATTTCATGAGTTCTTTCATTGCCTGGCTACAAATAATCACTTGAGAAGCGAGCAGGTAAACTGCTAGGTTGCCTTCAAGATCCAGCTTACATAAAGCAGGGAATTTTACAGGAAAGAAAGTAGAGAGGGTATATAGACTGTCTAATGTATGTGTACGGGGGCATATCCATCTGGTGGAGCTGAGGAGGTAGGAGATAACTATACAGAGAGACAGGGGACACTCAGAGGTTCTTGCATGTGGAATAAGTTGAGTGAGGACACAGGGGAGTGGAGGAAGGGGGGGGGATACGACACTTCCAGTAGTATGCAAAGGGGTGGAATAAGCTGCAGTGTTTGGTTTCTTTTAAAAGCAACGAGAAGTGCATGGCTGAGCAAAATTTCCTCCCTATCCTTGGCATTTTCCTCTCAGATGGTATTTTTTTCAGCCTCGTCGTGTTCAGCAAGGTACATTTACGATTGTGAAGCAACAAAATTAATACTGATCGTCAAGTGAGCTCAATCCTTTGCGCTGCAGCAATTGTATAATGAGCAGCAGGGCTCAAGGTAATTTAACAAGAGCACAGAGGACTCTGAGGTGAGTTATTAGAACCAGACATCTTTTCATGTGCTCATTAATTACAAGTAACAACAATTTTGGCAACTACACATGTAGCCCAAGAGAGTGACTGGATCTCAGATGCATAGGAGGAAGATCAAAACTCCTACACACATACACACACGTGTACTTTATGTAAAACAAACCAGTGGAAACTGATTTATACGCTGAAGTCTCCCTTGGGCCCTGGCCCAAGTCTTTAAACCACTTTGCGGATATAAAACTCATTTTATCTGACTAGTATTGACAACATGGGAAATTCTTGTCTGCAGTAAAGGCCTGAATTTCTGTTCTCAGTGTGAGGATTCTTGTGACATGGCTACTTCTGCCACTAGTAGAGAGAAGTATCACTTCTGTCTACAGCATTCAGGTTGGGTGGTGCTGGCCTAAACTCTAACTTGCTGGTCAACAAAATAATGCCATTGCCCACTGGTGCTTAAAGAAAGGCTTAGCTGCTGATCTTGGAGAGGTAATGGAGCTTTTTTTTTTTTTTTTTTTTTTTTTTTTTTTTTTTTCCCCCCCCATATATTGCATTTCTCCAACAGAGCTGTGTTGATTTAGCTATATCAGAAGAATCTCTGTAACAGGGATGTAAAATGGCTCAAACTAGAGAAATCTTGACATGCCATATAATTTCACGTGTTTGTCAGAATTTTGTTTAAGATATGAGTCAGCTTTAACTATGTGTAAGTGGAAAGAAAAAAAAATTCGTAGGCTTCTACAGTTTTTAGGTAAAGCCTAAATTACATAGAGTTTCTCTTGCACAAAAGAATGAAGTTCTGTCTGCCCATGTCATGATTATTGCTTGAAAATAAGGCTGTCCTTTTAAATAGCTCCATGTTGGTGGATTTTGTAAATTCAGCATGTGAATGATATTTCTGAGATACTTTCTATAAATTGCTGAGATTGAAATGTCTGAGGCATAATTATTTTGCTGCCAACATTAAGTTGACAAAAGGTGACAAATAAAAATGTGAAACTGTGCAACAATTCTTCTATCTTTCATTGGAAAATTATGCAATTAATCTCTTTGATCTCTTTAGCTTCTGGTAACTGCTGATAGGAAGATAATTTAATCCCAGGAATTTT
Organism: Florisuga fusca; assembly: GCA_038090715.1. Lineage (NCBI taxonomy): Eukaryota > Metazoa > Chordata > Aves > Apodiformes > Trochilidae > Florisuga > Florisuga fusca. The sequence continues at coordinate 18,445,315 of JAAWXA010000005.1, forward strand.
TCAATAAAGTAATGAATGTCACCTCGAAGAGAAGATCTGACTCTGAAAGAATAATTTAAGGCAGTTAACTTTGCTGTTTTCAAACTGCTTTAGTGTAAGTCATCCAGGTTAGAACTATGTGTCTATATTGTCCCATTGAAAGGCTGGGAGACATAAACATTTCATTGTATCTGAAGGACATATTTTTCTTCTTTGTACTTGCATTTAGACTTTCTGTTCCTTTCTCCCCCTTGCAAACAGCATGAGAAAAACATTTAAAATGTATTTGTGCCTCTTTTCTGTAACTCTTCCAGCTGGAAATCTGAAATATTTCAGTGGTTTAATTAAGGTGATTTCATACACAACTGGGCAAGGACTATTCCTGGGCTGTCTGTTTTCTATCATAAGCAATGAAAATCATAATGAGACTTTTAAGATCATTCCCTGCTCCCCTATACCCCACACAAAGAGCTCTTCCAGTTGGTATGAAGATGCCTCCTTCCAGAAAGGCTGGGTCCCATATCAAGAAGGCAGAATTTGGAATAAACTTTCTAGATGTGCATCAGGATCACACATTACTGTAGTGCTGTTTGAGGAAAAGTAACAGCTGCCCCACATGCACCAGGGGAAATCCATGGAAGTGAAGATGAGAGGGGCACTCATGCTGCATTTCCAATAACTGTTAGCAACCTCTAACACTGTCTAGGAAAATACTGTGTATAACAATATTTGAAACAAGAAATTCTTAAAAATAAGGAGATCTGTGTCCCTCTCTGGCTTTAGACAAACCTACCATCCATATCTACCATTGAGCTACCATCAACAAACAAATTTTGTGAAAATTTCCATTGTAAAAATGACAACTAAAGTAGTCTACACAAAATATGAATAGGCCAGAATCTTACCTTCCCATACTGCAAGTTATTTGTCCCTTCCCCTGCTTAATTGTCTGTATCCCTGCCAACAATATAATACTCATGGGAAAGGAGTCCCTGCATAAATTAAGAACTAGACAGAAATGAAAAGCTTCTAAGTTGCTGTCATGTTCTCCATTTAAAAAAAAAAAAAAAAAAAAAGTACTTTTCAATGTAGACATAGTTGTGCACAGAATAACTTTATGGTCCTTCTAGGTAGCAGTAAATCATCAGATACATTATAAGTTTGAAATGTTTTATAAAAATGGGTTTGTGTGTGTGTGTGTGTATATATATATATTTTTATAACTACCTAAATTCAGAGATTCCTTATAAAACAATTTAGCCTTAATTTAATTAGGAAATTCTTTTAAATTGCTTTAGTCATCAGTCAGTACAAATTATGTCCACTTGTACAACAGTATGAAGTATAATACCTCAGAAATTAATTTCACTGGCACAATTGTTTATGAGGTCCTATCTACAATATGACATTTCTGCCACTCTTTCTTGCTACTGTAGTCCGTGGACTACAAAAAGAAATATTTAATATTTCATAAAACTGGCAAGGAAAAGAAAAATAAAAAAAGATAGAAGAAAGCTCTCAGTGTGTGAAGTTCTCACTGTGCTTAGTCCAGTTAACTTTTGGTGCCTGTAACAAGGTGGGTTTTCTCTAGATGAAATTGGGTTTTATAAACTTTTCCTACATTTAAATTTTCTCTAAAAGTCCATTTTCCTCCACATTTGCTATGGACAGTTGTTTCCTTCTTGAGCCATGTCAGATGGACCTCAATAAAAACCAGGCAGGTTTATTGAGACTGCTTTCATTGACTGGTTGATTTAAAGTAAGTTATTTTGATCATTATGGATTGAGGAGGACTTACATAATTTCTTCAGCTGAAAGGGGAGCAGGCAGTAATTTCCAGTAAAGAGCCAAGAACAAACAAGTGTGAGAATTTCTTCAGCAAATATATCAGTTGCTGATCTTTAAAAACTGTATGGAGGAGCATGCAGGAGCTTAAGGTAATGTTTCAAAAGGAAGAAGATTTGAAGAAATTAATGACTGCAATGTTGAATAGATCTAACTGGGAAATAGCCATCTTCTATCATGGGCATTTCAAAGAGAAATGAATGAGAATTGAAGAGCAAGGGGAAGAAGAAACAGAAAAAAATAAACAGGAAAATGTGCTGACCTTGTCCCTGTGTTCATCCTGTTTGATCTTGAACTTGAGTGGGTGCTGACCTACTGATGTTGGGTACATGCTTTAGGCCATCACACCCACAACAAAATACCAGCAAGCATAGGAAGAATCCTAGGGATCAAAGAGCAAAAGGAGGCAGCAAGAAGAGAATCCTTCTCCAGGCAGCTGAAAGCTGACACCCTCCTCAATTCCATGCTATCTGGCCCTTGGCAGTTCCCAGCCCCGCCCCCCATCTGCAGAATGATGGCACCACATAATGATGCTTAATTCCTCTGATGGGCATAATTTGAAAAGAGATTGAACTATCTTTTCTGAATATTAAATAAAATAAACTGTTAGAGCATTCTTTTCTATCACTACTCACTACAGTAGTGCGATGTTCACCGAAGTTGCATAACATTGCTCTTGTTCTTCCCTATAATAAAATAGTAATGAATAATAGGTTTTCAATACAAATTATCAGACAATATTCAAATATGCTAGAATTTATGAAATCTTTGAAATTTTGTTAGCTTACAATGGCTGATTATTTAATGAGACTGAACAGAAAACTCAGTGTAATGCATGAGTTTCTTGTCATATTAATTCCTCAGCTCCAACATTTTTATAGATTTTTTTGTTGTCAGAACACTGTAACACTGAATTAGCTGCAGCTGCAAGGAATAGAAATTTCAGTAGAATAAGGACTTAGCTTTAAATGGAAACAGAAAAGAGAGGTAGTACTTATGGTAGAAAAATGCCTCATTTCAAAGAAATTATTTGGTGTGTTAGAATGACATCTAGTGACTAGTTCAGGTTCTAATGCTGAGTTATAGAAACAATCTGCTTTAATCTTCCATTTTTTTCTTTGCTGCACCCTAATGAAAAACATAAATATAAAGAACTGCAAACCATATCCAGAGTCAAAAAAAATCTTGAAAGAAAATCAAGTTAAATTGTGGTTAAAGGTAAAGAGTGCATTAGTGTAAGGGGAGAAAAACAGTATTTCAGGTTGCTGCGACCCTGGGAGCTCAACATTAAGACTGCATCCCACTTTTCAGTACGAATTTATTAGTCACAAATTAATAACTTTTGTATGTAATGTACCCAGGGATAATTTGTTATAAGTCTCTTAAAATAAGTTCCTGATCAGGAATGGAAGTTCAGGTATGTTGTGAAGACACAGTTTGACAGAGGTCCAAAGAAGGACTTTTGAACGCTGATCAGCAATTCTCTTCCATTTAACATCATAATTTCACTGACTCACAGGACAGAGAGCAACAGGGAAAGAGTTCCTAAAGTATCTCCTGCATGTTTAACATTAACAGGAGAAGGTCACTATTCAGTCAATCCGAACAAGATGCTGACATTTTTTTTCCATGTTCAATACTGGAGATAGAGCTACAAGGTCTTGAGAATGCAAATTTGGGAGAGAAATTAGATGGTAGAGAGATTAAAAAGTCCTGTATGTCTCTAAAAGTAGAGACAAAAAGCTCGTTTTTAATCTTATTGAAGACTCAGATTATTTTAATTAAGTATATAATTTCATATATGTCTGAAAAAGATTGCACTGTGCTTCTCTCACTGAAAACAGCAAGAGCATTTATTACATTAAAGATTTTATCCAGTCATGTTTCTTCCTCCAAGTACACACCAAACTAGTGTTCCTAAACAAGGAGGTTCTCACAATTTCAGGCAACGTTATACTATCCTTCAAACTTTGAAGCACTCAAGTGTACAGCTACAGCTGTACAGCAGTTTATTTCACAGGACCAGTTTATTTCGCTGAAACATAAGTGATTTGATGGCATTATAAAAGTTTTAGATTTAGTACTTTGGCTTGAAACTAGTAATCTATGTGGCATCTAGATTTTACCTGGGGTCTTTCCTAGTAGGTAAAATGTTTCCTGTTCTGGCTCTTCAAAGCCTTATTATCCTACATCATTACTTTTGTCCTGTGATAAATCTCACATAATCACTTGTTATTTATTTAACATGTGTATATATATCTTAACATGTGGAGATATTATCAGTCACTACAGTGGCAACAATATTGACACTTCCATGGCTTGGTGTTGGCTTCATAATGAATCATAGAATCATAGAATTAGCCGGGTTGGAAGGGACCTCAGAGATCATCAAGTCCAACCCTTGACCCACCGCTGCGGTTGCTAGGCCATGGCACTGAGTGCCACATCCAGTCTCTTTTTAAAGATCTCCAGGGACGGAGAATCCACTACTTCCCTGGGCAGCCCATTCCAATGTCTGATCACCCTCTCAGTAAAGAAATTCTTTCTCATATCCGGCCTAAACCTCCCCTGGCACAACTTGAGACCGTGTCCTCTTGTCTTGCTGAGAGGTGCCTGGGAAAAGAGACCAACCCCCCCCTGGCTACACCCTCCTTTCAGGGAGTTGTAGAGAGTGATGAGGTCTCCCCTGAGCCTCCTCTTCTCCAGGCTGAACAGCCCCAGCTCCCTCAGCCTCTCCTCATAGGATCTGTGCTCGAGTCCCTTCACCAGCCTGGTTGCCCTCCTTTGGATCTGCTCCAGGACCTCGATATCCTTCCTGAACTGAGGGGCCCAGAACTGGACTCAGTACTCGAGGTGTGGCCTCACCAGGGCTGAGTACAGGGGCAGAATCACCTCCTTGGACCTGCTGGCCACGCTGTTCCTGATACAGGCCAGGATGCCATTGGCCTTCTTGGCCACCTGGGCACACTGCTGGCTCATGTTCAGCTTCCTGTCCATCCAGAGTCCCAGGTCCCTCTCTGTCTGGCTGCTCTCCAGCCACTCTGTGCCCAGCCTGGAGCTCCCCATGGGGTTGTTGTGGCCAAAGTGCAGGACCCGGCACTTTTTTTTTGAAGACTCCTATCACTGCCCTGTCTGCTCAGCACTTTGTGGTTACATTTCTTTAGGAACACTGTGCAGCTCAGCTGTACAAAATCCTTGGAGAAGCATTAATTTTCTGAATCCCATTTTGTCTCAAGGTCCTGGCTATCTGGCACTGGAAAGGCTTGGAGGAATTGGACCATCCCCTGGAAAACTCACTAGTGACCTTCATGGTGCAAACTTAGTTATCTGGAGACTTCATGTGTTTCTAGGGTTAGGCAACACGTGAGTGGAGACTCTAAATGGGGGCTGACTTCCTGATGAGGCTGCTAGAACAATTTCATACAAACTTCTTTTGTTGGATCTAACCTTTACTTTTTCTTTACCACAGATCCCCATGTGCAAGACAGAGGCAGTATTAAAATGCAGGAATATTGAGGATAAATATGTTCAGTATCATGATATACTTGCACACAGCAAGACTGGAGAGCCAAAACGTGTTTCAGAGAAGAAGCACATTTAGAAGTCATTCTGCATAGTCAGGGGACACATGGAAATGTGATTCATACATAAGAAGAAAGTCTCACAGGGTGTTTTCCTTAATTATTCTAAAATTACCAGTTTTGTTTTTATGTTTGTTTGTTTTCCTCAGACAGACACAAATCACTAAGCTACTGAGATCTGGAGAGAACAGAATTTATTCAGAAGGTTCATATTAGTAAATACTGAGCTGGGTCTCTACTTTCTGCAGTGCCCTGCTGAAATCATCTAGGCTTTGCGTGGGTGTATAAAGCTAAAATTAGGGAGTTTTGACTGTCATGGAATACAAATGAGTGTGTTTGTCTGAGTTACCTCCAGATAGTTCATGCTGTAAGTTTATTTCCTTTATCCAGAATCTGAGGTAAATGTAATATCTTGCCAGAAAACTTCCTGGTAGTTCTGATCAAGCATTATTTTATTGTGTATTTTCATCTTGCATTGCTAGATTTCTTTTTTTAATAAGCTGAAAGGAAATTAATGATCTGAACCTTTTGTTCACTGACCATGGCAAATGCTTATTGCAAGAACATTACACTAAACTAAAAGATTGCTATATATCCTGGGCTTATCATATATATTAAAGACACGTATTTTTCATCTTTTTAGGAGGAGAACAAAATCAGTTCCATGCCACTGCAGTACTGCAAAGCTATTCTGCTTGACCAACAGGCAAGCTGCCTAGCTGCAGTTGTCTTAAATCATGACTTTCCATTTTCTTAACTCAGGTGGGAGCCATTTGAAAACTTTGACAGAAGTGAAACAACAAATCCTCTGATATGCATCACCTGCTAAGCTGTACCAGATGTTCAGCATCTCAAAAGTTTGAAACACTTCGTATGTGACTTTCTAGTTCCTATGTGAAGTAAAAATACCATAACTGAATCTACTTAGAAAACATCTATCTTTATGAAGATATATGCCAGCAAGTGCAGATTTGTCAATTAACTACAGACATACCTGTCTCTTATAAGACCCTACACTGAGTTTCTTCCTGAGTTTCCCTTGTATTTCAGTTCTTGAGCCACGTCCAAGCATGGTTTTGGACAGGTTTTCTAGGACTGAAACACACGGTTTCTCTGTGTGTTTATACCTGAGCTCACAAAAAATGCTTAAGAGGAAGTTTAATTTCTGTCCTTTTTTTATCTGTCAATCTGCCCAGTGCTGTGGCATTTCCTAACTGAAACATAGAGCATGTCACTCCCTATGAATAGTGTTCATCTCTCCATGTCTGATTTTAAGTCAGATTGGTTTTATTTAAAAATAGTGAGGTTGAAAGGGACTGGGAAATGAACATGTTTTATTGCAATATAATGACTAAGAGCAGTCCTTGCATAAGACTGCAGTATTTAGGTGTAATGAAAATTGATGAACCAGCTACTTGAAGACAATCACAGGAGCTGGGAGTTTCCCTTAAATCTGATAATGGAATTAGATCTCTTACTGCCTTTGACTGGTGATGGGGCCAAATGAGAAAACCTGATCTGACAGGTATCGATGCTGTTGTCTACTGTAGGTGTAACAGAGACAAAGATAGATCTCTCTGCTTTGGGAGATGTGATGAACTGTTCTGAATGTGATGTCCCCGCTTTCCCTGGCAAAGAGGAATGAACAAGCACGGAAATGAGCAGCACTTTAAAGCACATTAAAGACCACTGTCTTTAATATTTCTGTAATTCCTACTTAAACTGGGCAACACTGTTGCAGGTGTCTCATTTCTACCTTTCTATGTTAGACAGAGTTAGAAGATGTTTCTCCGCAGAGCATAAGCAGGAGCACAGCTGCTGCTCAGTCTCTGCTCTAATGGAGAGGGAATGAAAGGAAGATGCATTCTTCTTTCATTTGAAATGGGGAGTAATTCCACAGAAATTAATGGAGCACCCCAGCACAAGATGGATGTGGAAGAAGAACCTGGCCCTGAGGTTATAAATTAAGTGTAAGTGAAATTCAGACAGACTGATTTGTGCAGTAAGGAGCTATATAAAAATAAAATGTATTCTACTCGACTGGCTGAGAACAAAAATGAATCAAAATATTAATGAATACTGCAGACTAAGAAATAACTCCTGCTTCAGTGCCTCTTTCTGCCTTTCCTATTCTGCTAGTTTCACACTAGATGAGGTTATTGACTGAGCTAACTGATAGGCTCCCTTTCTTCACGCAAGGGATTAAGAGAGCCCCTTCAGACATGAATTATAATATCCCTAAACTTGGCAGGACCAAATGTACTAAATACTTACTTAAAATAAATTCTGAGTTAGGAATCTAACTCATTAAAAAGAAACCACAACATTCTAAATAAAAGTGTGGAAAATTCCTGAGGTAATTAAAGGTGATGCTGCAATGGCATTGTTGTGGTGTATGCCAGGAACTGTTCTCCACTAAAAACCAGTACTCATCTCAGCCAGATGGGGATAGGGAAGCATAAAAGACTGTGAATCAGTGTTTCTATAAATAGCCCTGGCCACCTCCTTCCTCCTCAGCAAAAATTATAAAAAGTTGAAAATAAGGCTGCTAATGAGAACAAAAGAGAAGGAGCTGAATGGAAAGAAGGGGCACTTGCCAAAAAAAGCCCACTTTTTCTAGAAAGAGGTTCTGTTAAAAAGAAGTGCCCTGTGCTGATTTAATTGCTGAAGCAGTGTTGAGATGATACATTGTATGAACCCAGAAAGATGCAGAAAAATACAGGAAATCAGAAAGTTTCTTTAGCTGGAACTTAATTTTACGGAAATTTTTCTCTGCAGTGGACAGAAGTTAATCTTTTGTCTTGAATGCTGCTATTATAGGTTCATTCCAATAGGATATGCAATTCCTGAGTGACTACTCTTCATGGGAATGGTATGCTTAGGAGACACCTAAGTTTTAAGTTTCCTATAAATTGATGAACATATATAATTATATTTAAAAGCTTGCACTGTTTGCTCTCTTAAAATATGTGATATATCATTTGTCAGACAAAATCTTTAATTATTTCCTGTTTTATTTCAAGGCTACAGAGCTTTTCACCGTGCTTTCCACATCTAAATACAGTTTATCCACTTTTAGATTTAAAAACAACCTGTGCCCTCTTTGCAGCTGGAATAAACTCATCCTTGCCAAACTCAAGCACACAGCACCTTTGCCACACACACACACACACACACACACACAAAAGTCTCACCTTTCAGAGAAATAGAACAAATAAGTGAAAAGTAGGGTTTGCAGTGCTACTAATTTTATATTTAAGTAACTCAGACAATACATGAAACAATAAAATCCAGAAATAAATTACAGATAATGAAATTATCTGTATTTGGGGGATTTCCTCCGATTTCTTTGGGAGGAAAAAAAAAGCACAAAATCCATTTATTTGAAAAAGGGGATTGTACACAAGCATAGAGAACTAGCTGATAACACTTTTTTAAAACTTCAGAAAAGAAGAATGAACTTATGATTGGCCTATCTTTTCGAATACACTTGGCAAAACTAAAACATGTATACACGTTTTAGTTTTGTTATATTTCTACCTATAATATAGGACTAATATTCCCATGTTTGGTTTTCAGCTGTTCACAATTTTTTCTTCTTCATAACACAACTGTGCTGAGAAAAATTTGGTGAGTTTTCCTCCCTCTGAATGGTGCAGAAAGAAGTTTTTAAAAATTGAAAGCCAGACATGAGAAAGCAGTGTACACTTTGCTTTGCAAAGTACACTATTTTATCTTTTCATTTTTAAAGGGCAAAGAGAGATCTAAAATATTTGGGGTATGATTAATTTTATTTTTCCATTTTTTTTCCAAAGAATACTTTTGTTGGAAAAGAACTTTAAGATCACAAAGTCCAACCATTAGCCTAGCATTGCCAAGTCCACCTACCATGTCCTTAATCATGACATCTACACCCCTTTTAAATACCTCCAGGGATGGTGGCTCAACCACTTCCCTGGGCAGCCTGGTCCAATGCTTGACAACCCTTCCAGTAAAGAATTTCTTCCTAATATCCCCAGTGTGCACACCCTCCCTGGGCTCAGTGTGAAGCCATTTCCTCTTGTCCTATCACTTGTTACTTGGGAGAAGAGACCAACCCCCACCTTGCTACAACCTCCTGTAAGGCAGCTCTAGAGGGCAATCTCACAACATAGTCCCCTTCTCCAGGCTGGACAACCCCGGTTCTCCCAGATGCTCTTCATAAGAATTGTGCTCTAGACCCTTCACCAGCTTCATTACTCTTTGGACATGGTCCAGTACCTCTCAATGTCCTTCCTGTACTCAGGACCCCAAAACTGACCATGGTACTTGAGGCCTGGCCTCACCAGGGGCACGGTGACTTCCCTACTCCTGCTGGCCACACTATTCCTGGTACAGGCCAGGATGCTGTTGGTCTTCCTGGCCACCTGGGCACACTGCTGGCTCACACTCATCTGGCTGTTGATCAACACTCCTGCATTCTTTTCCTCTGGGCAGCTCTCCAGCCACTCTGCCCCAAGCCTGTAGTGTTGCCTGGGGTTGTTGTGACCCAAATGCAGGACCCAGCAAAATACAAAATTGGTATGAATCTCATACAATTGGCTTTGGCCCATCAGTCCAGCCTGTCCAGATCCCTCTGTAGTGACTTTCTACCCTCCAGGTGAACCAACACTCCCACACAGCTTTATGTCATCTTACTGAGGCTACCATTCAATCGCCTTGTCCGGATCACTGATAAACATATTAAAGGGAACAGGCCCAAATACTGATCTGTGAGGAACACCACTTGAAGTCAGTAATAAGATCTTTCTTATGAAAGAAACAAATATTCAAGGAAATTCTAGTTCCTACACTGCATATGAAAATGACTGTTGCAATGATATTTCAGTTTCTGATTGATAATAATGCAATAAATGTAATAAGTCTGAGAAACCTGCCTATTAGCTCCTTAACACTGTGAAGTAGAAAAAAACCCAGACCTGTAGATGTGGAGTTAAACTAGTGAATTCAACCACTTGTTTTCTTCTCACAGTACACAGTACCTTCACCTGCTTGATCTTTACTAAAAACAATTATACATGTGGGAGGATGTATAAGCATATTTTAATTCAATTACAAATAAACTAAGTATTCCAAAAATCTCATAAAGATCCCTGGAATCAGGATTAGTAGCATGATTCTAATACATGTTGATAAGAGATCATTTTCCTGTCAGCTTACAAGGCAACCTATAGCATTGCTCTGCAATTCAATTCAAATGGCCTACACTCCTTCTGTCTTAAAATATGACAATATTTCAAAGGACTCTAATCTTCCAAACCATGTATCTGAGATTTGTAAAGAAAAAAACAGGTATATATCTTAAATCAGGCATGTGTCTTATTATTTTTTTTAACCCTGCAATTTCTAATGAGGAGGTATCCATTATTTGGCAATAGTTTTCATTTGGGGAATTTTGTTTTCATGGAAGAAATTAGTATAATAAGAACAGGCAATAGAAGGATATTTGACATACAGCTAAAGTAGACACCTCAAATTTTGGGGTCAGTTGTCTGATACTGGAATTTACAGCTAATTTTCAGGCTCACTTATTACACTGCTTTTCTGGTTCATTTTGAAGAGCTAGCATTTCTGTTATTGCAAATGTAAATAAAATGGGCTACCTAGGTTACAAGAGATAATTAATCAGTAGAATTTAGATTATATTTTGTGTTGGGTCATTAACAACTGGTACTTGCTGCAAATAGCTACTATAAAGTGCTTTTAGAGTGTTACATTCTCTAGTCACCTTATAGTCTATTAAAGTGTTTCCTGAGGTTATGAAGTGTGACCTGTGGCCATGAATTCAATGTTCTTTCACAGGAGCTCTGCAACATAAAATTGAAATGCAACAAAATATCTGTGGCAAATAAAACAGGGTTTCCACTGGATACTAATGATAGGTCAGAAAGTCCAGCTGAAAAACAATTGATGGAGATGATGGGATCAGAAGAAGATGCTGTGAAAGGAAGACCTCTTTCTGTTGGTGAGACCGGCACTAGGATGAATTTCAGTCAACATATAGGCAGTATGAACTGTTACACATACAATTTATTTTGGGTTAATTTTCTTTCATCTTTCCCTCAGTCATTCCAAAGAGTCTGACATTCCCTCTCCATATACTAGAGAAGTCTAAAAATGACAGCTGTGAAAATCCTGAACTCTGAAGATGGGATTAAATGACTAATGTTTAAACAAGTTGTCTAGGATTTACAGTGAATAGAAAGACAGAAAGAAAGAAAAAAACCAACCAACCAAACAAACAAAAACCCACAAAAACCAAAAAAAAACCACCCAAAAAACCAAAAAAACAACATCTCCTGGAGACTATTCATACAATTCTAAGTTTGATATTTAAATTATTTCACAATTCTACAGTGATAAATGTGAAAATTCATAGCCTTCCTTGTGGAAGAAGCAAATAACATGGTATGATTTCCATTTATGCAATCTAAGGCAAAAAAACTCCAGTGTAAAAACTTGTCTCTGATTCTCTCTTTGCTGTTGACCTACATGGCATAAGATAATGGATTCAGACTGCTGGTTTCCCATTGATTATTCACCACTAAGTAATTTCTAGCTTTTTGTATCCTAAAGAAAAGGAGTGCTTTTCTCTCCTTCAGCTCTCCAGTAACCATATGTGGTTGGGGTTTTTGTTTGTTTTGTTTTATTTTGTTTCCTAGCTCTGTACTATTCAGGAACTATTTTAATAAAAGAACCAGGTATATTTCCACAGATTGAAAGACGCATATCATATTTATCCCTACGTTTTGCAGAAAAATGCTCAGTTTATCTCTGCTAGAGGCTACAGCAGTATATGCACAATGATGCTATTTAAGAATCCTTTTGCCACCAATTGCCTTTCCCCCCTATTTTTTCTTCCTAATATGTGTACTGTATCTATCACAGCTTTTTTTGTTTCTTTCTCACTGGGAAGCAGTCTGTAATAAACATGATCAATTTCACTCCTTCCTTCTTACTTTTAAAGGCTATTCCCTTCTACTCAGACACTATAACATTTTATTGTTTTATGAACGGAGACAACAGCAAATAATAACCCTTGCAAAAGAGTGGATTTCTTTTTGTCTTCTATAATATGCTGAATAGGCTGATTGATCTTTGGCTTACTGGAACTGTGACTTGTTACAGCAGCTGAGAAAATCTTGAGTCTGATTTCTAGTTTCCTGTCAGAACAGTTAATGCCACATTTAGGAAACATCTCAAAATGCAGTATTTGCAGAAACGAATTTAACACTTACTATAAAACGGAGGAAATGACAGATATTAAATGTTTTATTAAAAAAAAATTAGAAATATAAGTTGATACCATGATCTTCCATCTGAAGATCTCTACATGCAGTACAGCAGTGTCATGATGTCAGTTTTGCAAGATAGAAGCTAGTGGCCAGCAGAAGGAGACAGTGAAGGTTGAACTACCTGCTCAAGGATTAACTAATTACCCTACAATTACTGTCTGAGGAAGAGATTTAAACATTTGTTGAATTATGAAGATGCGACAGCTGTAACTCAGTTTGATCACAGAATCACAGAATCACACAATGCTTTACATTGGAAGAGACCTCCAAGATCATCCAGTCCAACCTTTGACCAACACCATAGGCTAACTATTTGATGTCCACTTTCAAAGCACTTCATCTCACTTATGATGAACACACATCTAGACTTCAGTCTTTTCCAGAAAAAAAAAAAAAAAAAAAGAAAGCACTATTGAGTTATGGCAGGAATTTATTATAATAAAATAACACTGCAATAAAATAAAGGGACGGTAGTGAAATAATTCAAGGGGGAAAAAAAATCACTATTTTTTGTGAATACAAATTCTGGAATAATGTTCATAACATTTTGCTGCATGGGTAAGACTGAATTCCTGTCAGGAATAAGTTGATCAGGTAGCAGCCTTTAAAAAGAAAGAAAAAAAATTAAAAAAAGCAGATATCAATGGTTTTGTTTCTTCCTCTCTCACATGTCATTTTAATGACTAGAATCTAATCTTAAATCTAATCTTAGAGAACAAAAAAACCCCAACCTAATCTGAGAGACAGCAATTGTTGGAGACACTTCAACTATTATTTGAGACCTAAAGTCTGCCCATTATGAGGGCAATGGGTTAAATGAACACCCACTGTCACCTAACTGGTCTTGCAGCAACAAGGATTGTTTCTGGGGAAAAGACAAATTATAAAAGCAAAGCATATGAAAGAGAAAATCTGCTCCCTTCCTGTTCCTACCACTGCAACGTCTGAAGCTGTCTGTCCCCCTCCTGCCTGGAAAGGCCATCTGGAACAGAACAAGTAGGACCTGAATCACCCACAAGGCTGATGTGCTCAGTCTGTACCCCAGTAAGGAAATGTGAAAGCATTACAAGTATAACTGGAGAGCTGACAATTCCAAAAATGATTAAAAAAGCTTTTCCTGCCACTTTATTTCAGTTACAAAGTTCTCCACTTTTCCTTTGCCCATTAGTCTCGCGCAAGTCTGGTTTTATAGACATAGAGAAGTACATAGAACTTTTCATAGCAATAGATACCTTGAAAAAGTTATCTATCTAATGGTCTTGACTAAGCAGGAGAGGGAGAGAAGGAGTAAAGGAGAGGAAGGTGCTAATTTTCCTCATGGTCCTTTCTTGTCTTTGGTGAGAGATGATCAGTTTGTTGCAAGGCTGGTATGGCATACCAGCCACCCCACAGCACACTATTCTAACCATAGATCCTAAGCACACAAAAACCCCATGCTGCCAAATCAGCCAGCAGATCCTCCTAAAAGAAGAAGTAGGCATTTAAAAGCTATTATATTGTGCAGTTCGTATTTCTGTATTCAGATATGGGCACTTCTGTGCTGTCTTTATGAACATTTGGAAAACCAGCCACAATTACATGTGAAAAGTTATTGCATTTTCTCAACCAAAGCCAAAGGTGATTGTAACCTCAGCAGCATGAATGCCTAGGTACTATGTATGGATACTTGCATTCTATTTTTGTGTGTGGCCTCCAGCAAGGTAATGGGGCAGACCTCCAAGTTTAGAGGAAAGAGCAGCCAGAGGGTGGTCAGACTGCTTTAAGTGAATGGCTGAGGTGGGTCTAAACATTTTTTTTTTTAGAGGACACAAAATGAGACAATGGGAAGTGGAGAGAGACAAAATCTTGTATGACAGGAACTTGGAAGGTTTTCTTCTTCTGATCTCCATTCTTTAGAAAAAAGAGACCACCTTCCTTTCTCCTTTGCATTATCCTGACTTTAACATGCATACTCATGCATACCAATAGACTATTTGGAGCACTTCCTAGACACAAAAGTGACCAAAGAGTATGGGAGAAAAAATAAATCTGAGCATTGGCACCCAAACAGATTTCTGAAAAAAAAAATGCACTGACCTTGCTGTTTTTCCTCAGGTCCATAGGACATAGAGCAGGACCAGGCAACAGCATCTGTGTGCCCTGGCTTAGACTTCCTATGCAATCCTGATTAGTGCTTTGCATTTTTGGGGGTCAGGAATGTATATGTATTCAGTTACTGTAACCCCTCCTAAGACCCAGCCAGTTATTAAACGAGCCATGTGGATTATAAGTCTGAGCCTTAGACACAGCTCTTCTTTTAAAGCTGTTCTTTAAAAAGTAACCTCATTGTTTGAAGTTATTATTATTAAGTATTGTTTCATTGTATGTGCTGAGCACAATGGTTTGATCTGAACTGTAATCTTTAATCTCTATTATATTCAGTAAAGCTACAATAATTATAGGTTTGGATAATAAAGATTCTTACTCACTGACCTTTAAAAATAAAATTATTTCAAAATTACCATGGAAGTAATCTAATCACAGAAGTTGCAGCACAGCTCATGGATTCCAAGAGCATAAACAACGGTGGGTAATAAATTTGCAAGTTATTTAGTCCTGCTTCCAAATGTAAGACTTCATCCTTAATGCTGTACTTTGAGGGCAGGTTGTCAGATAACTTCCACTGAAACTTTGGCTCTCTCTATCCCAGATCTGTGAGCTTCTTCAAGTGGCTCCTGTGCCTGTGAAACAACTTCTCTGTTACATTAAAACCAGTAAATAGTTTACAAATTTAGGTTCAGAGTTAAATCGTTATTCTACTGTGTTCCATTAACAGAGTGTTTATTTGCTTGATTAAGCTGCTGTGATTGTTCATACTGTGAAATTTTAAAATGTCCATAATGGCTGGGATTTACTTAGCTCACTGTGCTGTAAGGACTGTGCCAAGAAAGAAGGTGGATAGAATCATAGAATCATAGAATCATAGAATTGGCCGGGTTGGAAGGGACCTCAGAGATCACCAAGTCCAACCTTTACATTTGCTTCTCCAGGACACAAAAAATCCTCAGTTTCTGTGGTCAGCAGGTTGGGGGTGGGTGACTGGCAGCAGAAATTCAAACAGAACCATTGAGTCCATCAGTAATTATTAAATGTATCATCTCCTGAAACTTTGACTGATTTTTCTCAAGCCATGTTAACATTTGCCCCCTACAAGTCCCTGTGGCACTGAGCTCTAAAATTTAATTTTGCATTGTAGGAAAACATGCTTTTTGTATGCTTATATTTGTGGCCTGATCATTTACTTAGAGGATTCCCAATTTCTGTGTTTGGAGGAAAAAAAAAGAATAATAATTCACTAATTACCTTTTTCTATCTGTCAGGTTCCAAACTGCAGCATCCTGACCCATGTATTTTCCTTTGTATGAAAGCCACCCACACCTCTGCCTCTCTTCACTTCTTGTACTCTTTTGAATTATACTTTCTGGAGGTGCAATGATCAGAACTTACACCATGAATCTATCCATTGAAAATGAGAAGTTTTTTATACAAAGCTTAAAAAAATATGTTTCCTACATAGTTCCTGATCCGCTGATGAAAGCTGTGTGGACACAAACATCACAAGGTTCCCTGCAGAAACTGTAACTGTATTTTCTGGATATTTTACACTCCACCTTTCTGCAAATCCCCTATGCATCTAGGATAATGAGAACAGCCCTGGAAATTTGATAGTTTAGTATTGTCTCCTCCAGCATTTGGGTCATTTAAACTCTTTCTAGACTTAGCTGAACATAAGGAGCTCTAAAATCATCAGATAGGGATTTTGAACTAAGCCACAACAAATATAGGAAATACTGAGTACACTGAAAAGTAACAAAATTAGGACCAAAAAAAAAAAGTTAGTCTTAACAAACAGACCACACAGAGGTGGAGAAACTGTGTTGGTTTTTCTGTGCATAGTTTCTGCCATGTAGTAGTTGTGATTTTTTTTGCTTACTTTCCACAGCACTTACTTCTCATTTTTTCCTTGGGAGAATTGCACTGCATCTTTTATTTAGGCACTCAGCTGGAAGCTATGGGGAGGGTGTACCCAGTGATATGAAAAGGGTAGCTGCAGAACCCTCATGACAAAGTGCTAAGTCCTAAGTAAACCAAAGAAAGATTTCAAATAAAGGCTGTCCTAAGTCTAGTTGAAAAATAAAGCAGAACAGAAGGTATTATTAGCAGAAGTTTCTATGAATGAAAAGACCTTCTCTCCCCATCACAAAGCATATTATCCAGATTGCCTTTATCTGATTGCATGTGCATTTGTTGCCATGTAACTAATCCTCAATTTAAATATAATTTCATACCCATTTTTTGTCTGATTCTCTCAAAAAGTGTGCTGAAATACAGAACCTATTTCCCTTGTATCCTTTCATTTTGCTTCCTTACCAGTTTGTACTTAATTGCTTGCAATATTCTACCAAAAAATCTTAGGGGAAAAAGTAGACACTTGATCATAAAATGTTCATATTCAACAGTTTCTCTAAGATGCTGTTCTTACTTCAGCTTTTTTAAAAATCCTTATTCCTAAATAAATTTAAATATAGTTAAGATCTGACTGTTGTTGCTTGTATTTGAGAACATAAAAACCAGTATTCTAACCAGAACTCATAAAAATTGAATGTGTCTTTATGCTTTTTAACATGGGAACTTGGAAAAACTCATCAAGATTTCTCCTTCAAAAACTCTGAGCAACAACACATGATTGCTGCATCCAATGAGTTTTCAGTTGTTCTTATACAGCATATGGAGCTACATTAACTTAATTTTTGTCATTGTGTTTCAGATCAAGATAAATTACCAGATTTGAGAAGCAGATGACAGGACATATTTTTGCAAGCTGTAGACATTGCCATGTGGGTTTGTGTGTATGTGTGTGTATATAAATACCTATAATGGAAGCACCAAATGCTGAATGTGAGAGAGGCATAAATTCCTGATGCAGGGTTTATTTTTCATTTATACAGACCATAGGAAAGTCTCTTCGCTGACTGGGCATTTAAGGCATTATTGCAATAGCAAAAATAAATAATGGGAACAGATGGCTTGTCCTAAGGATGTCCTAGAATTGTGTAAGAGACTTGTTCTTTGTTGTCATTGGGGTAGGAAGCATAGCATTAGCAGAAAAAAAATGCCTGTAATGAGCTGTGGAGCCCTGTGGAGAGTTGTACAGTCTTAGACTCAGGTTCCTCTACGTTATGCCAAAGGCTATTTTAGCCTTTTTTAGCCTTATTTTATGTGGCTGATGCCATGGCCTGGAGACAAAAAAGGAGGTTTTGCAGCATGGTGCAGCAGATCACCACTAATCTAGAAGCACTCAGACATACCTAGAAATGTACTGCAAGGAAAGTTACCCACAGGCATATGGACATTTAGCCAACTCTAACAAAAGTAATCTAGAATTCTGATTCAAAATCCAGTTTAAATCTAAATCTATATATGATTTTTTTAAAAAGAAGCAACAAACCTTGAGTTTGGAATTCTTCTTATGGTGTCTGGAATATTCACTGGAATGTGAAACTATTTCTAAAATTTATAATACTGGGTCTTTGCTTTGTCAGGTAAAATAAATATATTTTAATTCCTCCCAGAGTGTCTCCCTTCCCCAAGGAGTAACTGCAATCTGATTGTTCTAATCTTTAATCTTTTTGCCAAATGTACTTTTATTGTCAATTCTTGGAACTCTGAGAGGTTGGCACATGCACAGTGGGGGCAAAATCTTTAGAATTTCGTTTGTTCTAAGAAAGAATCTGCATTTTTAAAAATGTTTACTCTCTGGCAACATTAGTTGTTTGTGCCTATGACTGAACAAATGGTGTGAAATGCCACTATTTCTTTTTTTTAAATCTGGATAATATGAATTGTAACCAAATGATTTTGTTGTTTTTCTCTTGGGGAGCAAGAGAAGTGAAGATTTTTGGAGATTTTGCTTTCTATTGTGTCTACACAGAGATTTTTTTCCCAGGTTTGGGAAAAGTTCAGTCCAGGAAAGCGACTTTACACAGGATTTTTTTATTGTAACAAATTAATAGTTATTTAAATTATAAGCAAATAAAAGGAGATTCTGTAGTGGGAAGTGTAAGCAACAAAAATTGTGGTCAGCATCATCACCTCTACAGCACTGTCAGTGCATGACCCTCTGCATAAATGAGACTGTATTAATGCATATACATTTTTAGCACCCCTTTTTTGCACAGCATAATCAGAAAAGTACCAAGATGACACTTCAGGAAATTTTTTTACTCTATTATTTAGGCTTGCAAGACAGCAAAGAGTTTTTCTGACGACAGTAGTGTTCATTTAGATTTTAAGAAAGTTGAAACTATTTCAGTGCTATCTCACAAAGTAGATAAAGCTGGTATTGAGAAGTGAACAAAGCAGTGGATTGCACCAACTGTAACCTTTGCTAAAGTTATCTCTGACTTGTGCAATTTCTAAATGAGACTGCGATAGAAAGCTTAATCAGAAAACATCTGTCTTCTAAGATGTAAGACTCTACTTTTTCTGAAGTCTGTTTAACAAATTCTGATTGCTTTTTTCCTAATTGTAGTAGAAGGAGTGGGACCAGATTGTTTCTATTTATATATGTAAAGCAATTGCATCTCTGAGGATAAGATTTTAGCCCTGAAAAACAAAGCAAAACAGAAGTCCTCAAGCCTTCCAGAAAATCGTCTATTAATTTATTTCACCCCTGATGCGATTACCAGGCACACTGCATCATTTAGCTTTGTACTCTGATTTTTTAAGACCTGAATGACATTTTAAAAAGTGAGGTTAGGGAAGCAGTCCAAGAGCGTAAGGTTAACCTGCAGTCTGCTCTTAGGATTTCTTAGTCACTCACCTTTTCCAGAAATGTTTTAAGGAACAATGTAGCAAGTAGAGGTTTCAGATGAATTCTGATGTAATTCAGGCCATCTGAATTCTTATTTCTGTAAAAATAGTATTTGATGTTAGTGGTGATTATGTCTCCTTTTGCATTTCTTTTTTCACATCTACAAGTTGTCATGAAATAACCCCACAATACCCAAATAGCAAACCTACTCCTTTATCTCTCTTTATACTGCACTTTTACAACAATAAAAATACTTTTCACTGGCACATTGTCCTTGCTATGTAGATTTCAAGCAACTATGCACACACCATTTTAAAGGAATCTGTATGTGATCTAACGCAAGATGCAGTTTTTCCACATCAGATACTTACAGTGTTATGGCATAGTAAATAATTATATCCATGACACAGAAAAAATTAAAATTTTGCCTAATCTCAAAATAATAATCCTTATTAATTTGCTCTTGTTAAGATACATGACAGCACTGGTCAAGACAAAGATTGTTTTCCCTTAGTAATGATTTGTGATCTGGGGCATCTCATGTACCTCTGTTGACATGGTGAATAATCACACAGCCTAGTTAACAGAGGCTCCTTATGCCAACAGTAGAGCCTGTGAAATGTAGATCAGGTGCTTTTTCCCCTCAGCTGATTACAGAGAAAGCCTGAAGTTATGTGGCAGGATTATCCCCTCTGTCTAATCGCACGTGTCTCTCTTTAACAATAATGAAGGGCTGCACAAGTTCTGAGACTGATTTGTGCTATGGGGGAAAAGGCAGGAGGGTTACCCAGCCACAGAGTTTGCTGATGTGTGAGGATATGAAAATGGTTTATCATGTGATACTCTGAAATGTCAGTCCCTGGCTCCTGCTGATTTTGGTAAAAGACTACTCTGTAAATTCAGAGGTGACAATTAATTATTTTATTTACTGTTTCTCCCTTTATTTGCCTCTTTCAGTACTACAGAAGTTTGTTAGTGATAAAAAATACAAACTGCTCTGAAGTGATTCAGAAACTGATTGAACACTAGTGTTCTATCATTGGAAAGGTAAGACAGTTAAGACTTCCTTATCATGATAGATTTAATCAAAGTATAAAAATGGCAAGAGTTACAGAGCACCAAACTCCAACCCTGCAGAAGCAAAGGTCTCCAAATGTGCTTGTTCTGTAGTAGAATGGATGGACACAGACAGACAGACAGACAAATACATGCCTGTTCCCAAAATTCTGCAATTGCCGAATTGTTTCCTAGTGTCTGTTTGGTACCCCATTGAAATTAGGGATATAAGGATTAAAATAATCTGAAATGGCATTTTGAACTTCAGACACACCTAAGGTGGTATGTTCCAATATTGGCTTTGATAAACTGTCCTTCTGCTGGCAGAAAGTTTGTGACAAATTTTTCAATAGGAATATTTAAACTTCATTTGTTGAGTTTAAAACTTCAGACCTCCCTAATGACATGTTCTATTTTCTTTCATAAAATAGTGAGATTGTAGCTACAAAAGTAAGTTTCAGGTCCAGACTTGTGTTAGCAGAAAAATCCAAAACATTCTCAAAATACTTCCAATCTGACATTTGCTTTAATAATGGGATTATAATTGATGTAATGAGATTAGGTCACATGACCCCAAACTTAAGTACATTACTCTAGTTCTCAATATTTATTGGTGTGTTACATATTTATGTGCCACATTGAAGCACACTAATTTTCCCTGCTAGATTACAGTCTAGGTCACCCTGATGCAACTTGATTTAGTCTTTGAAAATCATAATTAATCTTTATCTTAATCTTTAAAAATATCAGTCCTTAAAAAATCTTACACAGACTGTGCATTTTCTTCGAAATGTTAGGCCTGTTGTCCTCCTTCTTACCCTGAGCTTCTTAAGGTATTTTAACTTCTTCTTGACCTTGCAAGGATTACATATCAGACGTTGTACAAAATTCTGAAATGGTGCTGCCTTACACCAAAAAAATGTTATAATGAAAATCAAACAGCTAAATCCAAGTGAACAGAAAACCAAAGATACTTATGAATGATACGAAAAAAGTAACTGCTATGTATAGGATTAATAATGAAACCACCATGCTCATTAATGGATTTCTATTACTACCATTTAGGAAAACAGGAAAAGTGAGGGAAAAAACTGTTGATGATAATGATTAAATCTGCAGAAACAAAGAAGGCAATGCAAAATCTGCAGGATTTATATGGTACTTTAATACTTTATTGTTGATAAAATATGTTTTAGACAGATAAATGTCAAGAAAAGCAGTTTCAGAGTCATGCAGTCTTTCTGCCTGGATGACAAAGAATCTGAAGGCAGACAGGTAAAACTTGGAAACGAGCAGAGTAGTATACACATCTGAGGAAATGGAGTAAAGACAGACTCATTACACCAAAGAGAATAAACAGCATTAGTGTAACACTAGTCACTTGATTCAGAGACTGAGTATAAGCAATAAGAAATTATATATACATACAGCAGTAAATGAGCTGGAGAACAAAATGGGAGATTTTAAACCAGTATTGCAGACTACAAAAATGGATTTTGTATGGACAGCACATTCATACATGCATTGTTCTAACCCCTGATTCCAGCAAATGATTTAAACAGAATACCAACTTCTACCTCCTTGGACAGTGGAACCTTTTGACACAGCTTCAGTGATGTTTGTGTGAGGCTCAAGTTCTACTCATGAGTGCAGTAGTTTAAGATAGTTTTACTTACCTCAAGATCTTCTGGCATTCCTTCCTGTCTGTTGTCTCACAACACCCTCTGTTTGCAATCATAAAGCCTCAGTGTTTTGTGATGTCACTCTTTCAAAGAGGTTCCAGAAGTGACCCAGATGAAAAATGATCAAATCTCTCCTTCATCTCTTAGCCAGAAACCTGCCATTTATTTCCTCCAATAGGTCAGTGCCCTGATATTGTTAACAGAACATCATCATGAGTAATCGTGCCAATGCAACATGGGAAGCATGACACTTTCACACATGTACTTCCTATGGTAGCACTTGGTGGATTTGGTGAAATGTGTGACCTTTTGGAACGATTGAAAGATGTGCTGCAAAGGCATTATTGTAGCTTTGGAGACACTGATGGTTTTGCAGTTGCTCTTGTAAGATCATCTTTGATTTTGTGGTTGCTGATCCATTGAAAATTCACTTTTAGATGGTTAGATTGAAAACAGAAATGAGCAAGTTTTTGTTTTGTTTTGTTTTTTAAATATCATCTTCCAGAGTAAGCTACAATTGCTTAAGACCTTTTCTGTATAAACTCCACTGCAGGGTGTAAAGAGCAATGTATATTCAATGGACTTTCCTTTTCTTACAAGAATAAATAGCAATGTTGTCACTTATTCAAAGACTTCTCGTGCAGTAATCTTTTTTACTGACAAAAATGTTTAAAATAGACAGGAGATGTTTTAAGTATTCTTTTCAGAGCAGGTACCTGGGCTTAGTGGTCTACCACAACTGTGTGTGAGTCATGCTGCTGCTCCTGCAGCATCCTGTTGCTGGAGATTCAATTACACGACACATTGTCAAATAAAAGGGGATGAGTCTGCAAGGTGGATGGAGAAGGCTCTCCAGTTGAGTCATGAGGTTCAAACTGGACCCTCTTGTTTTCTAAACTCCCCAGAGAGGAATCGAGGTGCAGCTGGATCCAATACTTGTCTCAGTCTTGGTCAGTGGTGCTTGTCTAAAGGATTTGGTGTGTGCAGCTACATATCAGATTCAACATTGCCACTGCAAGGGTTTTGCAAAGTTGACAGGATACAGAATTTATTAGGGCAACAGATATAACAACTTTGGAATTGCCACTGGCTGAAGCACCTACTGCAAAAATTTGATCTCGACCTAATTCCCAGGTAGAGATCTGTCAGTCAGAGGTGCAAATCTTACCAAAGAGGTATCCCTTCTTCAGGGGGACAAGAGGATTCAGGCCAGTCGACCCATCTGGGTAGTTGGGAGTTATCTTCCTCTGGAAACAAAGGACTCTAAAAACGAATTTACACCTATTAGTGAGGTGGGACTAAGTGGCAAATCGTGCTGATTGGTTCTTAGCAGGCTAATAGTGCTTATTAATTAAGAAAGGCTTGGGGAAAAGCCAGTGCTCACTCTCAGTGTAAATTTCTTCTCTGGTGTCATCGATGACCTTGGAATTTGGTTATTGCTAAAACTCTTGACCACAAAACCTTCATTCCATTTCATAAGTTGCAACAATTGCCTGCCATAAAGTTTGCAGTTAAGACACCCCACTTCTGATGCCCAGGTTGTATCTTGGCTTAGCTAAGCAAATGGATCATTTCTTCCACCCCTACTCCTTGTCCAGTGTAAGGTAAGCACAGTGAGTGAGCTTGCTGTCTTGTCCAAGGCTGTGTGCAAAATAAATGGCCTGCTTCCCTCTGAAGGAGGGTAGGCACACTGATCACTTTGCATTCTTCTTCAGTTACAGTTCCTCTTGAAAGAAGTAAGGCATGTATTGCCCCACACACATCTCTATCTTCTGTAATTCCATGTTTTATGATTCCACAAACGTTGCTATATATTTAAACTAAGATACTGTTCCACAGGTTTTCTCACGCTCCTCATAGTAGCATTTTAAATCTTCCAAAAGTGTACCAAAAAATCTTTAGCTATTAAAACAAAATTAGTACCGTTGAGTTGGTGACATAACACTCTCTTTTAAAAGTCATGTAGAGACAGTGATGTGTATAGCACCATTTAATTTTTGTTCCTGGAAAAATATGGGCCAGTCTTAAGCTTTCATGTAGCATGTATCTCACTTGTGCTTCTAATAAGATTCTGCAAGTTGTCATTGTACTGATCTTCTAATGTCCTCTATGTTGACAGCATAAAAATTTCTAAAACAGTATCAAAAACGCTAGTAAAAGTGGAATACTGGAGAAGCATGTTTCAACAAATACTCAGTTATTACAGTTAATCAAGAAAATTGGTAGCTACAATACATAAAAATCAAGCACTAATAACACTGCATCACATAGAAAATAAATTGTAATGTGCGGTAACAACAAGACGTGACGATACAGCACATTTTTGCTTCATAAACCCAAATTCATGTCTCTAGGGACTACATTACAGTCAGCTGTAGCTTCAAATTTAAGCCATATATGTATATAGTAGTTCAGTGTTGTATTTTTTATAGTTAGTTTTACACACTGCTCAATAACAGACATATGTCAAGTTACACAGCCACTACTGGCAACTTGGAAACAATTTTGTGGCAAAATGCATCACTCGATGTATCCACCTATCTGATATCCACTGCAATAACATCCATCCAGATATTCCTGGCTAATCTCTCTTTCAGAGTTGAAGAGGCAGAATTCTTTGTCTCCTACAGAAACCCTTACAGGGAAATTCTTACATCTATTCTCTGCATCAAAGTGACACAGGAAATTTCATCATGTGGCTACAGATTTTCACTGTATGTATTCTACTGTACACAGAAATGTTCCACTTCAACAGATAGCAAGACTGGAGGACAGAGAAACCTTTTTTTTTTTACAGTTTAAGTAAAAGATCGTTTAAGTAAATGTGATTTTATTACTTCTGTCACTTATTTACATCACTTCCTCACTGATTAACCAAGAGCTTTGTATTTCTAGCTCAGTTTTCAGTGTCAGGTGACACAGGCTTTTTACATTTATGTGACTGCAGAGGTAGTTGATCAAGGGTTGGACTTGATGATCTCTGAGGTCCCTTCCAACCCAGCCTATTCTATGATTCTATGATTCTATGATTCTATATAGAAATAGTGATATGGAAGCCTGCAGAGTGTTTGGAAGCTGTTTGTGACTATGGTGAAGGATGTGATAAGGTCATTCCCTTTGCTTAAATTACTCTTCTTGACCATGAGATGTGGTGGGCAAAACAAACTGAAGCTATTAATCACTCCTATTGCATAAAAACCATACCGCAAGTATAAGTGACCAAGACAAAATCGTATTTGGGCGCAGGGAGGAGCAATTCTGTATCCCCATTGTTTTTACCCTACATCTGAATAAACTCAGCACATGCCAACAAATACAGACTGGATTCTTATGCAACCAGATCCTGCCGTATCAGGTGCACTCAGGCACATCCTGGCCAGCTGCCAACCCCACGGCACACAATTGTCCATCGATGACAGCATACTGCAGAGGAACGGAGAGATCACCGGCTTGACCCTATCGCTTGGCAACTTGTAGTAGCCAAAGTTAGTTGCTAAAGCAATACAAGAAAAAGTTATCTGGCGTGACACATTACCAACTTTGAAAATATTCCCACAATAGGCATGGCAGCGGCAAACTGCTGCCTGAAGCGGGTAGATTATCACATGTGAACTTGGAAAATTTTAAAATTTCAAGAAGTATTTTCTTATCTGCTCTGTGCAGGACTGTTGGGTCTGCTAGCCCTAACTCCCATTTCCAACTGTTCTGCTCTAAAAACTGCTGAAGTATGACGAGATATGGCTGCACTTGGCAGAAGGGCAGTACGGACTGCTAAGGGGAAGAGAAGGGCAAGACAGCCTCATCTAGTGAGAGGTGTCCCGACCCGTGGCAGGAGGATTGGAACTAGATGATCTTAAAGGTCCTTTCCAACCCTGAAAACTCTGTGACAGCACTAGTGCAAAAACTAGGTACAAGCCGAGCTCCCGAGAGTCCCAGCAGTGACCCCGCCCGCGGGACCCAGCCCTTTCCCACCGGGTCCCGCAAAAGGCGGAGGTAGCGGTGCACGGGAAAAGGTAACCCCCCGCCTGAAGGCCAGGCACAACCGGGGCGCCCTAAGAGAGGAGCCCCTTCTCGCCCCTTCTCCTCCCTTCACCGCCCGCTTCCCCACCAACGGCTTTTCCCGCCCGGCCTTCACGTGACGGCCGCATGCAGACACCCCCCTCCCCCCCTCCCCCGGGGCGCCGGCCGCCTCGCATCGCCCCTATTT
>JAAWXA010000005.1:18473446-18626809 GCA_038090715.1 Florisuga fusca
GGGGGGGGGGGGGATAGGTTATTTAGGGTGATCAATCTTGAGGAAAAAAATCATGCTGGTCTCTATTGCTCTCTGAATGTTATATACTGCAGTTAACCCTTTCAAAGCTGTGGTTTAACAACATAAAAATTTTCAGTTGCTAAATGGGTTTGTGAAAGTACAGCTCTTTGCAGCTACTGTTCAGTGGTGTGCTGCCCTAAGTCCGTGTGCAGCTGTGTTGTGAACTCATTCTACTGAAAGAAATCAAAGTCCTACATACTGGAGTTGTTCTTTGTCTGTGGCACTATTGGATCCAGTCAGAGGTGCTGCCACACTCTCCTGGCCTTACTGAGGAAGGAAATACAGTAATGGGAAAGAAAAAGGCATCAGGAAAGTGTGACACAGGTAATCTAAGTGTGTCAGTGTGCAGTTGTGATGCTGATTTCCCTGGATTTTGCTCCTGGAAATATTGCTGTGTAGAATGGAGTGAAAGAAGGTCAAATATTATCTTAAAACCAACAGGCATCCTGGTAGTATTCTTGGGCAAAATGTAGGTTGTAAGAATGAAAGCTTTTAAAAAGCCACAACAGTAACACCACAACCCCCAAGTTTATAGGCAGATGATTCATTTAATAATCCTGTGCTGTATACTCATGCCATTTGCATATTGCAATATAAGGGAATAGTTCTATGTGTTTGCTTCTTTCCACTGGGTGTGATGAGTCTGTGGAGAGAAGGAGGGCTTAGATTGCTTATGGAAGTTCACCTTGCCTATTAGCACCTTTTGGTGAAATATATTCCTGCAGTTAAGTCATAAATGGCTGAGATCTCTCATATGTATATGAGTAGGTTTTAGTGAAGATATTTTTTGTGATCAAACCACTTTCTTCCTCAACTAGATACAAGGCACATTTGCAGAGAGGAGGAAAGTTCTATTTGTGTCACAGGGAACTGGAGTTTCTCCCTAGCTAGTTTCAGTTCCTGATGATCAGAGAATTAAACAGAGAGAAGTTGCACTCTCAAATGTTCCATGGAGCATTAGTGTATGGGAAGGAGAGAAGGGAAAAATGAGTGGGTTATATAGCAGAATAGCTTTTTGAGATGTTAAAGTTGAGTGAAAATTTGAATTCTTGTGGGCTAATAGAGTGGAATTCGCTCCTAGCAAGTAGTTCATGGCTTATCACAGCAAGGAGATGTCAGTACAAGTAAGTTCTTATTACTGGGAGAATTTTCAAAAAGGTAGCTATCACATTCTCTCTTTCCTTCACACTAACTAGAAAATAGGGCTACTTCATTACTTTTTTTTTTTTTTTTTAATCACAAAATCTGCAATTTTGCTTTAAATGCGGCTTGGATCAATTTCGAATACTGTTTGGTTTTTTTTAAGAGAAAAATCTTAATTACTTATTTTAGGGTGTTTATTTGCTTCTGTCTAATATTTAGATGCTTTTATTTGCACAGTAGTTATTTGTATACAACTTTTTTTTTTCTTGTAGACACCTCACAGAGTGTTAGTTTTTTGGGAAATAGAAACCTCTGTTATATTTCAGAATATGAGGAGAGGAAAAGCATTTAAATATCAAGTTTTCTAACTCTGTTCTCTGTTTTGAGACTAAAATGTGTAATACTCCACAGAACAGAAAAATACAGGGTTTGTATGGTTTAGAAAAATTAATACATTACGTTGGGGTTGTTCATGTACCTCTTTCCCCCTCTTCTGTAAGAACAAAAGATGGGATGAGGTGTAGAGGTGGCTGCAACCCTACCCCAGCACCCAGGTGGTTTTCGGTAGTCAGAGGAACTCAAACATGTGAGCAGATTGATTTCTAACTGCTGAATAAAGAAGACAACAGTTTTTCTTTTAAATTGTATGGGTGCTTTGAAGCAAAACCTGGAGGGCTAGGATGGCAAGGTAAAATGGTAGAAAAAAATTAAGTGTTTAAAAATTAAAAATCTTGTTTAAATGGTACTTCTGTCTTATAGTCTCAGGTATTTGATGGAAGCAGATAACAGGAGCTACTTCTTGAGAAATACCAGTTCTCTGACACTACTCCATCTGGTGCTCTGGTAGGTGAAATGAGAAGATGCAAACTGAAGTTTGTATTGGCATGGAGGAGAGAAGGCTCTGGGGAGACCTAGTAACAGCCTTCCAGTACCTGAAGGCCTACGGAAAATCTACTGAGGGACTTCTTACAAGGGCAGGTACTGTTAGAATGAGGGGTACAGTTTCAAGCTGGAACAGGGTGGATTTAGATTGGATATTAGGAAGAAATTCTTTAGTGTGAGACACTGGAACAGGTTTCCTAGGGAAGTTGTGCATGCCCCTGCACCCGCCCCCCCTCCCTCCCTCCCGGGATGTGCTCAGGATCAGGCTGGATGGGGCTTTGAGCAGCCTGGCCTAGTGGGAGGTGTCCCTACCCATGGCAGGGGGGTTGGAACTGGTTGATCTTTCTGGTCCCTTCCAACCCAAACCATTTTGTGATTCTATCGAGTTGCTTGCTTTGAATTAGTCAGTGAAGGTGGCCTGTGATTCTGAAGATTCACTGAAAGTTGCAAATATCCATATAAACTAAAGTGTGAGACTGAAGAAGCTCACCAAAGGCAGTGATCTTTGACATCAATACAGTCTTTTTCAGTCTTGCAGATAACTACTGATAAAATGAACTTGAGCCGTTGATGTCTGGTGCCTACAGCTATTCAGAACACATATTTAGGTTCATGTTTATCTCATGGAAAAGATCCAAAGATGAGGAGAATAAGACACAGTAGCAAGGCAGTGGTGATGAAGAGAGAACATCTTATTTCACTGCCAAACCAATCTGAATATTGCCTGAGAAATTTTTTTCATTGTTTTCACCATTTTCTATCAGCATTGTAATGGAAATCTCACTGGGCAACATAAATGATCTCAGAAAATTATTTTTTACTCACCTGTGGGTTACTCCTTTCCATCTGACTTTTGCAGAGAACTTCTTACCAGATTGTGTGGGAGAATACCTTAGAATATTGTAGTCAATTGCAGTCTAACTTTGCCAACTTGAACATGATAACCTTTGTAGTTCTCATAAAAACTGGTTATGGAATGAGGCTGAGGATGAAAAAATGGCTCCTGTTTACTTTCTTCTGGTCTTCAGTTTCTCTTATTAAAACTTCTACTTGTCTGTCAATCTTAGCCAGAGGGCAACTGTTCAGGCAAGGTAGACTTTGGGAACATCTCCATTATTTCAGCTCACCATCTTTCCTATTCTATTATTAGAAATAACTTTCCTAATAGAAGAGAGTGATTCTACTCCTTTTTGAAGTTGTGTAAAAATGGAGAAAAGAGCTGGAAATGCTATCAGCAAGGTAAATGCTTGTCAGTGCTTCCAAGTGCTGAGCTATAGATAAGGGACACAATCCTTGTGCTAATACTCCTTGTTGCTGCCATCTGTGGCAGTTGTGGTATTTCTAAAGACTTGCTCTTTGATTGTAGAATTCGAGTGGCAGAGACCTCTGGAAGTCATTTGATCCAGTCTCTGGCTGAAAGCACATCCTGCTAGATCGGGTTGCTCAGGGCCATATCCAGTTGAGTTTTGAATAACTGCAGGGATGGAGATTCTGCACTCTCTCTGGTAAACCTACTCTACTGACAGTTGCAAGAAAATTGTAATGTGTAATAATATTTTCCCATCTTGCACCTAGTGTTTGTTGCCTTGTGTCTTTTCTCTCTGTACCTCCAAGAGTCCAATTTAATCTTCTCTATATGCATTTCTATTGAACACCGAGCAAACAAATTTCTTTCAGTTTCTACTTGGACATTGTATTCTCTGTCTTGGAAGATTTCCTCTGGGCTTGCTCTGGTATGTTAATGTCTGTCTTTTACTGGGATCCCCAAACTGGACACTTTATCCCAAATACAGTTTTACAAGTTGCTGAATAGAGGAGAATGGTTTCTCCAACTGATCTGCTGTTTCTCCAACTGTTATGCTGTTGCTAACACCTTCTTGTTGGCTGTGTTTACTGCACTGATACGTGGATGGTAATACCTTACCTGAGGGTTTTTTAAATAGAGCCTCTGTCTTCAAGGCAGTAGGTTTAATGCAACTCAAGAGCTGCACTGAAATAGAAATAATACAGATAGCCTGTTTAAAACAAAACAGTTGTTACTGTCCTTTGATGCTATGTGGAAATACCATCTGATGAACGGCTGGTATTTTTTGCAGGATGTGGTTAGATGGTTGTGGGTTTTTTTCTGCTGTCACCTTCTTTTATTCGTTTCTAGGGGTCTCAAGTTTCTGGAGTGAAAAAGCATGTCTGTCTATTTGTTTCATAATTTCTGCAGGGAAATGTCTGTACTGCAGACCTGGTTGTTTAGGAGATGTTTTCAGCTGTATTCCTTCATTAAGGTTCAATTTGGAGGTGGGAGTAATTTAGTAATTAGCTTCATTGGTCATTAGCTTGCTTGCATTGCAGTTTTTCACTTCAGCTCCACAAATCACAACCAAACGGTTTAGCAGAAAAATTTTAGCCAACTTTGTGATTAATAGAACCCTTTGTTCTTGTGCAAAGAGGCATATGATGCTTAGACATTCTTCTGGTTCATCATTGATTTCCAGGGCATTTCAACTAATAGCTAGACCTCATGGTGAAGTTAGGCAGCAGTTTCATGGACAAGTTTTCTGCCTTATTCTGGGAGGTACAAAGATTTTGCCAGAGTGTTGGACCAGCAAAGTAGTTCCTAGCACCTGATCCTGAATAAATTATTGCAGTTCAGCCATTCTCAACTGTCTTTCCCTTTTACCAATAGATAAGCTTTGACTACACATGTACATTTCTTTCTGAATCAGTTGTGTTGCATTTCTATCTGATAATGTTCCTAAAGCCCTTATGTATACTTAGTTATTAGTCAGAGAGGACTTGCCTGCATAAGGTGTCCTGGAGTATTCATTTTGTGGTATTGCTTCCTGTCAGAAAGGGGAAAAAATACAGCCACTTATGGTGTGCATCTAACTTTTAGAAGGCAAGTTAATTAGGAAACCTTATGAAATGAGTTTTCACTTAAGCCAGCCAGTTATTTTGTATGTGTTTTTGTCCTCCATTGAGGAGGAGACACTGTATGCTCTGGAACTGTGGTGCTTTACTGACATGGTGAAAGCTTTAATTTAAGTATGTCTCTGCTTGCTTCCAGATCTTAGTCTCTTTAGGGTGATCTTTTTTATTCAAATTACGTAATGATGTTACAGGGACCAGCATGAAATGATGGGGCATTGTGTGGGATCCAGTGCTAGATTGTTGTGAATGAAGTGCAGAGATTAGTTTCAGGACTTTCAGATAAAAAAGATGCCTTTTTGCACAGTATCCCCAGTACTCAGTTCAGTTTTGTAAATTTGCAGTAGTCCTTCTTTACCTTGATTTTATTGTGCCTGCATTGCTTTTTGATTTTAATTTAAGATGATGATTGGAGTATTTGATTTACCAGTATTACACTTCTCTATTTTTCTTGGCAGCTGAGCTCATAAAAACAAAATTCTGAAGGAACTGGCAAGGCTTAGATTTAAAATGTCATTATAAAATCATTTCATTGTTGATGTCCAGAGTGGGCCTGCCTAGAACAGTCTTCATTGGATAAATGTCTTAATGAAATTTAGTTGTGTATTTTGAAGCTGGAGTTCGAGTTTTGTTAAAATAGTAGAATTTTAAGGAAAATATTTGCTTTCCTGTTTGAATCTTTCTTGAGCGGAGGGAAAAAACCAAACAAAATAAATGTATGAGTTGCTTTGGTAGTGACTACATGAATGCTGTTTCAGAATTAACTATGAATTATTTCTGACTTATTATATAATCAACTAATAGCCTGAGACTAGAATATAGAATAGTATCAAATATGTTAGAAGTTGTACTGACCATGGTATCATTTATCATGCTTAAAAATACTGTTAGATATAGAAATATTGATATAACTTTTTTCTTTTTTTTTTTTTTTCTTCACCCATAAATGGAGACTTGATCCATGATCGAGGTTTACTTTTTTTGCTGGCTCAAACAGTGAACTGACATTTATTCAGGTCCTCAGACCTGAATAGTCAGGACTCATCCATTTAGCATGTCCTTTGCTGCAGTGATTATACAGAGATTCTCTGGAGTATTGAAAAAACACCACTACTAAAACCAATTTTGAAGTCTCTCTGATGTAGCCTATATAGAGTAATCCATCTATACCATGTGAATGATGCCTATTTTAGACTCCAGAAACGGTAGTTGTTTTTGGTATTTTCAATAGATTGAGGTGATTCTTATACTTCTAGTATATTTTCTCTATTAGCAGATATTCATATATAGACTCACATGCAATTTCACCATCCCTATGAAATAAGATTGGATTTAGTGTTAAATTAAAAAACTAATAGTAAGTATTCAACAAGTCAAGGAAAAATTGTTTCAAGGCATACTTTTTTTTCCTAGTTGTTGCATGTATTTTAGGAACAACTTCTGATTAGCAAGAAATGTGTAAATTTAATCCTATCAACTAAATAAATAGTTGAAAACTTACTATAGAATTTATCCATGTTGGCTGTAAATTTAAATTTGTGAATTAGGAACCAGTTTACAGCAGTCCTACTTTAGGTATCATACTTCACTGCAAAATTGTTTAATAAATCTATTTTACATACTAAAATTCCTGTGTTGCTGTTGTGGAAAATAATCTTAGCTCTTAGAATCATGACCAATTCTATATTTAGATTCTTTTGTAGGGTTTAATCTTTCACAAAACTGTGTTAATTTGCCATACATGAACTCAGCCAATAGTGTATTTATGACTCTAGTATTGCTGAGAATAATATCCTATAACCTTGATCTGAGAAGAGATCCATGTGGGACTTGTTCTAGAAATGTCCCCAGGAGATGATTCTCTATCTACAATTACTAGTGAAGAACTTTATTTTGACCCATTTAAATCTGTGTCAATTTTTTATGCAGTATGTTTGAATAGGCTTTTCAAAAGTCCTGTGAAAATACGTGTTGGGTAGTAGATTGGTAAATTTAGGACCAATGGTCATTTGGGAAGACCTATTTTCTGTAAAGCTGTTTAATGCATTTGAATTTTATAGTGTCTCTGGATTCTCTACAAAGTATCTCTTACCTGAGTTTTTCAGTGTCTTTTTTTTTTTCCCCTTTTCTTTTCTATTTTTCCTTGCTTGAAAGATCCTGTACTCAGCGCTGGTGAGGCCACACCTCAAGTACTGTGTCCAGTTCTGGGCCCCTCAGTTCAGGAAGGAGATTGAGGTGCTGGAGCAGGTCCAGTGGGGTTGGTCTCTTTTCCCAGACAACTATCAGCAAGACAAGAGGACACAGTCTTAAGTTGTGCCAGGGGAGGTTTAGGTTAGATATTAGAAAGAATTTCTTTACGGAGAGGGTGATCAGGCGTTGGAATGGGCTGCCCGGTGAGGTGGAGGATTCTCCGTCCCTGGAGATCTTTAAAAAGAGACTGGATGTGGCACTCAGTGCCATGGTCTGGTAACCACAGCGGTGGGTCAAGGGTTGGACTTGATGATCTCTGAGGTCCCTTCCAACCCTGACAATTCTATGATTCTATCAGTGTGTAATGTTGCTACTACTGCTCTGATGATCATAATCTTTCCAAGTATGGGAGGTGTTAACTTTTTTTTTTGACAATTGCCTTGAAAACATTCTTGAGATAATCCTTTTTCATTATGTATTTTTGTTTTTGGCTTTGAGTGGGTGTCTTATAATAAAAGCTTCATTTTTTTGAATGAAAGTTGTGATCTCCAAGTCTGTTCATCTTTTCTTCTTTGGCATTTAAAAAATAGTAGTTTGTAATTTAATTACTACTTTTCTGACTATCTTTTTAAAATAATCATAATTCAAACTTCCTACTGTTCTTCAGAATGTTAGTCATTGATCCAGTTTTGACTCAAATGGTTCTTTTGTATACTTTACTGTGCATGGGTTGCTTCTAAGTGTGTGGCACATTGGTTTGGCTTTGCTTTGGTGTATGCATACAGCATGATAAATTACTAAATTTCTATATAAAATTGAGCGTTGTGCTTTTTTTTTTTTTTTTTGTGAAGCTAAGGGATGATAACTAACACTGAGAAGTGCTCTAATTTTTGGTGTACTGCTGGGAAGGAGCTGTACTAATGGAGAGTGATCTGTGAATTAGACTTTTTTCTTAAAAAAAGGTGTATTTAGTCTTTGGCTGAATATTTAAATAACAGGAAGCTACTTTATGTGAAACAATGAGCCATTTTAACAGGATTTTATATATTTTAAAATTTAATTCATTCCCACTCCCTCAGTGGTCTTGTTTTCAGTCTAACACATAAAACTGTTAATAACTAGCAAGCTCTAAAAACTGGAGACAAAAAAATGACCCATCTGATATTTTTAATATCTCCTCTAAAATGATGATCCCTTTAATGCCCTAATGTGCTTTGCTGAGTTAGTCTTTAATAATGCCCTAAAAGGAGGACTTCTGATGATTGACATGTGGCTGTGTGTCCATTCCCAGCTGGAGTTCCATGGACCCATAGAGGGTGACACCCCCTCATCTTCTTCCCTGCCTGTCCTTGTTGAAGAGCTTGTATTTATCCATTCCCACACTCCAATCACAGGAGACACCCCACAGTGTCTCAGTGATGCTGGTAACATCATGGTCCTGAAGGCATGCACACTCCAGTTACTCCTTTTGTGTGTCTTTACACACATGTAACTTTTGTTAACCAAAACTCATGCTAGCCAAAAATTTGAGAATAATGCACCATGCAGAGCACCTGGCATGTTCAGAACCTTTTTCTAAGTGATATTTCTTGTTCTAGTAAGGAGTTCCTTGAAAGTCAGTAGCCCCCTTCCACTCCCTCTTCATTCTTTTAAGAACAAAAACATTGTAGAGCTTACAAATAATTCTTAAAAGAAGATACTGGCATTTGTATCTGTGTGTGTGTGTCATTCATACTGTTTGCTAATGTGGTGGATTTAGTCACTGTGTTTTCCTCTGAAAATGCCACAGACCTTTATAAACAGTTCTCTGTAGCTCTAGTCTCTTTGTGTTGGTCTCTAAGAAGGTATCATCTGATCTGCAGTTACTTGTGTTATACCACTGGTGATAGGTCATCTGATGAAGTGGAGATCCTGAGATAATTTTCTGAATTTCTTTAGGTGAGATTAAGATTATCCTCTTGTTCTTCTGGTATATTTAATACTTTTCTCCAAAGTTACAGAGCATTATTGGTGAGGGTGGTTACTAGTTACTGCAAGCCAAGTGTGCCAGACAAATGGGTGCTTAACATAGGTGAAGGGACAGATGATCCCTTTGATCCTCTTTGGTACCCAGAATAAAAACTGGAAAGGGAATTTCTCCTTCCCTTTACATTATTTCTTGGTCTCTGTGAGCTTTGGACAGACATTTGCTTACTCAGGCATAAATGCAACTTCTTTTCCAGCTGACTTTTTTTCTATTTAGGTCAAAGAATTGTCTTGAGATGAGATTTGGGTCTTTGAGTGCAAGGCTGAGACAAAGGAATATTTTACGGTGTTGTTATTAGTAACATGCTTAATTGCTCAGAATGTTGATTTATTCATCCTTGATGCCTGTAATAAATATTTAATATCTAATTATCAAACATTGATACTTGGAGATTGTATAGTGAAACAGCTGTTGGAGGCAAATGAATAGAAGTACATTTTGAATGCAAGTTGTGTGAACTAATGAATAAAAGGAAGGACTATTCTATGGGACTTAAATACTTACTAGACATTTTTGTCCTGTATTTCTATCATGTAGATGAATATATGATGAACGTATCTATGTAGGAAAACCTTTTCATTGCTAAATTCAATTGTTTCTTGACACTGTCAGTTGCATTTTGAAAGTTAAAGATAAATGAAGTTGTCATATTAAGTATTTATTGACATTTTGTAATTTGGGGTTTTTATATAGACCTGTGGTTATGAATTGGCTTGTTTTTTGTTTGTTTGTTTTGTTGGTGTTAGGTTTCACTCTTTGTGGATCTGCATTTTGAAGGATTACTGTTCACTAGCTGTGGATTCAGACAGTAACAAATATTGATCACATTATAAATGAATGTTAGAATAACTTGGAAATGACTTATTTTAATGAAAATTCAAAATTTCTTTTTGTTTCATCAGCAAACACGTATCTCTTTATGGTGCAAGCTCGTGGTATAATGTTGAGAGAAAATGTAAAAACAATAGGACATATGATCAGATTGTATGCTAACAAAAATACTACACTGAATGGAACAGGTAAGAATATTAGTTTCTTTTTGGGGAGAGCTTTATGGGAAAAGAAAGTCAAACCTAATGATATTTTGTTATGGAAAGTTAGACGGGAGGCCTACTTCTTTGCAGCTGGAGGTCAAATAGTTACTGTTTATCAGTTCACTTTAGTAGAAGGTCCTTGTCAAAGCTGTAACAAAGATATCTCAATTTAATTATTCTTCCTTTAGTGCAGTGAAATGTTTTCATGCTGCTAGGACTTTGTTATTTACAAAGTTAACTCTCACCTGCATGCTGAGATATTACAAATTCAGTGTATAACAGGTTTTTACAAAAATCAATTCCTCTTTTAAGATTATCCTGAAGGAAACAATTCTAGTGACTCTGTTGCTCAAACAACAATGTATCTTCCAGAAAACTTCACTTACTCTCCTTACCAGGCTTGTCCAGAGAAGCTGCCTTACATGAGTAAGTTTTAAACCGACCTTTTTCATGTTTATCTAGTAAATTGGGTTGTACTTAAAATAAAATAGTTATTTCAATATAAAATATAATTGTAAGGAGTCCAAATATATAGTATAAAATGATGAATAAAATGCAGCTGAGTATTGACAGTATTACTTAGCAGAATTTTGCCTGTAACTTGTGTTACTAAATCTTTGGCCTCTTTACTAGTAAATTAGTATGTTTAAAATTTTATTTACAAATCGTCTTATTTTCTAAAAATTAATTACTAAACATCGTTACTAATATGTATGAGTACCCTGACTTTATAAAAAGTACCTGTTCAGAGTTGCATATTTTGAAGTACAGTTAAGCATTTCCTGTTTGGAACTGGTATTCCTAATACAGAGACTTAAGAGTCAGAAACTAGTTCTCATGTTTTTATCAGCTAATCACAGTTACCTCAGGTACTGTAATGAAGTGAGAATTGATGGAGGTAAGAAAATGCTAGTGCCTTGTTTTAGTGAAGAATTAGTGTTCACATAGCTAGTGGAAAGTTGTGATCCTGCTTTTTTTTTTTTTTTTTCAGTAATACAGATGGTGTGAAATTGTTAACAGATGTACTTGAAAGATGACTCTGATTTCCGGAATAGATACAGCATTCAAATTCCTTTGCTTGTTCTGTGTCCTCTAAAATAATTATTTTCCTATAGTATTTCTTGAAGGAATGTCTATATTGTTAAATATTAAAATCCATTCTCTAAAAACTTAGTTTATTGCGATAATACTTTCCTTTTATCTGTAGATAGTGTAACTACAATTTTCTGGTGTTATTTTTCTTGTAATGTACCTTGTGACATTAGATCTGTTTTCTGAATTAAATGTAACCAACATGTTTTGTTTCCTCTTAAGGAGGCCTCATCGATGTCAATGTAAGTGAAATTAGTTTTGATGAAATTCAGCAACTGTTTTCAAAAGATGTAGACATTAAACCAGGAGGGCACTGGAAACCAAGAGACTGTAAGCCAAGGTGGAAGGTGAGATGCTGCCTTTCTAGGATTTTTTGTTTTGTTTGTTGTTGGTTTTTGTTGTTGTTGTTGGGGTATTTTTTTGTTTGGTTGGTTTGGTTTTGTGGGTTTTTTGGCTTGGTTGGGGTTTTTGTTTGTGTTTTCCTTTTGGTGTATAAGAACAGTTTACCATTGCAAGCGCTCAATCTTTTACTGCTTTGTGTTTTGTGTAATATGTAGTGTGTGTTGTTATATGTATTACATTGAGCTTGAGACTAAAACTGGAAGAAAAACTTGAAACAGAAACAAGAACTTCTAAAGTTTCGTTAACTGTTGTTATTAAACATCTTATCACAGGAATGCAAACTTGTCTTATGTGTATGTTCCTTCAACTATAATTAGAAGCAAGTGAACACAAAAGGAAAATCTTATTTATAGTTTACTCAATTTTTTTTTTAAACAGCAAAATTCCAACATGCTTTCATAGCAGGAGTGGAAGCATGAAAGATCAAGCCAATTTAAGTTTAAAAGTTGAAAAGCCTATTTAATACATGGGAATTTGATCTATATTGAAACATTAAAATTTAAAAATGGTAATATAATATCTTAATACATATATACATCATTTTTTTTGAAGGTGGCAATCCTTATTCCTTTTCGGAATCGCCATGAGCATCTTCCAATTTTTTTCCGTCATCTGATACCAATGTTGCAGAAGCAGCGGCTGGAATTCGCCTTCTATGTTGTTGAACAGGTAACAGAAGTTAGATCATTGATAAATATTCTGAACAGCATGGTCCCTAAGTTTAAATATATTGCCCCTAGAATTGAGCTCAGGAACATGGCTGGTGAGCTGACAGCACATCCTTAACCTGTGGGTCCCAGCACTGCACACAGTACTTGAGGTGAGGCTGCACCAACACTGAATACTGCAGGATAATTCCCTCTTTGGACCATCTGCTTGTGCTGTGTTTGATGTACCCCAGGACAGGGTTTGCCCTCTTGGCTGCCAAGGGACACAGCTGACCTGCACTGAGTCTGCTGCCAACCAGCACCCCCAGATCTCTTTCTGCAGGGCTGCTCTCCAGCTGCTCCCCTACCAATTTATACTTGTGTCCAGCTTTACTTCATCCAAGGTGCAGAATCCAGCATTCCAACTTGTTGAACTTCACCCCATTAATCATAGCCCAAGGCTCCAGCTTATCTAGAGCTCCCTACAAGGCTCCTCCCAGTGAGTCAACAGCACCTCTCAGTTTGGTATCAGCACACTTGCTAACATTGGAATAGGCTTTCTGGAAAAGTGGTCAAATGCCCTTAATAACATGCTTTTAGTTTTGGTCAGACCTGACCTAGTCAGACAATTGGACTAGATTGTTGTAGGTCTCTTCCAGCAGAAATAGTCTGGTCTGGTCTGTACTTTATTGTGCAGTTCTATTCTAGGTGAACTGTTCAACATGAAACTAAACATAATGTGTTTTTTTTTTAAATTTGTATCAGTATTTCTTTAACTCATTATGTCATGCTATATTAATGCAAACCACCCATACTTTGATACCTCAGAGTTCCTCGTGCTATAAGGTGCTAGTGCTGTTTTGTGTAAGAGGGGAGAACAGCCAAGACATTTTAATACAGTTGCTGTATTGCTCTGCTTAGCTAGAGGAATAAAAGGCACCTTGCTCAATGCTTTTAGTTTCTCTTTGTGTAGTAAAGGCTGCAATTCTCATAGTATTGGAATTTTGTTTGTTCTTGATTTTTAGAATGTCTCCTTTGTTTTCTTTTTGAAGACAGGCACACAACCTTTTAATCGTGCAATGCTCTTTAATGTTGGCTTCAAAGAAGCAATGAAAGATGCAGTTTGGGATTGCATAATATTTCACGATGTGGATCACTTACCTGAAAATGACCGAAATTATTATGGATGTGGAGAAATGCCACGCCATTTTGCAGCAAAGCTGGACAAATATATGTACATGTAAGTAATTAGCTATATTCAAGTTGTTTTTCAAACACCCAGGAATATTCTTAAAGTGAGTAATTTTGTGGCAATATGTAGATGATACAAATAAAACAACCTCCTACCATGCTATTCATTTAAGTGAATGTGGTTAATAAATGGAAGATTAAATATGTTACTAATTTGAAGATACTCTTTATATTTTCAGTGTTGAACTGTTGCAGTGTCACTAATTTCATAAAAGTCAAGGGGGAAGAACCTTGCTTATTAGAAATCTTTTCTGTGTACATAAGTCTTGGGGCGACTGTTAACAAAGAAAAGCAGATAATCTACAGTGAAATGCCACAGGAAAAATGTCTCCCTTACAAATACAGAATTTATTTCTGCTTTGTATGACTTTTTAAAGAGAAGATTTTCTTACTGGACCATTTCATGTATTCAGTCTCTACTGACAACTGATGAATACAATGGTCTTGCAGTTTTGTCACCACCTTTCCTTCTGCCATTTCACATTAATGGTGTTTCACTTTCTTTTTAACAGTCTGCTATCTTATAACACTCTTCCAATCACTTCATGTAAAGCTGTAGCTTATTCCTTGCTACATGTATATATTTGCCACCCTGAAATTTTATTTGTGAAGTTCATAAACTTGACAGTCTGGTCAACCTGACAGATCAAAAGCAATGCATTGAAAACATTAATCTGTTGGGACTTCAGGTTGTCAGCCAATTAGCAGTCAAACTTTTAAAGATTTTATATGTATTTAAAATATATAAATAACTGCATATAATTTTTAATGAACTCAATCTTTTTAATAAGCATTTATAAAATACTTTGGGCAACTATATATAAATTATAAAATTTAGTGAATGTATGATTTTTTATGGAATTTGTTTATGAAACAGAAAATATATGTAAAGACATGATTTTAAAATTTATAAATAAATATTTATGTATATATACATAAAGTGCACTACACACAGAGAAATATGATTAAAAGCCTCGGACACTTCTGTTAACTGTCATACCACAGTTGTTTTCATTTTTGGTTGGTGGGTTGGTTTTGCTTTTTCGTTTTTTGTTTGGTTGGTTTGGGGT
Source organism: Florisuga fusca (assembly GCA_038090715.1). NCBI lineage: Eukaryota > Metazoa > Chordata > Aves > Apodiformes > Trochilidae > Florisuga > Florisuga fusca. The sequence continues at coordinate 18,488,166 of JAAWXA010000005.1, forward strand.
TTTTTTTTGTGGGGGGGAGTGTTCATTTTGGGTTTTTTTGTTTAAATTTTTAGATCTGTTATATCAGTTAAATGTTGAAAGTGATAAGCAGTAACAGCCTTCCCCAAATGCTATTAAAACTTTGTTGAATCCTGTTTTTCCACAGGGATCAGAAATTACATGACTTTTTTTTTTTTTCCTTTTACATTCTGGAGTTATTTGAACTTCAGTGTGATAGTTGTGTCCTAAGCAATGATAAATTTTTTTTGTAGATAGTTCTAACTCCTTGAAAGTTTCAGATTTAGAAGCTTATTTTTTCTCCTGAAAAATAAGTTAAATTACTTTTATTTGATGGAATTGTGTGTTCTTCCTGAATGAGGAACATATTTAACTGTAACGGCTTCTGGCTTAAGGATGAAAGCCAATTTCCATTTATTGATGGAAATAAAGATAACTGAATATTATTAATTTTTTTTTAGATTTCCAGTCACATTGCCTTGGCTTCAGTATGTTATAATGCTATGGTGCCAGTGTTGGCCAACTGCTTATTACTCCATAATAAGGGTCAGTAATTGCTGTATCCTTACTGTCAAAAAAGCCTATAGATCCATTTGATTCAAAAGTTTAGCTTCTGTAAACAGGCAAATGGTTTTTTAAATGAGTATGTACTTTGGTGTGTTTTGAATATTTGCTTTTAAACTGTTCCCCTCAGGTTTCAACAGTTCTGTAGAATACAGTTTTTGATTACTGAACCGATGCATTACTGAGTTGCAATTTTTTCAGTTGATTCAAGAGGGTTTTTTTCAGTTGATTAGTGTTAAAATATAATAGTTTGAGGGCTTTACTTAACACTTCAACTATGGGTCTAAATCAAGAAGGTGAAATATGTGATAGATAGGTTTCATGTGGTGATGCTGATTTGAGCTGCAGTTTAACAGTATCCTTTATGCTCATCAGGCACTGCTGCAAACATTTTGTCCAACTTCCATATCTGTTACTTAATGCCATTATGATCAGTTTCCCTTAGTTAATACATTGAGCACCTGCTCATGTCCTTAGTTTGGAGTTCTTGGTTTTTTTGAAAGGAATTTTTCAAAGGAATGACTGAATATCTAAATTCAGCTAGTAATACAGGATTTGTGGTTTTGTTCTTTCTCAGTCTTCCATACAATGAGTTCTTTGGTGGTGTAAGTGGCCTGACAGTGGAACAATTCAAAAAGATCAATGGATTTCCAAATGCCTTCTGGGGATGGGGTGGAGAAGATGATGATCTTTGGAACAGGTGAGTGTTTAGTGGTTATATTTTTCTCATTGTTCCGTGGAATCTACCCTTTAAGAACAGTCTGGTGTTTTTTCTGTCAGTTGTTACCTTTGTTTCATTTGTTTTGAATGGACAAAATTTAACATTTCTAAGGAGTTGACTTTAGAAATATCAGAACATGGAATTTGAAAGGTTAAGTTTGATAATTCTCTTTCTCTTGCCCTGGGGATGGTCAACAGGCTTTTAAGAGAAATCTTGTAACAAATAGTGGGTGTAAGAACAGATAGGGGTATTAAGCATAATCACTCTCATTCCTCCTAAAAAATCAGGGTCTTCTGTGTATTGCTCTTTTACTTTAGTTTACACCTTTCTTGCTGCTACCGGCATGGAATACCATCCCACAGACATGTAGAGTGAGCATGAGTTTAAGTATCTCAGAAGCAGTGTTTGAGTGAGGTTAATTTGTGACTATATTGATAGACACAAATTGGAGAATAGAGAGCAAGGCTGACTGTATAACTGCTCACAGTGAGCAGGTGTAGAATGTTACAGTTGAGCTGTTGTAACAAAGTGTTTGCATGAGTATATATGAGATGTATTGTAAAGGAAGAGTTTTAATGTTTTTATTCTTTTCCCTTACTGTTTTCCTATTTTTGTGTTTTAAGAACAAAGCAGAAAATACAAAATCTGTTGAGTTAGGAGTGCTTTGTGTTTCCTGGGGAGGGATTGTCAGTGAATGCAAAGATTTAGCTTTAAAAGACTTAATGAGTATTTTTCACTTTTGCTATGACTTGTAAAAAAAGTTTTTAATACTCTCAGTACAAATACTTATTACATCACAGGGTTCACTATGCTGGGTACAATGTAACCAGGCCAGAGGGAGATCTGGGGAAGTACAAATCCATTCCTCATCATCACAGAGGTGAAGTCCAGTTTTTAGGACGGTAAGAAAAACAGAACTGTTTAAATACTAGAGCTAAAGATGTAATATATTTCAACAATCTTCTATATGTACAAATAAGCACTCACTATTTATCAGAGTTATTCCCTAAGGCTTCAATGCTAAACTTTATATTTTCTTAAACATATGCTTGCTGTTCAGATGTTTCTTTTTTGACCATGAGAAAGACTGAGTTTGCATGTCAGATGATATTACTGTCATAGTCTTTGATGTGGAAAGTTTTTGTTCCTTAATAGTTTGGGCATTAGTGTTGGCAGGCCTCCATTAGTTGGTTTAACTTGGATATTTTGCAAAAGGAAGCAGTACAGCTAGGGAGGATGACTCCTGCATGAAAACAGACTTTAAAACTCCTCAAGGACTGGTTTAATTCTGCCATGTTTCATTCTTTTATGAGAGACAGGTCTTCTCATCTCCTGCTTACATTGGTGTGAACTTTTTCTTTTGGGGTTCCTTTCATTTTCTACAGAAATGCAAAACATTTTAACTGGCCAGTAGGTTCTAGCTGCCCTAGATTGGAATAGCAACCAAGTAAGAGCAGATGAGTTACACCTAGAAATGAGAGTGTGAAACACAACATAAAGGGCTTATAGTGTGTGTTTGCAGATAATTAGAAATAGTGCTCAATTCTGTTATCAAAGGGTGTCTCTTTCTGAGAACATCTTCATTTTCTGATTACTTCATAATATTTAGACATGTGCAGTAGACATGAGAAAACATGTGGTATGAAACTAACATGTATGTATCTTGAGTAGGAGAACTGTATTTTTAATCCCCTCAAATTTAGATGTTTGCAAATGTAGGAGGCTCAAAAAACCAATTCAGACATTTAAATGTATGAACAGTGAAGTCTCATAAATAATCTGAGCTCCATAGATTAATTTTACAGTGAAAGAACATGAAGATACTGAATGTTCTTTAAAAATCTGTTAAGTCTGGAACGATAAAAAGTATACAGATTAAATACTTTCTTTGTTACTTAGCCTTAATGTTAACTGTATTTGTGAACACAAAATCTAAATATTAAAAAACAAAGTTGCTTCTTTTTAAAGCTTAAGTAATTTGGTAATTTCAGAGGACTGAGAGAGAGTTTCAGAAGTTAAAGCTTATTTTGAAATTAAATAACTGTCACAGTGTCATGTCTAACACCAGTTGAATTGATTCTTGCAAATCTTTCTCATGTTTTCTTCTTCCGACTCCTTCTGCAGATACAAACTTCTGAGGTATTCCAGAGAACGTCAGTATATCGATGGGTTGAACAATTTAATTTATACCCCTAAAATACTTGTCAGTAAATTGTATAAAAATATAACTGTTAATCTCATACCAGAACTTGCTCCTGTTAGAGACTATTGATGGAAGTGGAATGACAAGCTGGTCTACCAGAATAAACTTTTAGCACTGGAAGCTACCAATACACTGTAAAACAAACAAAACAAACTGCAGCTTAGACTTAGAGAAATTTGACAATCTGTTGATGCCTATTTGGGATGAGAAGTGAAGTGTCTGTATGTACCATGCATCTTGTTCTGAAAGAGAAGCCAGCAGCTACCACTCAGATGTTTACAGCATGAGACTACTGTTCAAGCCTTCATTCTTCATGTTCTTTATCTTAACCATTCAACTAAAATAAGCTGCAGAAAACAGACTTGTAGTTCTCTGGAAGTAGGGACAGAGGCCTCTTCTTCCATGAATTTTTTTATACTCATCTGCTTCTCCTCCCCCACCTCACCGTATTTAAATGAATGCTTTTGTTTATTTAAAACATGTTTGTAAATACGTGATGTAAATTAATGTGTGTACATTGCTTTTAAATTGCTCTATTTTGAAATGAATGCGTGTACATTGCTTTTAAATGTCTCTATTTTGTGCTTCAGTATGTATTTGAGTGTGTTCTTGTTTGAGTTCTGTAGGGATATTTTTATTAGCATGAAAGAACAAGTGTAAAATATAAGTATGCTTTAAAAAAGGTTATACCTTATGTGAAATGAAGGAAATGTTAATTGTTGGCCAGCTATGACTGTAAACTGTTATACAAGTTTTGAGCTCTAGGCCTCCTGCATATCTATATAGAAAAATCAATTTTGTATATGAAAACATGTTAGAAAGAAAACTTTTTATTTATTGCCAGTAGAATTATATGATACCCTGCCTGCCATCTAAATTGTATTTATATGCATATTGCATGTGTATTACAGAAAATCTTGCAGTTGTTGCGTATTATGATCTACAGGAACTCTTAAATGTTTCCAAGTGTGCCACTGGTGTCAATGTCAGGGATTTTAATGCCTAAAACAATGTGTCTGAGTGCTTACAGTATTTTGTTATTGATTTTTTTAAAAAGTGTCCTACTAAACAGCACTTTTATTCCTCCAAAGTCTGAAGAGCCAAAAACATGTCTTTGCTGGAAGAATATTACAGTTAGATTTTTAAGAAAATAAAACATAGTTCTAATAGTTCTAATGCTTGCAGTGTGAGATTTTCAGAGCCACGGTGCTGGTCAAAGTGTTCTGCTGCTGCTACTGATGGCATAAGTGGAAATGAAAGCAGACCAATACCAAGTGCTTTTTAAAATTCCACTCATTATATATTAATCAATATAGCTATTTAAGGGCCTATTCTGGTAGAGTGCTGATTGCTCTATGATGCACTAAGTATCCTCAAGTCGATGACTGCCAATGAGATTGAGGTTGCACAGTCCCACCAAGGATTGGCCCCGTCTGTTTCTCTATTTTTATGGTGTTATATGTATGAGTAACGAGCCTCTTGGCTTACAATGACAAACATACCTTCTTTTCTGTTTGCTTGTAATGTTATGCCACCTAAAAGTATCCCACTGCTAAGGATTGTTATCTTTTCCTGATATTTTTTTACAGCCCTTGTTAATACTAAGGAGAAGGACTGGATCATTTATTTTCTATGTTAATGCAAAGGTACTGAGCAAGATCTACTAACTGTTTTGTTTGTCACAGTTACTCAACTCTTGAGGAACCAAAGACTGACTTCTGCTCCCATGAAGAATGGAAAGTGGAATATAATAAGGATTGTTTATCCATAGAGTGTTCTATAAGAGTTTTGACAAAGAATGCTAACTTTAACTCATTAGTATGTGTTGGTTTCCTGAACTGCTGCCACAGATGGTATGGTGCTTTGTATATTTGAGCCTGTTTGCCATAAAGACCTTTTATTTTTTTTGACACCCCAGCAGCAAATTTTGCCATTAGCCATTCTTCAGTAAAGGTGAGAGCTTAGTTGTAGTCATCCCAAATATTTATTAGTTATGTAATGATTTAATTTAAGTAGTTGAGAACAATTTTAAGGGATATTTTAAACCGTATTGAAATTACCTTAAAATCTACCAGTTAATATAATATGCTTTAGGAATGATGTAATGCAGTGACAATAACAAGAAGCGAGCATAAAGTGAACAACATCCTTCAAAAGCATGCTTAAGTGGTTTATCATCTCCTAATATATTTTTCTATAGGTGAGTGTATAGAATATTCTCAAGCATATGGATAAAGAGGAAATAATTACTTGTATGAGCAATTATAGCTTCAAAATAAAATTTGTTTTATCTCATAACAGATTAATACAAGAAGTGTTGGATGACTTTTTAAATCCCTGATGTAATTCTGAAGTGATTTCTGGTTCTCAGTACAAGTTCACCTACAATTTAACGTGCTATTATGAAACATCCTTTGGTACCATAGGTCTGTACTGTTTTCTGAAGCATGCTTTTGTGCCCATTTCTTATGCATTCTGTGAAAGTGCAGTTTTAAAAATTCCTTATGCATAGATATGTGTATATACATACATATATACATACTATATTAAACATATGTTGTGGCTGAACTAATATAACTTTACAGCTCTAAGTGATTAATCATGTATGGTCTTAGAAAAATGTGATTTAAACCAGTATGTGAATGGATTATGACATATAGCTGAGTTCTTTAAAAGTTTACATGTTGGTGTCCTGAAGTGATGGATGTTGAGTTGTTAACCAACACTCTTCTCTAAATACATTCTTTCGCTTTGTTAAGAAGTTTTAAAAGTTGTCATCTTTAAATTCCATCAAATTATGTTTGTATACTACCTGCTTGAACTCAGTACTATTCTGTAGTGAATTTTAACATAGACAGTGCCTTCAAACAAAATAAACACGATGCAGAACTCAGAACTGTGCACATTCCTTTTCCTAATTTCATGATTCTTGCAAAATTTAGAGAGAAGCCAGTCACATTGGCTTTTGCATTGCTGAAAAGGCAAATTAAGGATGTCTTTTCTTCAAGGAGTGAACTGTCTTCACTTCAAGGAGGGAGGAAAGAAAGAGTATTTTACAAGATTTTGAAGGTCTTGCAAATTAACAAGTAAAAAGCTGTGCAGAAATACTACCAATAGAATCTGGTTGGTAGCTGAGATACTCTTAAGCCCATTTGCTATATTTCAGATTTAGGGAGGGGAATAAAAATATAAAAACTGTACCACAAAGCAAGTGCAAAATGTCCTTTTTATTGGATCTTGCCAGTCTATTTTTCTATCATTATGTTTATTAACGAATGTGTTGCAGTGGGTTATTAGTGAGCCAGTTAAAAAAATATTTTAAAAATTTTAAAGAAGAAGTGTACTTAAGATGATTTTATTTATAGAGGTATGTAAGTTAGGCTTAAGGAAAAATGCACTGAAACAAATCCTGGGAATTTCTTGTGTACTGTCACAGTTTTGGGGTTTTTTGTTCATGGAAATGTTTGTACTTTTTATCATTGTCTTTTATGAAATACAATGTTCTAAAGATTGTGTTGGCTTCTTTATTCTGAGGTTCTCTGGAGAAATATCTTTTTTGTGTGTTTTGTTTAAAGACAAAGTGCTTGTTTTTCTAATGCTCATTTCTTCCTCAAAGTAACAACAAAAGGCAGACCTGGCCAGAAAGTACATCAGGTTAGGCTTTGATAGGATCAAGCCTTAAATTAACAAATGGTTTTCCCTTTTTTGGTATTTTTATGCTTTCAGCTTTTGGTTTTATTAGGCTAAATGACTCAACATTTGTTTGTACTTTTTCAAGACAGGGTTTCTATTATATTAAATCTCCTAATGGCTCTTTTCTATACTTAGTACCTATTTAGCAGTAATATTCCTTATATGTGGATTACAAAAAGGGGAAATGGAAGGAGTCTTTTATATTTCTCCTGACATTAAATAGGGACCTCAGAAAACAGTAGTTATCCTTATCCAGCTATTACCAAAGTGTCTGATGTTTAGAGTCATGGTGCAGGTAATTTGCAGAATACTTCAAGTGTGGGGACAAAGATATTTGCAGAATTTTATGAAAATACACAAACTTCAGGTATGTTTGGATATACTTTTCCATAACACTGAATGTGGGCTCTCCTCGGCAGTGTCACCAATTACAATATATTGGAGAGCAGGAAAGGAGACATTTTAAATACGTGTAGCATCCTTAAAAACTGTTCTGCTTTTCTGTTGCTTTTAATCTACTTTTTTTCCTCTATCTTAAAAATCAGAACTGGGAGATGAGTTTATCTGATAGTTCTGTTGGGCCCTGGGTAGTCATCCCATGTGACTTCATCTGTTTTGGGCTTCAGTAATAAAGTAGAGATGATAGAGGTAGGGGATTGCATCTCCTGCGTGCTTACTTTTCATGAGACACTTTTCAGATGCGTTTGGTTTGTTTCCTTTGCAACAAGAAGTGCAGTTTATTAACTTCATGGAATACTTTGGTTTATTATCAGAATACCAGTAATGAGTCCCAGTGCATTTTTTTCCTAAGATGAACATGCTTTTTCAAACCTTAAACTTTTATTCAGAAGAGCAATACTTGTAGAATACTTTTATTCTGAAAAGTATTTGAAAACAAAGCCAATACACATTTTTCCTAAAGTTAAAGTGAATAAACAGTTTTTCTTGTTAGTGGTTTACTGTGAAATCTAAAGCTGTTGTTAGGGTCAGAATGTAAGTTCTTATCACTTATGGAAATTTTAATTTACATATTAAAATTTTGTGCTTAATGTCAGCTTCTATTCCACTGGCTCGGTAACTACTGCTGTAGTTGTGTATGAAAAGGGAGTGAGAAAAACAGCAATGGTGTAATGTCGAAACCCAGCATCATTAGCTGGGAAGACCACCTGGAAAAAAATAAGAAAGACAAATGAGAAGTGATCTCTAGATACGAGCCTAGGTGGAACCATTGTGATAATTTTATCTAGCAATCCCACAGAACTTTGGAACAACCTCCTCTTGTGAAGATTTGATCGCTTTGATCTGTGACTGCCTGCCACGTGCACAGTTTTTCCCACTCATTAAATATCCCTTTTTTAAAAAAACAAATGTCAAATATTATTCAAAACGTTATCAAGTATATTTATTAGACAAATTGGGGTTTCCATGTTGGTATTCAGAAATGGCAACAAGATTTTTTTTCCTTACTGAAGATATATGTTGTCTCCCATTGACTGTTTTTTGGTTTGTTTTTTTTTAAGAAATAAAGTAGTCTTTCAAGTAGTTTTTCAATGTTTTTATTGCTCCTTGAGGAATAGAGTTTAAGGTAATGCTAAAGTAACTATCATCAGGCCAAAATATGAAGCAATGTGTTTCTTTAATCCTGCTTACATATCTAGTAGATAGTGAATTTCTGTATTAGTCATTTGGCCACAATGTGTGGTAATAGCTTTCTGTATGAATAATTTACAGCAGCCCCTTTAGCATCTCCCCCATCAGCTCGTGTCCTGTACTTTGATTTCTGCCTCTGCATAGTAGATTGTGTTGTGAGGCAAGGGGTGTCAACTTTTAAAATGGAGACAGGTTTATAACATTGTGATGCATAGCTTGTTCCCCTTTCAACATGAGTAAAAAAGACACATGAAACCACCAGTGAACTGAGCAAACATGGTGCCTACTGAGGCTTATTTTTAAGAGAGGAGGCTCTTGCACTACTGATGAAATTAATTTCTAGTCTGGAATATAGACTTAAATCTTATTTTGATGGATAATCAATGTACTTGTATATTGCAAATATGTCATCTTGCTGTTTCTGTTACCACAGAATACAAGACAGCATTAATCTCTGTTTCATTGTCTTGCATAAGAATAAATATAATCTTACCCATTTCAGGAAGGCAGAAACAAAATTTGACTCGTGTCCTTGCTGCCTATTTTCCAAGGAGGTGAGGAATGGCTGAGCAGCAGCTGTGAACTCCTCAGCTGGTGGTGCTCACTGATCTGTCACAGCTCACTAAATAACTATTAAAGGAGTGCTGCTGCTACGGGAAGGTTATATGATAGGGCTGATGCTGTGGAGGGATGGGACAGCCCTCAAGGATTCCCAGACATCTCATCTGGACTTGGTTGGTGCCAGGTTTGGACCACCTTGATCTAACCAGTTTGTGTCTCATGCAAGCCTAAAAGGTTTTTTTTTTTTTTTTTTTTTTTTTTTTTAAATCAAGGATCCAAGCATCTGGACCATTGTACTTCTATTATCTTTAAAGATCTAAATAATAAACTTTGTAGACATACAAATCTGGACCCATAAGACAAAAATCTTTTCCCTGGGAAACTTAACAGTGCTCCACCTGTTCTCCCTCAGGTGTCCAGAAAGTGTCACAGGAAGAATCACAGGCTTAAGTAGAAGGATGAAAAACCTTTTTGCTACAATGCAGCTCAGAGCTTATTGAGAATTATGAGGAAATTAACAACTAAGTTCTCTTGTTAGTATGTTGTTACAAAGCTTTGATACTGTAGACTTGAAAATATTTTTGTGTTAGTACTTTCAATATATGCAATTAGTATTTGAAGCCTAGACATACAGAGTGTCTTTCTTCTTTGCATTTAAAGTACAGGAGGAAATGAATACTCACATCAGCATGGTGATGGAAGGGGTTCAGGCCCATTTGCTTCCAGTAAGTGGCAGTGTCAAGCTCAATCTTGTATATCCCTGCTACAAATTTTTCTTTAGTTATGAGCTCACGAGCCTCTCCATTGCCATTGGTTTGTCTGTGTGGTGGCAGAAGAATGCACTTTTTATATTTTGGTTAAAAGCCCAAGAAAAATGCAGTTCTTTGTAATTGAACTTGAGGGATGTTGTGTAGTTTAAGTAACACGATGAATACATTTATTAATTTGGAATGGCTTATGCCCATCTGTATTATGGGTCCTTCAGAGCTTATCTTGGCATTTGATACTTCCACAATCACCACAGCAGCTGGCTGCCTGCCATGGTGCTACTCTGCATGGTTCAGGGGTGAGCCAAAAGCTGGTGTTATTGTTCAAAGACTCTTGGCAGAGTCTTGCACTTAATTAAATGAAACCACTCAGAGGGAAAACTTCACTGCTGCTGTAAGTGATGTGGAAGCTCTACGATGTAGTTACTCTGCAAGTAAGTAGTGTCCACTCCCTATATTTCCATAGTTTCCTTTCTTACTTGAGCACACTGGGTTGTTCTATGAGTAATTATATTTTTTAGTTGGCTCTCTGAAATTTGAGATCTGTTATTTCAAGTGGCTGAAGGTCAACCAACAGTGTAAGCTGATGCAACTCCTTGTCTCTACTGACTGGGTGGTTTTCCATCCTCAACAAACAGATGGGTTTGTTTGGTTGTAAGGTGCTATCAGTGCCATCCAAGGCCACAGTACTGGGTTGAAACTAGAAGCTGGAACACTAACCAGTTTGGGGCTCCAGAAACAATACTTAATGATGACTGTCAAGCATGTGTCTTGCTTGAAACCTCTGTCTGTGAAAGAAGTTACCAAATACTAGGGTTTTGAGTGGGTAGGCTATTCACAAATACCAATGCTTGTAGTGCCTGAATGTAGTAGTCACAAACCACTGTGTTGGATTCTAGCCAAATCATTCTCTGAACGTATTCTCTTCAAATTACACGTGAAAAAACCCTAGGAATTTAATACTTTTTATGTCATTGTCCAGTGCATTACTTAGGATTTATGCTTTAATGTAGCTTATAACTATGAAGTTATAGAACACCATTTGTATCTTACAAGGTGCTCTGTAGTCAGTCCTCAGAATTATTTCTCTGTTCAAATGTCTATTTTCCTTGCCACAGACTCATCATTGTTAGGTAACTTCATTTCTCTAAAAGGCTTTCTCAGATAAAGCCAAATATATCTTTAACTGGGAACAGTTATTTCATAATCTCTTGCTAACATTATTTATGATCCTGATTATTTTCAAATTAACAAGGCTGGAGAGGTTGATTTTAGTATTGTCACGCCTTTCACATACTTTGACTGAAGGTTACTTTGTTCTTGGTTTCAAATGTGAAATATATTTTCAAAGTTTAAGTCACCATCCAGCTACTCAGCTGAATATCTTTTTATATAAAGCCTCTAAGCTCAGATTTGAAGATAGGTAGACTGAACACCCTCTTAATGGAAAATTTCACGCATTTTCAGTGACAGAATATGTGTGAAGCTATCTTCTCACTTGATGGGTAGGAGGTAATTTAAGTAGGTCAACATGAATAGATTGTTCTTCCCCACCTTGTACAAATATGTATGGCTTTCACTGTAGCCATGCTTTTCAAGGACATGTATGAGAGCACTGTTCCCTCTGCCAGCCCACTGCTCTGTGACACCAAAGAACCACTTACGATTTCTTGAGGACTTTGTAGAAACACATCTGAGTCTGGGATCCAATCACTGAAATCCTGCACTATGTCATCTTTAACTCTTAGGACCCCTATGTAACTTATTTTTAGGTAGAACAGTTTAAAAGACCTGCAAAGATCTTAGGTGGGACTTTGAAACTGTCTTGAAGGGGGTAGGTGTGGAAGTGGAATTCTGCTTGTTAAATAAAGAACGTTCATTCTCTGTACCCCCTAAGAATTTTTCCATTCTATTTCAGATTATATTTTAAATAAAAATGGCTTTTGAGCTTCTAAAGTGTTAGCATATGCTATAATTTAGTGCAATTTCAGAAACATGTAGTCTGTCTTTGAAATTCTGCAATAATATATTTTTAAAGTCATCAGTATTTAAATATCTGGGAGATTTTTTTGTTATTTTAGATATAATTGCCTCTCTAGGGGGGAATGATTTTCTCCTTTTGATTGAAACCATTTTCTTGAAGCGAAGAAGGCTATCAAGTACAGTGTTCAAAAACATTTCTGTGTTTTCTTTCTAAAGCTGTGGTGTTTCTATGACATGAAAACCCATTTATAAAGAAGGATTCTCAACCAGAGTCTTAGTTTTGAACAAAACAAAAGAGTCTGCCTGAATCTTCTCGGTAACAATGCAGCAGTTCATTGCTGGGTACTAAAAAGTAATGAAATCCTTTGCAATGAAATTGAAGAGAAGTGATGAATGAATTAAAGGATAGTTTAAAATACTTTCCTGTCCTCACAGTAATAATAAAGCATTATAAAACCTTTGGATAGTTGAAACCGTAGTGCAGTTAAGACATTCTGCAGCAAATTAATTCAGTAGTATTTTAAGTTTCCTCTGAGTGAGAAAAGACATGTTAGAGAACATGAAACTGTCATTTCAACAATTTGCCCTCTTCCCATTTCTTTTCCCTTCTTTCACTGGTTATTTTGGTATGACTTACATTGTATTCAGCAGGTCCCAAGATCCATCTGAACCTTCTTTGTATAACTTAACTGGAACATTTGAAGCTGGACTTCCTTGAACTGAATCCAGAATTTTTATAATGAGAGGATGTTTGGAGTCAGCAGAGTCCTTCAGATAGGAAGAGAGAATTTCTGTGTTGTAAGAAAGGTATGTGATGGTGCATAATAAAGCAGTAAGGAATATTATTCTTTAGATCTACAGAATTAATCACATTTTCCTCAACAAGATCACTGTGTACTGCAGAAATGTAGGCTGAAGCTTTCTGGGGGATTTATATGGTGGAAGCAGGTAGGAAGATATCAGAAGCTGTCAGGAGTGTAGCCATGTGCACTGAGGAGGTGATGCACATCTGTGTGAGAACACGTTTCTCTTCGATGTGGCTTAGCTACATATCATCTCCAGCATGAAGTTGTAACTAAATTTTATCCTCAACAGGAAATAAATCATCAAAAGTAGTAGGAATTTTTAAAAAATCTGGCAAGTCTTCCTCTGTATTTAGGTGCATGGCTTTCTTTATTTGAGAGCCTCTAATGTCATGTTGCTGTAGAATTATAATTTTGAGTTATTATCACGTTATAACTACCATATACAATTTCTCTCCTAACACTATGATGGATATCAGCCCCTGGCAGCTGTGCAGGGATAGGAGAGGGAAAATTTTCCAAGACAGGATGGCTGTAGTTTTACTCCCAACATGTTCATCACGAGCAGAGGTTATGCTCTGATGTTTTACCTGTTTAAAAGCAGGATTGAATAAGGGTCTTGTCTTTCCATTACCTAATTCTGTAGGTGAGAAGTGAGAAAATAGAGCTTTGTAGAAGGTGCTAATCAGGAATTATCTCAAAATAGCAATCACTGATCTGCATTTAATCATTGCAAAATTAAATGTGATGTAGGTGGTAGAAACTAAAAACATTGTCTTACATCTCCTCTTACAGTCTGTGACATACTGAACATGGCATTGGCCAGGAGCCCTTCCCTATATCAAACCAATGTATCAGCATCCTCCTGTACCACCTGTATGCTCAGGCTCCCTTTCCGGAGTGCAGAGACTCTTTGCTAGTGTTTGTTTTGAGGCACTGGCCTCATTGAGGCATTATGTCTAGTGCCACCACCTATTTTTCTGGTTTTTACATGCTGGGAGCTCAGAAGGAGTCTACTTCCTCACAAGGGTTGGGCAGGTATTCATTTTCCTGAAGATCAGAACTTCAGAGGAAGAATGTGTAGTCAGGGAAAGAAGAGACAAGTCTGTTCTAGAAGAATTTCAGGCTGAAGTACCTGCATCTGTAGCTTTCTTTGCTGGAATAAATGAACCCTCTGGAAGAGGGATCCTGGCTTTGGCTCTGTTCTTTGCTTGCATTAAGATTGTTGAGATCATCTTGCTTGCCATGGGATAGGGCTGTAGTGGGTAGAGCAGTAAGCAAGAGGACTAGAGGAAATTTCTTCAGCATGAATCTCACAACAGGAAACAAAATCCCTCACGATTGTTCATTGTGTTATAAGGGCTTTTAGTTACTTTTCAACAAGCCCAAGGCTTTTTGTGTATGGAATATGGTATTTTTTCTCCTTTCTTGTAATACATTGTTTTTCACATAGTCACTGAGTAATGACAAGTGCTAACCATAAAGACCTCTCGATAATCACAAGAGAAGGAGAAAGATCAAAGGAAGAGTGGTAGGAGAGAAGTACAGTCAATAAATACCATGAAATCAAAATAATTGCAATAAGATGGAATATTTTGGTTTTCACTTAAGCTAATTAGAGTATAAAAGAAAAGATAAAAGCTGGGACTAATCGGTCTGAAGAACCTCAATCCTGTGACACTTACCGGTGGTGCAGCTTCGGAGAAAAATGCCAGGCCAGCTAAGAAAACAAGAAATAGAGAATGAAAAGCCATTTTGCCTACCACTAAGAAGTTTCAGTGTCAGGAAGTAGAAACTGATAGAATTGGTGATTTTTATATCAAGGCCTCTAAATTGCAGCTACTGATCAGAAAACCCATATGACTTTCAACACGCTGATTTGTGCTGTTTACTTGGTAAACAATGAGAAAATAAGTAACCCACACAAACATGAACCTTGTCTGCAAAAATAAGTCTCTTCTGTCATTGCATGTGGAACTATTTTTAATATTGCCTAGCTCAACTGTAGGGATCTAGTTTCTTTGAAATAATATCTATTCTGTCTTATTTTTCTCTTTTTAATGGAGGAATGGTGCTGTATAGGTCTCATCTACTTGAGAACAAATTTTTTGTCCAGTCAGCAATCTTAGTTTCAGTGAGAATTTCTCTGTGGTTATGGCTTGGCATAATCAACTCACCCACATTTATCTATTAAGAGATTTCTGTCTGTGGTGGCCTTCTCCCCACCTCCGAGAAGAAGATAAGTGGGTAATGTGTTGGCTATTTAGTTATCTTACGTGTTCCTCTGGAGGAAAAATATGTTACTCTTGGTTTCCAGCATGGTAACCAGATATATAGCCATTTCTGAAGCACAGTGAAAATGTGTTACTTGTCTGTTAGATTCAGTACAAGTTCAGGACTTTCCCTGTACAACTGCAAGTCAGCTGCCACCAGAAGCATCAGACTCATTTTATGGAGGTGTTACTTCTTGAAATTAAACTTTGTTTTTCTGATCTTCGGTTAGACACATGTATGTACACTCTCTTAACAGTTTTATCTTGTCATCAGATGGATGACTAGAGTTTTGGTTGGGTTTTGGTTGTTTTTTTAATGATATCTGTTTGAACACATTTGTCCTAATTTGAGATCTGGGCATAGCCCACTGCCAATCAAACCTGCTGGTTTTCAAGCTTGAGGAATAGCAGGATCCCATGAAATCTTCATGCTTAAAGATGGGTGCTGTTTTGAAACTATTTGCACTGTTTACAAGAATTGTGTAACTATGGTAGTATCCAGAAATCAGTGAAGGAAAAAAAATAACCAAACAGTGAAATGCTAAAGGCAGGCTTTTGTAACTTTGTGAAGTCACTTGGTATGCAGTCATCCCAGCAAGCTCTGGGTGTAGAGATAAACTCCAAGGTCAGTGGCAGATAAGGCTGATGGTTTCTGAATGGCATAATTTCAGTAACTACCTCTGGGGTTTCCCTAATCCCGTTAAAAAACAATTCCTCTGCTTCAGGATATTTTAAATACAATAAGCCATCAGTCTGCAGAAATCCCTGCTAAAGCCCCTAAAGTCTTTGGTCAGTTTATCAATAACATTATTTGAATCACAGTCACTCTACAACTTACCTTTTCCTGTTTGTAAAAATATGAAGAGAAGAGATATTAAGATGTATTTTAACAGTTTTTTAAAGTAATAATAGGAAATTTCACTTGTTAGAGATTTATTGGCATGCACTTGAATACAGTGGTCAGCTGGGTTAAAGATCAAAGTTGTTAATAATGTTGCTAATTGAAATTGCTTCAGAACTTCCTAGATTGAATTAGCAGCAAACATTCCCCTTGAAATGACAAAGTGTTGAGGTTTACCTGAAGCTTTAAGTAAAGGTACACAGGGTTTAAGCCAGATTTCTAGATATATATTTCAAGAGTCTTTCTGGATTGTTTATTCTGCTGCTACATGTTCAGAATTTCTCATCTTTACTCTGTGACTTAGTTGGTACTGGGACTATGAGTAATATGGATGACTTTCTTATTTTGAGTAATTGTGTTTGGTCAAATTTTTTAAGGTAGCACAAATCTACAACTTTCTTTGAGCCAATGCATTTGGTGAGACTAAAGTAGTGGAGGTAGATAACAGAACAAATTCCATGTGTGTTTTTCAGATGTCCTTTGCACTAGAAAGCAAATCATGACCCCTTTGAACACAATAAAACTTCACAAATAGAATAAAAGTTGTTTTAAAGAAGTAACATTTTATTGACTTGACTGAAGTTTGCCAGGTTACAAAATGGAAAAAAAAAACAACTAATGTAGCAAAAGGTTATGCATTAGCAGTAGGAAAAATCTTCCTCCTAAAAGCCTAAGATAGTTCTAGCGTAGGAGGGTGTTTGTATAATGACAGTACATGTTTATTCCTTGGCATCAGTGACAACAGCAGTGGTTGAGTAAGAGAAAGGGCTGAGGAGAGCTGCAATGGTATAGTGGCGGTGACCAGAATCATTAGCAGTGAACACCACCTGGAAAAGAGAAAACTTATGATCATGATGAACGCCGTATGTTTGAAACTACCTTATTAAGAATTAAGAAGCACACTCCATTTCCTCTGCATAAGACTTTGCCAGTTCCATCCAGTCAATGATTTTACTCCCCTGAAGGGTAGGTAATGCTCCGCGTTACTTTGTGGTGCAGAAGACTGAGAAATTGTGAGATTTGGACCAAGGTCCACAAAGAGCCTTGGCTGTGATGAAGCTAGGTGGAGTTACCTACACCTCAGTCAGCGAAACTAGTTTGTGAAGTGGAATGGGAGGATGAGGGAGATGTATTTAAGAGAGGTGAAATCCCATCTAGAGAACTTAAATACAATCAGAGATGTCCAAGTAAAGTAGGCAGCGGGAGCCCAAAGCTCCCTTCTGTACTTCAGTGCCTGGCTCATGTTTTTAACACAGCTGATGATGGTTCAGATGCATTAAGAACTGAGTGTAGATTTGCCAGAACAAGGAGAGAACCTTGTCCTGAGATTATTCAGATTTCCTGCTTTCGAAGTCACTCCCTGGAATTTGGGACACTTGTTTCCCATCTGGCGTAGGCTCCCGCTTTCTTTGGCTCTCTTTAGCCTAATATTTGATCTAGTTTCTGAACCATGATGTGCTTTCTACAAGAGGACTAGAAGCTTCCATCCTACTTCCTAGTCCTGCCAAGTTCTAAGCTGCTGGGGCATGAGGACTGTAGTCTTCAGTTACCTCGTACACCGCCAGCCACTGAACTCTACCTACTTCCCAGGATAATTTGTTGACCTGGAGGCTGTTACATCAAAGGAAAGCTTCTTCAGCACCTGAGCTGGAGCAGTCTTAGCCAGGCTCTTTTATGCACCATTTGAGGTGAAGCTCTTTCGTAGACCCCAGCAACTTTCAGATATCCAAATTGTTAGGGAATATATTTGAGAACTGTTTATTCGACCCAAATGATGCAAGCTGCACATCAGACTTTTATAGACCTGGGCCTTTGTAATTTGTTTTAGTCTTCTGCAGAGCTTTATAAACTTCTGGTTTAAAATGTTTTACAACACAACCTGTAGCCATTCCAGACTAAATTTCCAGAAATTAAGTAAACTTAATGGCAGATTAAGCCTGAAGAATTTAACCAAACATGTTGGAAGTGCTAAATAAATGTAATAGAATGGAGTGCACAATAAATCAGTCTAGGACTGAAAGCAAAGGGAGGCAAAAGACATAGCTGTATTGCTGCTCTGCTTGGGAAATTTCAATATTGATGAAATAGCCAACTTTTCCTTTCTCACTGTGGTTATTTGTATTTTTATGGCTATTTTTTTCCTATTGCAATTTCAATACTGACTATATTTTTTACAAAAACCACATCAGAAAGTATTGTTTTTTCCTGTAATGAGGTGTCATGCTAGAATTCAAGGATTTTCAGGTAACTGATACATGGGAAATACTTATTTCCTATAAAATTAGAGTTTCCAGATACCTACCATTCCTTCAGTAGGTCAGTCTTTTTCAGTCTTTTTTTTTTTTTTTCTTTTTTTCTTTTTTTCTTTTTTTTTTTCCCTTTGTTTCTTTTTTTAAACACCAGGTAATTTGACTAATTTAGCTCTTTTTACACAAAGGCCCCTACTGGTCTGAATGGATGAATAGACACAGCTCCAGCTTTGGAAGAGCTGTGTCAGTATTTGCAGGGAAGCTGGCTACTTCCTCTGGCTTAGCTGGCTATATCCTGCCTTTATTTGCCCAGTGTCAAGTGACAGTGAATAGTTTCTCCTTCAGTATTAAAGCCCTGTATTTGTTCTTTTCAGCTGATGCCTCCGCACAGTACACAGGTGGTTAGGTATATTTTCTAATACTTACATCAGCGTATTCATGGAAAGGAGAAAGGCCAAGTCCCTTCCAGTAAGAGCTGGTGTCAAACTCAACCCTGTATGTTCCTTCTACAAACTGTTCTTCTGTTGTGAGTTCATGGATCTCCCCATACTCTGTGGTTTTCCTGTAATGGTAAAACATCTACATAAATATCCTCTAATGTCATTTAGATGCTAAACAGAAGCAATCGTTGTGGAATATAATATAGCAGAGGTGCCACAGAGCTGAATTATACATTGAATAGTTTCCAATAATCTGCAGTAATTCCCTCCTTCTTTGTAGCATATGTTTTCATGTTGCAGAGCCTGCCCTTGCTACCAGCTCATCCGTATACATACAAATCACAGCTGGCTTTTTTTTTTTTTTTTTTTTTTTTTTGTTTAACTTGTACCAAGTGCCCTCTGGAACCAAATATTAGTGGCTTAGGAAAAAGATTGTCACGATGAAAGGCAAGATGCCAATTTTCAAATTATAATTAAAGTTATATTCTGTTATTCTGTTCTCTGGTTATTGGCACCAAGGCCATAGGTTTTACCCCTATACACTGATGAGGTTTTATATCATCCTGAATGGTAGTTTCTTGGAAAAGCCATTTAGCATCACAAGATTTTATTAATTTGAATTACAATGCTTTGGTCAAAGAGCAAGGGCCTGTTCCACTGTGTGCCATAAAAATGGTTGGTAAGAATTTTCAGCTTGGAGATACCATGTACTCAGCTCATAACAAAAAACTGTAGGTGAATGAAGTTCAGGAGCAAGAAGAAAATATAACTGGCATTGCACCCTGTTAGTTGAAAAGGAGCAAGGTTTGTATGACATCTGTTTAAATATTGACATGTTTAACTCCTAAACTCCATTAATCTCTCATTTTTAAAAAAATATCTTTTATTTCTGATTTTTTTAAACCATTTTTTTTTTCTGCTGAAAATTTTTATATGAGACTGAGTTGAAGAATTAATGGAACTTTCCCATCTTATGGCAAGGAGTAACTGTCTAGGAACAAAGCTAAAAAGCTTGAGGGGGAGGAGAGGGAGAGGAGAAAGCATTGATATGCTGCTTATCAGAGACATCATTCCTTGTGCTATTGCAGTTTTTCTTTCCCAGCTGCTGCCTTCTCCTGCATCTTAACTTATTTCTTATCTTTTGTTAGTGGTGGTGAATGCAAAAAGCCTGAATGTAAGAGCTGTTGTGTAAGTAACAGGATTGAAAATCCCATTTTCAGGTTGTTTTATGTTTCAAGTTTAGGACTTGGAAGACTCAAAAGTCTTGCTGGTCCAATACAAGTGAAATCAACAGTATCCAGGGTAGACCAAACCCAGAGGGAATCCAAGCCCTGCTTGAGCTGTGGCTCACAGGCACTTTGTGAAGTGTACACAGCTGTTTTCTTTTTGTTTATTATTATTTATCTATATTGTCTTCTAATAAAATTCAACAGGTAAAAGAAGAAAGGATTAATTGGCAAGTGTACTTGAAACTGAATTACTGAGATCCTGCAAAAGAGTTCAGAGTACAGGTTAGTAAATGGTGTCTGCCTCAAAATCTTTGTTCAGGTAAACAATTAAGTTTGAATTTGAAAAAAGTGTGGATGCATCCTGAATGGTACTTTACCTGATGGATGCTGATCCAGACTTGTAGCTGTTAACCATCTGCAACAGCTGAGAAATTGGAAGACTTCACCTGAATAGTCTTGCCCACAACCAGGAGTTAATGGCACTTTCTTAACTTTATTTACTAAGTGGTAGCCATTCAATAACTGTGTTTTTACAAGCAAACTCTTCAGTATTACTTTTGTGTTGACAGCCAACATGGTGTAATTCAGACCCTGGATGGGATTTGGACAGGGCAGAGGATGCTCTGCATTTGGCCCTGGTAGCAAAATGCTGTAAGTGATTCCTTCTGTACACCACTTGTATTTCTCCATGACTGGGGGAATAAATATAGTATATTTGATTATTCTTAATAGGATATGGACTGCTAGATTCTGCTGTGGCTTCACACTAGACTGCAGCCCTGATCCTCTTTTTCACTGTCTGGACCTTAGTTTTATGTTGTGACCAGGTTAAATCTACACTGTCAGTGCAATGACATTTATGAACTCTTTGGACACATACAACACTGAGATAAACTCTGCCCTTGCATGCAGACCTCTGAGGAAATATCACAGAAACATAAATTATTATTTTGGAGTTTCGAAAGTGATTTTTAATTTTTTTTAAAAAGAAGAGTCAGGGGAGCTACTTCAAGTATGCTGCAGGCTTTTTTTTTTAATGATTTACATGAGAACTGTGTTTGGTGAATGTAATTCTTGAACTACATGATAAGATGTAGATATCCAGGAACATGTGAGGAATGAGAAGGTCAAAGCTAGTCATAAGAGGAGCTCATAAAGGATCCAAATCACATGTTTCTCTGGTCTCTGTGCCCTAAAGCCTTCCTCAGAGTACATCTCAGCTTTGGTTATCTCTTCTTGCATATTTTTGGCTAGACTAATTTTGAAATGAGCCTCTTAGTATCAGCTGTTGCTATATTAACTTCCTCCCCGCCTTTTAAATACTGTTACTGCAAATTCAATAGTTGCTAGGTGCATTTGCTTGATTCCCTCAAATGTGTTAGTAAAGTAATAGCAAACAAACAAAAAGGTCCAAAAATAAGTTTTACAGACATTCGCACAAACCCTGATTTTTCTGTCTAGTAAGTGCTATAATTTAAAAATATCATTAACCTGACAGGAGTAGGTTCAGTTTGGGTGCCTTGATAGCATTCAGATTGTAATTTGGTTTAATACAGTGAGACTCTGGTTTTCCCAAATGAAAAAAAAATTGTTACCATTTGTCAAAAAACAGTTCAAACAAGTGTCCTCAGCTAAAGTCAATGGCATTATTGAAAGAATCTTTGCTTAAGATGCAAGTCAAGGGAAAGGTCAAAACCTTTTCCTTTATTAAGAATGGTAGTTTGATGTTCCTCCAGTACCTCCCCCCAGCAAAATGCTTCTCATTTGCCTAAAGTCAGTCTTCTCAATTTAATAAATTATTTGATTTCCTTAGGGGGGTGTACTGACCTAAATGGTCAACAGAGCTTGGCTGAGAAGAGCTACAGCATTGGTCTCCTTGGGCTTGTTGAGAGCGTCACAAACTAAACAAGAACATTGTTATGCCCCAGAGTGAGGACATTTAATGCTGGTGTTACATTATCCTTCTGTAAATTATACTTCACAATACATGTTCAAGAAAACTTGATGAAACATTTAAAATAATCTGGTTTTCCTAATAATTGCAGAAATACTAAGGACAAGACATTCTGAGAGTCATTTGTAGAGTAACACAGCATTTAGGAGTGCAGGTGTTTGTTTCCTCTTCATTCTCCTAACTTTTCTTGTTACTTTTTAATGGGGAAAAGTATTTTTTTGTTTAAGTTTCATTAAAAAAACCCCACAACCTGTAGATGTAAAGAAAGATATCTCTCTCTTTGTAGACTTCTCTGTTTCTTTCTGCAGCTTTTATTTAAGTCAAGCTATAAAAATCCTAGGAAAAGGCAGCTGGATGCCCTGATGGCTCCTGTCAGTGCTTGTCATTCTGTGCTTGAATACCCTGCTTTACTAGAGATTTCTCTTGACTTATTTGAAAACCTGATTCAGTAAGCTGTTATAATGAAACTTAAACACCTGAATACCTCACCTATTTGAATCTTAGTAAACTGTGTCCCTCTGTTTCCTGTACTTTTCCCACAGACAGAAGGTAACAGTATTATTGCCTGCCCCTCAGTGATGTTCTGAGGATGGTTTGTAAGTTACCAAGCTGTCATTCTAGTAAAAGCTATGTAATTGTACAGATATGACCACAAATGAATGCTGAAATTGTGCTTCTGTGTTATGTTACAGTGGGACTTTCTGGTCAAGGAGTTTCTTCCAGCCATCACAATTGTCATACAGGAGGAGACTAATGTGCTGATTATTTGCATGTGTACAGACAAAGCTTTCAGAGAGGATCTTGTATGGGACTGCTGCAAATAAAGCTCTATACCCATTACATAAGAAGATAGTAGGTTAGTCTGGATTACCTACAAAGTTCTGGTAAATAGGCTTTTAATTTTTTTCTTCTTATAGAGAGGAAAGATAGTACTGAAGCTAGGAGAAAAATTATTATTAAGCCTGTTCCCTTACAATAATAAGATGAGCATCTCAGCATATTTTTGCAATTAGAATTTATTTCAGTCATGAATAAGTTCCATCTGAATGTGATGGATTTTAGACCAGAATTCACACACAGTTAACAATGACAATGAGACACATGTTAGAAAACATGTTATTTTGTTTGGTGGGGTTTTGTTTGTTTGTTTCAGAGCCCCATGCCCTTTATTTGTCATTTGTTTGCCCAAGACACCTTGAAAACAACTTCAAAAGACCACGTAACTTACCCAGCAGCCAAGTCCTGCCAGCTTCCATCTGCAGCCTTTTTAAAGACTTTAACAGCTACATTGGCTGCAGGGCATCCTCTGACTGCATCCAGCACTTTGACCATGAGGGGGCATTTGGAATCAACAGAGCCATGGGAGACCTTGGGGAAAAAAAGGAGAGGTTGTACAGGAGCTGTTCACCAGCCCTGGAAAAACCTTCTTTCAAAGAAAAGATGGCTTTTTATTGCAGAATCAATGTTGACTTAAAATTAAGTTCTTTGCCAAGGAGCATTCAGTGCTCGTTCACTAGCAACTTTTTTTTAAAGTAGAGAATATTTGAGCTTTATACTGGTAACTTTATTACACACCCAAACAGGTTGCTTAATAGATACTTAGAGTTGCATATGTGAAAATATTGTAAAGTATGCCTTTTTAATGAAAACCCAAATAGGAAAATAGAAAATTATTAGAATTGCAGGTCTAGGAAACCAACAAAGAAATACCTATGACATCCCTAGTGCTGAAAGAATGTCTGATAACTTTCATTATACTATAAGGATCTTTAGTCATACTTCAAAAATATTTTTAGTGCCTTAGAGAAGCACTTGCTTGGTGAAGATAGAGCTACCTTTCTTTTGCAGATCTGGGATGTGAGTCATGAACTGAGAGAAACAGACAGAAAGAGAAGGTCACACATCTAGATCCCTGACCCTCTCATAATATCCTAAAAAATAGATGAGTAAATGGCAAAAAAAAGAAGCTTTAATAATTCTGAATAATTCTGTTTAAAAATGGTAGCAAAATAACACGCAGAAAAGCCTAACAGTGACAGAATTTCCTGGATGAGGAGGATGCTAGCCATCTAGAAAATCTTGATTATCATTCATATAATGATTAAGTTTGAATAAAAAATACTCACCAGTGGTGCAGCTTCAGAGAAAAATACCAGTCCAGCTAAGAAAACAAAGAACACAGAGTGAAAAGCCATTCTGTTTGCTATTAGTGAGCCTTGGTGCCAGCAGCTAGGAGCTGAGGGGATTTGGGATTTTATAGCCAATCCTACAACAAAACAGGCTGTTTATTGGGTGCCCATATGACTCCAAATCTGCTGATTCTGATTATTTGCTTAGTAAACAGTCCAATCCTAGAGTCAGTCCATGAATAGCAGTGCAACTGCAGTCAATGGAAGGACCACAGGATCACTAGCGCAGAGAGTAAGTAATGGACACAAACATGACCCTTGCCTGGGGAGATTAGACTCGTAGAAAACCCTCCACAAAATAATTCAAATGACCTTTGTTTGCCCAGAAATCCAGCCAGTTCTAGGAGACCTTCTTTACCTTGCCCTAAGGTTGTTCACAATAATGACCCCATGCTTTCTCTGTGCCTGCTTTGTGCTTCATCTCAGTGTGTTCAGTGCTTGCTGAAGACCAGTTGCCACATGCAGACTCAGGGTACTTACTGGTGATGGAGTTTGGTTATTTTCTGGCACAATCAGTGCTAATGGTCCATGCTCAGAAACAGATTTCTGTAAAAAGAGCAATGTTTCTTTTTGGAAGCCTAATTTAGATAGGAGCTGACATCTGCCTCTCAGCAGAAGTTCCTAAAGATTCATCTTGCCTAATCTTCAGGTGGACATTGAGCTTTCCTCTTAGTCACTGGGAATATACCTGGTGAGATCTGTAACCTTTGGAATATAGAGGTCTCAAAAAGTTAAGTGACTCCTCTCTTGCTCCAGGTACCCTAGAATTAGTGAAGAAAAGTAGCATAGACTGTTAGCTTATGTTAATGTCTAAATAATGTTCCAGTTGCCAAACACTTATTATACTGGAAATGTTATTATTAGGATCTGAAATGTATGTTTAGGCAAGAGATTTGTCAGGGGTGATGTAAGACCTCACCAATTTTGGGAGAAGGTATTAACTGTTGAAGCAGGCGTGGTGTAGCTTGGTTTCTTGAGGTGCATCACATAAAAATTGTCCATACTGTACCCTGTGCTAGTTGAAAGACAAGCAGCCCTGTCTGGCATTTCTTTCTCCACATGTCCCAAAAAACCCTGATTTTGTTTAGGACAAAACTTCTGTTCCTAGGAGCTGGCCTGCTTAATTCTTACTGTTTTCACAGTATTCTAACAAAAACAATTTTGACTCTTGAATAGGATTATGGATGAAGGTCTTAATGAGAAGTCATGGACAGTATTCTCCAATGGCTTTCATGCCTTCAGGTTGCTTTATGTAGATGTTCCCTTTAGGCAAAGTTGTTTTTTCCAAAAAATCCATATTACAGTAATCTCGTGAACTGAGATCAAACTGCCCCTTGAACTTACAGCAAAGCAGGCTGGTAGGTAGGTAGGATTCTACACTCCCTTTGCATGCATGTAAAACTCAATGCAAGGTGCCCAGCAGTCACAAAACATGCTGCAGTCTAGTGTTTGTGGCTTGTATTCAGATCTTGGAAAGGTAAATACTGCTCTTAGATCTGTGCATTAACATCTCAGTATTTTGCTCTCATTGTCTGCAAATGTTTCTCTGAAGCAGTAAAGCTGTGTATGTTAGGAAGAGAATTTATTTGTGTTGCAATGCAAGTTGACTGTTCTGGCATTTGCTATCGGATGTTCTGCAAGGAAATAATGCCAAGGAGCTAATGATATTGGCACCTGCTTTTGTGTGAATTTGCTTTCCTGTTTTCAAAAAATAATTTTCTTCCTAGGTTTTCCTGCAAGACAGGAGTTTCTGAAAAATCAGGTCTACAGGGATAGTGTGTTTCAGCTGTCTGTATTATCTATTTTATGTTGCTCTTTTATAACATTCACCTTTTGGCAGCTGTTTTTTAAAGTGACTATGGAGCATGGAAAATTCTCACTCTAAATATGATTTTTTTTTCTTGTCCTTCATTTACTGATTTTTTTCAACTCTCACCATCCCATACCTAGCCTAGATAGGGATCTTTTGACTATCAGGAGGGCTACCATTATTCAGGGCAGTTAGTCTTGGAGTATTTGTGAGTCTTCATTCACACATCTTGCAGATAATTAGATTGTTTTTGTAAGTTCTAGGGTACAAATGGACTTACTGAGAAGGTAAGAAAAGAAGTCTTTATTATTCCTCTGACCTGGAAGGCCATGGAGTGTCTAGAATTCATACAGAATTCTATTAAAATCCCATGTGAACCAGATCTAAAATGACTATAGCCTAGTGAATCCAATCCTAGGTAGATTTTTCTCCTTCCATTTTAAGCCTCAACCTACTAGCACAACATGCTAATGCTTTCTGTAAAATGAACCAAGGGGTTCAGAAATTTGGAATAACTGGTGGAGAAGAATCATTCTCAGTGGAAAATCAAAACATGATTGTGAAAGAGAAAAGGAGAAAGGGGATGGGTGGCTGCTGAGCATCCAACAAGTGCCGATTGACAGTTGTCTGCCCATTGTTATTGGACATTTGCTGTGCAATGGGAGCCTGAAGCTTGTAATCTGAGTAACTCATCCCAGATTAAAAAAATACAAAAAAAAGGGAATGTGAAATGAAAAGGGGCTGTGCACCGGGGGGTAAGTGGGGCTGAGAAACTCTAGGCCTTCTGAGCAAGTAGGGAAGCTGCCATGAAGAGCAGGAAACAGGACATCAGGGTCTGCTAGAAGGATACATGCTGCAAAGAAAAGGTGCAACATGGAGCCTTAGCACAGAGTGATAGAATAAAACCCATGATGTAAGCAAAGAGTAAACAGAGGCACTGAAAACTCCTCGGAAAGAGATATTTAGGACTCCAGATATGAAAGAAGCAGTAGGATTATAGAGCAAATACAGAGATAACATAAGGCTATTTGAAGGCCAGGGGACACACAAAACCCAGAAGAAGGGGTGGTCACCCAGCATAGAAGGTGATTAGGGGGATGGAGAAGGGAATGGCAAAGTGTCCCTGGTAAGCACAATAGCCTCAGCCCTATGGAAACCAAGAAGTATGAGATCCTCAGTTATGAAAAAATTCAGATAAGCCTCAAATATGTAAATGCTTTAAGGCTTATCTGAATTCCAAATCAGTTGAAGTTCATCTCTGAAGAATTAGAATCAATGCCTATTTTTAATGAAAGCATGTTCCCTGCTTGGAAGAATTACAGTGTTCAGGTCAAGAACAAACACGTCCTGCTAATACCCTTGTTTATGTCAAGAATTTTTCCAACTGTGCTATTGGACAGTTTTTTTCTCTCTCTTCCATTTAGTCTCACACACTTATGCATGTTTTACATAGATAAGCTCCTTAATTCTCTGCTTCATTCCCTTATATTTGATTTTATTTAGAAAGCCAACAGCTTCTATGTGACAAAGTGCTCAGACAGGCTGGAATATCTGACTTCGATCATAAAAACCTGTAAGCTTCTCCTGTGACATTGGAGTGAAAGGGGCTGATAGATGGTAAGCCATTCAGTAATCTGGATAGATTTCCCTAGCACTTTAAAAAGAATTAATGAATTCCTGAGCTCTGAAAAAATCCTTTCTATAGTACAGAGACCTGAATGTGACACTTTCTTTCACTTTGCTGGAGTAAAATTCCATGGAGGCTTATAGGAAAAGACCCGAGATTTACCTCTTTAAGAGGTTTGCCTGAATTTTCTGAACTGGAGTCAAGAATTCTTTTGAGTTTTATTCCAGGTGACTGCCACTGAGTTGCTGTGGCCGAGTTCAATGCAGTATCTGCAGAAATCAGTGAGAGATTTTATTTTTATTTCACTATTTGCTAATTATATAATATTGTCCCTTTCTGCAAAGCCAGGGGTAATACTTTTCTAATTAAAAAAAATGCCCAGCAAGGCTCATGTCACAGCTTGAATTTCAATTTGTAAAGAATTGCATTAAAAACTAGTGGCATTTCAGGTGTATGTGGTGTGCACATGTTTATCAGCCTGCTGCCCATTTTTGATTTTCTGTGAGGAGTATGGCTGTATTAAAAGCTTTTTAATGATCATTCTCAGATTTCTTTGTCCATAGAACTAACACTGGTTATTTTAATGGCAAGTATGGAGATACTACTCATCTTAAATGGAAAAAAAAAAAAGAAAGAAAATCATCCACATTCTGTATGGAATCCAGTTAATGTGAAAACACAAAAATATTAACAAACAATTTAGAAGACAGATGGGGTGAGTTGGGCTTCAGATACAAAATCACAGGTTTTTGTCTTTTCAAGGTTATGTCCAAGCAGCATCTTGGGACATAGCTTGAAGTCCAAAAAAAGAACCATTTAAATAGATGGTTGTTGCTTTGGGGCATTTGTAATGTATGAGCTCACCTGGCACCTGCTCATCTCAGCAGGCTTGTGCTCTCAAGTGTTTAAACTCCAAGGTCACTGGACACTGATCTCTATGAGGTACTAACTTCACCAGCTGCCCTTGTGGTCCCTGTGATCCCTGTAAAATAAACTTCTGTTCTTCAACTTTATTACATATTCATGTCTACATATTAATCCATCAGTCTAGACAAGTGATCAAAAAAGCCCTCCCAAATCAATTTATACACAAAACTAGTGGAATACCCTTGTGCCAGCCTCGATGCCTGACATTTTCTGGTGCTGAAAGATGCTTGGAACTTGCCATGAGATTAATGTTTTTGAAGGTCAATTTCTTTGCTAGCAAAATGTTTAGGTGGTTTAGGTTACAAGATTTTTTTTGTGCTTTTACAGTAACAAGTACACAGTAAATCTACAACATGATGCAAATGTTTCTGATAACAAAAAACAAGTAACAGAGACCACAATTTTCATAGTGTCTTGGTTAGGCTCTTTTGGATATGTATGACATTTTTAAAGGGTATCCCCATAAATTCTCAACTAATTCTGACTGCAGATGTCAAATGAATAATTAAATCAGACAAAACAATTAAAATCTTTCCCTAGTTATTATGACCATTGCGAGTCTGTAGGGTTAAATTATAATCTTTTCTTAGGTTATAGATATATATTTGCTAAAGCTATTGCAGCTATGTACTTTGCTCAGCATCTTCCTGCTCAAGATTGTAAAATGCTGAGTCTAAGGCACTTCATTCTGGTACCTGAATACAAATAGATGTGTGGAAATGCCTGTTTTTCCAGCATGCAGGGCCGCCTGGGTAGTCTCTTCAAAAGCTTCTTCAAATTTGCACAGGGCCAAATTAGCCGTTTGTTAATGGTTAATCATCCTATAATGTCATTTAAATTACTTCATTCTTTCTTGTGTGAAAATCAATATGCATGGAGATCACCACAAAGACCCATCTGGATGCAGTTTGGCTGTGAAGCATCGTTGGAGTGTCTGTGGATGTCTTTATAGAGACATAGATATAGAGATATAGAGACTTCCTCTATATCCCTCCTATTGGTCTGCCCCAACTTGGAAAGAGATCCTCATCTACCCTGAAATAAAATCTACCAGGCATGCTGTTGAGCAGGAAGCAACCAAGTTGCAGTGATAGTCACATGTCTCTGCCTTTTTTCTTATTAACTGAACCGGTGCTTGCTTCTTGCCAAAAGCTCTGGGGAAATGCTGTACTAATCATTTTATCTCATAAACACTGTTCCTGTATCTACTATGGGCTTCACTGAACTTTTGCATCAGCTTCCAAGTTACATTTGCCAGTGTCACTGGTCTGGCAAAAACCAGTGATGGTGGTTGACATTTTGATGTCTTGCATCAAAATGGGTCTGAGAGGAAACAACCTTTTATCTTTCAAGTGTTAGAAAAAAAAGGTATCCCAAAAATTCAGGAACAGGGCAGATTATGACCCTTATGTACCGTACACTAATAAATCCTGGATTTCCTTTTTATTTTTTGTTTTTTTATTTGTTTTTGTTTTGTTTTTTTCTTCTTCCTCAACTTTTAAGAAGAACAAAGGATACAACAACATTTCAAAGACAAAAAGCTGTTGAAGAAGGGCTAAATAACTCTGTGGTGTAGAACCACCAGTGTCATGTTTAAGCAGAAGGGTTGGTTAATAGCTATTGTAGAACAGAATCTGCTCTTAGACCACCTTACCTGAGCCCAAAGCTGTTGCTGGTAATACCTGTCATAGATGTGAAAGCTGATTCTGTGAGCAAGGTGGGAAATAGGTGGTGAAAACATGGAGTAAAAAATATGAGTAACTTTGACATTTCTAGTGCTTCTCAGCACATTGCCAGTAAATTGAGCTAGTTTTGTACTACATTGGGCAAAACTCATTTGTACACTTTGAAATGACTACACAAGTCACCAGATTAACTGGCAGTCATACCTTGGTGTATCACAGAAATCACAGACAGTGAGGGGTTGGAAAGGACCTCAAAAGATCATGGAGTTCCTGCCAGAGCAGGATCACCTACAGCAGCTCACATAGGAACGTGTCCAGGAGGGAATTGAATGTCTCCAGGGAAGGAGACTCCACAGCCTCCCTGGGCAGCCTGTTCCAGTGCTCTGTCACCCTCACCTCACCCTCAGTGAAAACATTGTGAGGTAAAATCTATCTTGTGTATGTTTTCATACATCTAAATACACAAACTGTCCAGTATGCACTCTGTATGCAGTCCTGTCTGCCTTACAGGTAATTACAAACACTGACTGCTGCTTTAAAGGAAGAACAAAGGCAACACATGTGTACTTTTCCGTGATTAAGCTTCTGTGGTTATAACCCCCTTTACCTACTGCCAGCCAAGCTGGGAGACTGCATTCTAATCACTTAACAGGTATATGCTCAGCTTGATAGAGTGCAAGCTTGTGAGCAGTTCAGTGCAACACTTGCTGAGGGTGAAAATAGCAGTTTCTTGCTACCTCTGAAATAGGTTCAGAACATCTCTTGCAACACAAAAATAAAGTGTATATCAGCTGATGCTACAACTTAGCTGTATGTATGGCTGTTGTGCCACTGTTTTAGATATACAATCGGAACTATTATCAAATCTGCTTTTTACACTGGGGGTAAGTAATTTATCTCTGCCCTGTGTGTATGTTCCTCTGAGGAGCATATAGCTTCTCTTTCTTGGTCTGCATAGTATATGGACACACCACATACCATTGATGAGAAACTGTTCAGTCACAGGACTGCTCAGGACTTGTCCTGCCTCCAGGGATGTTTTATCAGTAACAGTAATGAAGCAGAGGCCTTCCATGTGCTAAGCACAAACTCAGGGGGAGCAATCACCACCTTATCCAGCAGACCCTCTGTGTCATGCAATATTTAGTGTCCAGGGGGTGAGACTTACAGCAGCCTGACACATCTCTGCTATAGCTGTGAAAAAAGATTTATATCTGTACTCAAGTCAGAGAGGTAGGAAGCTTGAGGTCCTGATTCCAACACCTCTTTCAGGAAGCCTGGAGTCCACACGGTGATTTTAAATATTGTGTAAAAAACCACAATGCAAGTGGAGTGATCCACAGCACTGTACAAGCATGGAGCTATTGGGGAATTATTCCCACTGCTCATAGTCATGGGGTTCAGAGGTCTCAAGTAACTTTCTGTGAAGGCTCATTTTCCTTGCTCGTAGCAATTCATGCCAGTAGCAGAGCTCTCCAAAGGATCCCTTGATGCTGGATGTTTGTCCACCAAATGCCACACACCAGTGGCTTAACTTCAATATAAGCCTACAGGTCTTTCATATTCAGGCTATTACTCTTTCATATTCGGGCTATTACTCTAAACCTTTCTCCTTTCTTGTCTCTAAAATCTATAAATTCTGTAATGCAGATTATGCTGTAGAATGTAACAATAAAAGATACCTAGGTTGTGTTTTATATTTTGGGACATTTTTTCTTCCTCAGAGACTGATGTTGGTTTTTTGAAATCTCTGAAGAATTCAGGGTTCATAGAATCATAGAATTAGCCGGGTTGGAAGGGACCTCAGAGATCATCTAGTCCAACCCTTGACCCACCGGAGCAGTTGCTAGACCGTGGCCCTGAGTGCCACATCCAGTCTTTTTTTAAATGTCTCCAGGGACGGAGAATCCACCACCTCACAGGGCAGTCCATTCCATTGCCTGATCACCCTTTCCATGAAGAAATTCTTTCTAATATCCAACCTAAACCTCCCCTGGCACAACTTAAGACTGTGTCCTCTTGTCTTGTTGAAGGTCGTCTGTGAAAAGAGTCCAGCTCCCACCTCGCTACAGCCTCCTTTCAGGTAGTTGTAGACAGCAATGAGGTCTCCCCTGAGCCTCCTCTTCTTCAGGCTGAACAGCCCCAGCTCCCTCAGCCTCTCTTCATAGGGCCTGTGCTTGAGTCCCTTCACCAGCTTGGTTGCCCTCCTTTGGACCTGCTCCAGGACCTCTACATCCTTCTTAAACTGAGGGGCCCAGAACTGGACACAGTACTCGAGGTGTGGCCTCACCAGGGCTGAGTATAGGGGCAGAATCACCTCCTTGGTTGGCTAAAGTAACCCGAGAAAACCTGAAGGTCCTTCGAGCATGAACCATCCATGATTATTGTAATGACCCTTCTACCAGCAGTTTACAGACCAGAGCTCAGGGACCACTCCTGCTCCTCATTGCCCCAGTGTTTGTACAGAACTCATCTGGGGGCTGCACGGGGTGTCCTGTCCAAGGCATCTGCCAGGCAGTGCCCTGCTTCTTTGTAGGGCAACACTACAGTCCCCCACTACTACTCCATGCAGTGCACAGCATCCTGTGTCTTCCTGAAACTCCATCACAGCCCATAATATTGGAGCTACTGGAAACCAGATTAGGGAAATATGTGCTAGTAAACTAAATTCATTTAATCCTCTTCATCTCTGTGTTTTCCCCCTTTAAGCGTGTTTCAAAGGAATTTTAATCTCCTTTCATGTAGGCCAGAGAAGGCACCGAGGCGAGCAGCTTGGTCACACCAAGCAGAAGAGATACCACAATTCATGTTCACAAACTCTTAAGTCCAACAAACTCTCAAGTGTGGCCAGACAAGTTCTCACAATCACTTAGATCCCGCAAAAAGCTTTGAAATGTCAGATTGAAATCCTTGTGAACCCTTGATAATTAATGATTCTGCCCCAAAAGGAGACAAAATATGCCTTCTGGATGTTTTCTTTATTCTGCTTTCTTTCATGCAATGTAAAAGATTCCCCTTGTCCTCAGTATTAGACTTTTCTACAGTGCTGGCTACTACTTTGTACTGATTACTCCTCATGAGCTATTGGGCTTCTGGTGAAAGCAAATTTTAGCTTTTTCTCTATAGATGATACATATCAAGTAGGTGCTTCTGTCTTTGAAAAATGATGATAGAAGAATACCCTGAGATGGGCAAAACCAGCAAATAACTCCAGCCCACAGCTATTACCTGGGGGAGTATTTGACTATAGACAGAAATGTAGATCTTTTATTAGTATCAGCTTGATAAGTCTATTGAAGTTCCTCTGCAGAGTACAGAAAGTCACATAAAAAGAAGAACATGTACTAATTTTGCTCCTTTCTTGTACCATTATGTGAGGAAGGCAGTAAATAGCAGGAAAAGTGTGCAATTGCTAGTCACACTCCTTCCTATTAAGCAATTTAAAATTTATTTTTAAAACCCAGGGCTGGCACGCAGAAGTTGGGAAAAACTCAGTATATGAAAGCACTGAGCTATGCATGGCTTAAGACACTTTTTTACCTCTGAAGTGGCATGCACAACTGCATGCTTGCATACATGCAAGCAGCTTGTAGATGGTGGCCTTATTTCCTGGAGATGTCCATAAGTACTTAATAACGTCTACCAACACAGGTGGAACTACTTTGAGAAACCTCCCCCTGGCTTCTTTTAAAAGCCAGAACTTCTTCAGCTGTTCTCTTTACCTAACCACCAAGGAAAAAAAAAAAACAAAACAATAAGAAGGAAAGACAGAAGCATGTTCTGTCCTGTTTGCCTGCCTTTTGCTTTCAGCTTCTTCCCCAGGGGACCCTGCCCATTGCATCCACTGGTTGTGGAGCTCTGCAGCCCCCTCAATCAGACCCATGCCACCATGATTGGGTTGGCTTGGAAATAAATGGCTCCAGAAACCTGGAGCAGAGTCCTGTTGTGGTATGAAATGACTCTGCTAAGCAGGGTTGATGGGTCTGGCATAGGCAGGTCTTGGCTGCTCAGTTTCAGAGCAAAACATCACTGTAGAAAAAAAAAAAAAAAAAAAAAAAAAAGGCAGACATGTCCTTGACAGAAGATAAACAAACCCAGCAAAGCAAAGTTAATCCCTTTAGAATGTAAATATTAAATTAAACTTTCGTTTTAACAGCACCCTTGTGTCTGATGCCCTTTGGCTGCGATACCTCCCCTCTTTCCTCTGCTGCTGGGCAGCACTGCTGGGATGGGAGCCCATCCCTTCTTCAGTATGGGGATCAAATTGCTCAAGGTGTGAGGAAGCTGCTGTTGCTGGAATCTTGTCTCTGAGGATCATCACACATGCAAAGGAAAAAGCATCCAAGAGGGACTATGGAGGAGAATATGCTGATGGTTTGAACAACAAGCAGGGTGTGCAGTCTTACCAGCTGCTCTGAGATGCAGCTGAGCCTGACTGCTGAGCAGCTTATAGCATGTCTGGAGGCCTCTCTGCCCCCAGAATCATAGCAACACTGCAAAAGATGATGCCTTGTCTGGCTGCTCCAGGCTTAGTTAAAAAGCACAGGAGAAGAAGAAAAGTTAAGAAGAAAAAGGCAAAAAAGGTAAGAAGATGGAAAAAAGAGGCTGAGATGTAAAGAGCATGGTGGTAGGCACCTAAATCTAACGTTTTCTGTGATGTTCATGAAAACAGCTGATCCTAGGGGAGGGCTGAGGTAGGCTGGCATGCTGTTAGGGGAAGAGTGTCCTTCAAACATAGGACGATGAAGGCCAGTGGCCACGGGTAGGGTTGTTGCAGTAGCGTAACACCCTCTTGCTCCACTCTCTGAGAATCTCTGTGACACTGTGGATCCCCAAAAAGGAGTAATGTCTGTTTTTATCCATCAGTTAAGAGTAATTTCCACTGTAGTAGTTGTTGCCCATCAGTTACTTCTTCCATATTCATCTGTCTTATGACATATGATCTTAATGCAGTTCATGGATTTATTTGTTTGGATTAGTCCTGTGTTTCTATAGGTAAAATTTGCTAATTCTTATAATTATTTTCCCAGCTGAGCTGGACTTTGGGTAACTTGAAATTCAGGTGTCTGCATAATAGTGCTGAAAGGCACAATACAGCCAGTAGCTTGAAATCCTGTTGTGCCTGCCAGAAGGGGACCTTTTCTCCTCTCTGCTCAGCAAGGAGAGGAATTTTAAGCCACCCTGGCTTTCCATCCTCAGTTTGTAATTCTGTTGCTAAGTGGCAACGAAAGAAGATTATCGGATCACAGCTTAACAGAAACCTCTACTCAGTGCTGTTGTGTAATTACACATTTTAGTTACTCACCTGAGAACTGTCTTTTAGCTGCTGTGCTCCTACCCTACCCTTACCCCTCCGTAGATCTGTTATCCTCAGGGACTGGTCAGGATCCTGAATGACTGGCCCTTCCTTTCCATGCTCATCCTCTGTACCACATGTGGCTCTGCCTTGCAGAGTACCCTAATGGTCTCAGAAACCAAATTGTTTCCCAGTCCATCTGAATGTTTTATTTTGAGAGGCAGCAGAGAAGAGTGCATAAAACAGTATATGTAATTCAGATCTTTCAGAGGTTGCCCATTCGTTTCCTTCATCAAGAAATTCCCCATTTCTTCTTGTCTTTTCCCAGCCAACACGGTTCCTCCACTCTCTCAAGAAAATGAGGTCAAGCAGCTTCAGAAAGTGGAGGAAGGAACAAACCTGAGTCACCGAGGTAGTTACTGCATATTAAGGGTGAACCTCTAGCAGAAAGTGCTTAGAGTTGGGTTTGAGAGGAAATCAGTGAAAGGGGCTTGGAAAAATCAGAAAACAGCACAGCTGGCCAGTGTCAGGAATGAAACAGAAACCTGCAGAGACTTAATTTGTCAACTAGGAGGAGGGAATGGTCATGTACAGCACAAAGCATGAGGAACTCAGACCTTGTGTAAAAGAGTGGTCAAAAATACAATATAGGTGTAGATTATTTTAAGTTGAAAAGCTGCACTGAGGAGAACCACATGAGGAAGAGGAGACAGAAAGAAGGTCAGAGGTGGATGGGGACCTGTCCCTGGGATGCAGCGGGAGAAAGGAGCATCAGCCAAGCATTTAATGAGAGCAGGGAGGGGAAGGAGAATTGTTTGGCTAAAATGGAAGTAAAAGGTAGGACTGGCATGGGGGGGATACTGAGAAACAGCAGCTTCAAAAGCAACAGAAGCAAAGGGTGCATGGAGGAACAGGTAAACAAGAGGATACACTTTCAGAAGGTGATGGATAGAGGTTATCATCAAAGTAAAACACAGAAACAGAAAGTAGCAATGTACAGAAAAACAATTCTCTGGGCAATTCAGTACACCTGCTTTCAAGAGAACTGTTCCAGGGGACAAATGTCTTTCATGCTTCAATCCCCTGGGGAAGCTGTTATCTCAAGGAAAAACAAGGCTGAAATAATATTTTCTAGGGCAGTCTCTGTGTTTTAAACTGGCATTGAACATGCTGCCTGTGTGCCTACTCAAGTCCTGGTGTTTCATGGACATCCTGGTTTACAAAGTCCCTTGTAAAGGGAACTTTGGTGTTTTCTTATTTATTTCAAATTTTAAAAGAATGAATATGTACTGCATTTTATTTTTTCCCTGAGGAGCTTGTATAATTCTCTCTTTACTCCACTCTGCCTTAGTTTTCCATATGTAATTTGTCTTTGGAGGTAACTGTGCTATTTTCAAACAGGCCACCATGTTTGATAAGATTGAGTTTAGCTTCAGCAGTCACATCAGGGTAGCTAATGACTTCAGTAGGCTGTCCCAAAATGGAACTTTTGCTGGGATGTGCTAATTCAGCTAATCAAACACAAGGCAAACATTCACTTTGTAGTTCCAACCCGAGAATAGATTTTTACCTTGTATGCTAGGGGTCTTCTTCAGATTGGGAGAACTGGTATTGGTTTTGATTTCTTCTCATCCTTAGCAACAAGATGCAGGAGGTGTTTCTGCCCTTGTGGGTCTTTTGTTTTGGCACAGCAAGCTGGGTGAGGACAGCAGGTTGCTACTTTTTTTTTGCTTTCCATTTGAGTCCAATTGGATCTTCAACTTTGAGACACTTTTTTTTTTTTTTCCAGTCTGAATGGGTAGCATTGACTTCATGACAACAGTGCCAAGGCACCACTTCAGAAGTAAGGGCCTAGGAGAGTTTGCCATGTGGAGATTGTGGAAAGCAGAGAAGCAAACAGGCAAAGGGACCAGCCCGTTCTTCTGAGCAGTGGTACCCACAAATCCTGCTTTTGATTGCTGGCCCTATGAGAAGTCTGCTTTTGGAAATAACAAAGGTTTTGCCTAAGATCAGGTAGGGCCTTCATCTGAAATAATTCTGGAAGGATGAAAAACACCATTCAAAAATAGAGAGCATTCTCTTTTCACTCTTACAGACATCCTGCTGTCTTCATGATTTAGTCATCTGTGGTCTCAACTCCATCTTTGACCATAGGTTTTAAAAACTAAATTCTGTGCACCCATGAAAACTAAATGACTAGGACCATGGCAGTACCACTGTTTATCAGAATATCAAGTTAGGACAAGGTGGCTATTTTGTCCCTGGCTTTGCAATTACATATATTCCCTATATGATTGGTGTGGTTAACCTAGTAACTCTCATTGGAATTAGACTTGCATCTCACCCTGGGAGGAGCACAGTAGGAAGAGGAATTGTTGGACTATCTCATGGTGCCCTTGCCTAGATGTTGAGGAAAATGCCAGGTGACCTGTGAAGTACCAAGCACAATAGTGCCCTCATGGAAAATAGGGTCTAGTTCTGACCCTAAGCCAAGCCTAATTTCCCCTTTTGACTTTTTGTGGGATGGAAAGAATGGGCCACAAAAGAAAACATGAACTGACAGAAGAAAAGTAGCTTTCTGTGTTAAACCTACAAAGCAAAGAGGGAGGAAAGGAGTGAAAAATGTATTGTGTTGCATAACATAGAACAAGCTTTCTGTTAGCTTTCTGAAGGAGGGAACGTCCTGTGTGATTTTGTGTAATTTTTTTGACTGATCCCAACTTATTTTTTTTCTCTTAAAAAATAAAAACACAAACAAAACCCCACCATCCATAATATGTCTCTTTTCTAAAGGTGTCACTATCAGTTGTTCTCTTTGATTTAGAGTGACAGTCATGCAGAAACCATCACACAATGAACTGTGATGTTGGGATGTCGTTTTTGTTTTTTTGTTTTTTTTCTCCTCTGTAGCCTGGCTGATCTGTACAAGCCCAGAAAGAACACTGGTACAGCTGCCTCAGGTTCAAACCATGAAAAGTTGAGAGGAAGAAGAGGGAAGGAGAGGAGGATGGAGAGGTGCTGCTGGAGATTTTCTTCAGGCATTACTCAATGGTAAAACCAATAAGGAAACTTACTGTTCCTGCAGGGCATCTTTTGTTAGCTGCAGTTCTGTTAGTCAGGTTGAGTATTGTTTTTCTTTTCTTTACAAAAAGTGTCAAAGCTTCAGAAAGAAAAATGCTCTAAGTGCTTCCTCAGGGATTCATCCTTTGAGAACCAGAAAGTGTTGGGATGTTGCCAGAGAACATCTTATTAAGACATCAGTGACAAGGCTGGGAAATCATTATTCTTACGTACATGAAGCACTAGGAAAGGGAGGATGTATTGCACTCCAGGGCTGCCTTCTTTATTCCTTCAGGCTCTACTGAACACAGCTGGTTCCATTTTAATGCCAATGAAGATTTTTTTTTCCCCCCTTACTAAACCAAAACAATCTTTCAGACTCAACACTACCGGAGAAGCCTTGCTGGCTGTCAAGGCGTTTTTACCAGCCGCTCTTCAGCCCATCCCTTGCAGAGGTGTCTGTAACGCCGAGTTTTTCGGGTACCTCCGGGTGCCCTGGCTCCTACTCCCTCTCTCAGCATCCCTCCCGTCGCGGGGGATCCTGACGCTCCCGAGGCCGGGAACACCCGCGGTCGCCGGCTGCCACCTGCTGGCATCAAGCCCCATATGCTGCTACCTCCAACCCTGGGTGGTGGTTGGATTTTTAATTTTTAAAATTATTTTTTTTTTTCACCGGCTCCGGTAAAATATCCCTCAAAAGGCAGGCAGGAAGGCAGCGTCACGCTTTCCTCGGCAGAAAGAAAGATTTAATGGTTCTGCTGGGAGAAATGCGTAACACCCTTGGTGCCTCTAGGGAAGTAGCTGGGCATCTGCTGGTAATAAAAATAATAAATCAATTCTCAGGCACACCAGGGAAAAATGCTTGCCATTCTTCTGTGGGTGTGATGCAGAAGTTTATCTGTTGTGGCAGACATAGCCAGCCATAAAAAACTAAAAAAAAAGCAGAACCCCCAACCAACCAAAACCAAACAACCCTCCAAAACTCCCCCCCCAAAAAAACCCAAAACCCCAACACCCTAAAAATCGTCACCAAGATTAATCAAGAAAAAGAAATACTAAAGGCATATTACTTCCCTTCCCTTTGAAAGTCTGGATTTCTTTCCTAATGCTCTGCAAACAAACATTGCACTTGGATATGTCAGATATTGTCCAAATCAAACTCCTCTAAACAAAAAAGCACTGAGTCTGCTGGATGAGGGGGCAGCACAGTGGAGTATTTCGTTCCTGTTGATCCCTTAATCTGGCTGTAGAACAGGGCAGGAAAAGGTGGATGTGGGAGGAAAACAAAGAGAGGCTATCTGAGGGGCAGGGCTTTTCATAGCAGACTCTCTCTAAACTGAACCCTGGTGGTTCTAACTGCTGGTTTATTTGTGGTACAAATTTCTTCCAGCACAGCAAACATTCCTCCCAGATTATTTCTAACATACAGCACATAATTCTGTCTGTAAACTCAGTCTGAGTGGTACATTCAGCGTGTTGTTCCAGAACAATTTTTAAGGTAAGTTTCTCTCCTTCTTCCATGCCATCACATACTGTGACATATTGTCCTTTTCTGCTAATACCAAACTTCGGCTGATGCAATAGATCAGCTTTTGGTTAACCTAAAATCATGCTTACAGCAGAACCTCACTGCTCTGGAGCTGTCTGCTTCAAACTATCTTTTTGGTCTTCACACCAGTCCACATCATGGATGTTTGTATTCTATTCATGTGCTTCAAAAGTATTTTTTTCTTTTTTTTCTTTTTTTTTGTCATAGGGCAGAATACTTCTCAGTGAAAAACCTGAATAGGATATCTGAAAAATAAGATATTCTGGGACCATACTATGTTTCTAACTCTGTGTTTAAAAAATATATTCTGAATGTCTTAGAAGTACTTTGAACTAATCTTATGAACTGGAAAATCTAGCAGAGTTTATAATGGTGTTTCCTCTGTTCAAGTTGCCCAGGAAATTTTCATGTGAAAGATGTATTTAGTTCCATCCTATCTTCCATTTCTTTGGTAAAAACATCCTAACAGCTTCAAGGATGCTGCAAGTTCCCTCTGCTTGGACTTGTCTCACATGATATTAAATATTTAATTGCTCATTAATTCCAGGAACAAGGGTGTGAGAATGATCCTCCACTACTGGTTAAGGACATGTCCTTCAGACCTACTCTAGCTGCTTGCCTGCTGTAGTCTGAGCTTCACATGCCCCAGCTGACAGCCATTTATCCAAACTGCAGCAAGCTCAACTACTAATTACAACACCACCACCCACTATGCTGGTATTTAACCTGGAAAAGGCTTTTTGGGGCATTTGAGGAGTGACCATCCTTTTACTGATCAGACACAGCCTAACCTGCTTGTTTAAGAGATGCCTGAAAAACCTCACACAGAACTCTAAATGGATATGCTTTGGTTTGTTTGTGCTAGGGAAAAATACTTCATTCTAGCAAGGCAGAGTGTAGGGAGGAGGAAAAGCCTCTCTCCAACTTACCAGAGCAGTGGAAAACTTAATTATTTGTATGGATCTGTATTTCAGCTCTACCACATTTTTTTTACAGGAGCAAAACAATGGCAGGATGTATGACAAAGAAGAGATTCTTGAACAAATCTATTATTTTGACAGAATCTCTCTGAGGTTCCAATTCAAAAGGAGCTTGAGAGGCTTTGTCTTGCCTGCTGCTGCAGAAATCAAGCTTGCTGGCTACAGGATGGAAGTGTTAGGCATATCATTGGATGACAAATGGTAAAACAGTGGACCCATGCACAAAGCAAGCCTCCCTGCCAGCACAAGCTGTGTCGCCACATGTAAGTTACATCATCTGGGAGACAGGACTTATCATCATCTAAAAGCTGATGCCTTAAGTACATAATTTCTTCTATTTGGAAGCTCTGCTTCTAGGTGGTTGTTTTTTTTTTTTTTAAATAATCAAGAAGGGATGAAAGGAGTGATTGGTAATGCTTGCAGACTGAAAAAAATCACAAACAAATCCCAACAAAAGAAGAGGTCCCTAGGGAGATTTCTGCCTCTGGCACCCAGCCTGTGCCCTCCTGCTGCCCAGTGCTGTGCCACTCTTGCTGAGCCACTCCCAGCAGCTCAAGCATCCCCAACTATCTTGTGTTCCACAGCTGTTTCTGGATACCTGGTTCCTGGGAGGAGGATAGCTGGGTGCTTTGGGAGGCTGGATTGCAGGCCTCAGGGAGACCTCTCAGTTGGTACCAGCACTGTCCTCTCAAACATGTGCTCCCCCCAGGGTTTAAAGTTCAGCCACACTCCAAAGACCCTGGATAATGATTAGCTAGGGAATCAATCCAGGTTGTTGCTTAATCACTGGGAGGTGGTATCTCATCCCTGAGTTTTATTTGCTAGAGATAACAGATCTAAGAGAAATGCTCTGATGAAATGTTTGAATCCTAGGTCAGGATCCAGCTTGGAGCTGGGGTGGGAGGGACATTTTTCTTGTCATGCCAACAAAACCAGCTGAGCCCTGCAGCTGGCAAACTTGACATGATGTACTGAGCACCTAGAGGACCTCGGGTGCCCAGGGGTTGACCTTCCTAGTTTGTGTGCTTCAAGATGGGCTCACAAATTGCCCCGACTGGCACCCGCAGCCCATGGGGACCCTGGTTCAGCCCAGCCTCCCCTCTTGACATGCAAAAGGAGTCTGGCATTTCCCCCACCCTGATTTTCAGCCAGGTTGGTTCACCTGCAGGAGTGCTTTCAAAAGTCTGTGCTGGTGCCAGGCAGAGGGCACCTGTCCTACCTACAAGGTAGGAAGAGGAGATGGTTGCCACTGCCTTTTGAGCTCATGGGGACCTCAAAGGCCACCAGGAGGGAGAAGAGGCCAGTAGAGGGGACGGTCAGAGCTGACAGCTTTGCTACCTAGCAGAGGGAGTGATGCATTTTTGGGATGCTTCAAGGCCATAAAAACCATTACACCACCTCAGGAGAACAACTGATTTATTTAACTTTTAAAAAACTGATTTCCTGCTGATGATCATGACAAGCATTAAGCTTGTTCAGGAAAGAACAGAGCCTGGAAGAGATCATCCTGTCTTGCATAGTCCACCATGGCTTGCTCCCAGTATCAGCCAAGGCACGATGCAGGCAATATGTTCTTGTGGGTGCTCAGGACAGGCGCTCCCTC
Organism: Florisuga fusca; assembly: GCA_038090715.1. NCBI lineage: Eukaryota > Metazoa > Chordata > Aves > Apodiformes > Trochilidae > Florisuga > Florisuga fusca. Next base: position 18,530,880 of record JAAWXA010000005.1, read on the forward strand.
TGCCCTCCTGCTGGTTCATAATCCCAGAGTCTGATGTAGTGAGAATCCACAGGACAAACAAATAAGGAAAAAGCAGCAGGGATACAGCCCCTGTCACACTGGTATTTCAGAATAACCATGGCTCTGTTATTTTTAGATAAGAAAACTACAGGCTTTGTTTTTACTTTTGAAGTCAGAGTGAGGCATCTCTCACAAAGATAAGCATCTAGGGATAGTCCTGATCTCAGGGTTATCTAGTGGTCAGATGCTAACCAGGCATTTCCATTAGTTTGGGTCTGTAAATTCCTCCCATCAGCCACCATCACTTACACAGCTCCATTAGAAGCAACTTGCTTAATCTGATGGCTGTTCTGCCAGCATTAGCATGTGCTGAGAGCTTCTAAAGGCTCGGTGCAAGACTAAACCAAATAATGGAGACTCAAAAATCTATTCAAACACACTGTCATAAAAGTTTATATCTAAACAATACACAGGGAAGTCAGTATGTCTGTGACCATCCAGACTCTTACATATTCTTCTAGATGTTAATAACTATATGTTTTAGGATTAAAACATTATATGTTCTAGGATTAAACTGACACTTTTATACCATATTGTTTGGAAGTATAAATTGATTGTGTGATTTTGAATCAAAGGCCAGTAAATCTGTGGATAGGATGCTGTTGTCTTGCATCATATTCTTACAGAGTTCAATGTGCTGGCAGATTTTACTTTTTTTTTTTTTTTTTTTTTTTTTTTTTTATATTTCTTTAGGTTGCCTTGGGAATCCCAATCAACATTCTATCTTTAAACTTTTAATCTGCAGTAAGAAAGTCAATGTTTTCACCTGGTAGCCGTCTTACAACTGAATGAAGCATTAAAATAAAATTACAATAGAGTTCTTTATTTTAAGATTGCATAAAACCACAAAATACTCCATTAAAAATTCAGAAGTGAGTTAATTCCCTCTAACTGCAGGAAAAAGTGGTGACCACTTTAAACTGCATGCTTGCTTAAAAGTAAATATACGTACTTTAAAAATGAAGTTTAAGAGATAAATAACCAACAAGCCCAGCCAACCAAGTAGTTTGATTTGCTTGGAAGCACTCCTCCACTTAATGTCCCATCTGTCAAGATGCATTCTGTTGAGCACAGCTATAGTTTCTACTTTTTGTTTTCAATGAGCTTTTACACCCTTTTAAGTAAAATCAAATACACTGAAAAAAATACACTGAAAGCATTTCTAGTCAAGGCAAAACATGTCAGTGGAAAACAGAACACTGCAGCTGCACAAAAACTCCAGGAGAGATGCAGGCAACCAGGAAGCTCTGCAGATGCGTGGGCTTTGCAGCACCACATGACCAGCACTGCTGATTTTACAGCTATGAGATAAACACAGTACCAGGACTTAAAAGTACTTTTTAACTCTGACAGGACACATGGAGTGTATGGCTATAAAATTCACCTTAAAATGTTTCAAACTGCATACAAATACATATTTACATGTGCATAAAAACAGTGCCAGACACTATGCGGTACTCTCTTCTGCTTTTGCCACAGAAAACTACTTTTCTTTCCATGAAGTTTAAGTGTTGCAGAGTCACAGGGACCCTTTCCCTGTGAGAGCCAGCAGAACCACACACGCACTCATGGGGCAGCATTTCTGTGCTTGTATCTATGAGTTCAGAGACACAATTAAAATCACACAACTGCACTTGTAAATCAGATCCTACAATGTCTAAGGGCCATAAGCTTTGCTAAAAAAGCCACTGACTGAATCTCTGTCTCTTAGGCTAAGGTCACTTTTAGCTATTTCTCATACATTACTAAAGGACAAATTAGAAGCCAGTTAAAACTCTGTAGGAGGCAAATGCCTACTTGTCTGTGTCAGCCTAGACACACATCAAGTAATGGAATTTTTACATTGAAGTACCAAAAAAATTGCAGTTCTCAGCTCTTTTGCTACTTGCTCTCTTTAACCCCTGTGCTAATAAGCAAGTATTGATTGCTTAAGGTACAAATGCTGATAAGCTGAAATTGTGACATCCCTCCAGGAGATAAACACACCCCTGCCCTGAGGACATGCTAGTTTTAGAGGCTGGTGGTCTCCTTCTCAGGCAGGAGAGATTTCTTAGCAACTCACCAGGGTCAACACCTGCAACTGCACCTCAGGAAGAGGTGCCTGGCCCACAGGGTAATGGTTGGCAAACACTCCATGAGAAACTGGTGCCCCTTATGAGGCACTTCAGCAAATGCACTAAACAACAGTTCAGAAACCTAACTTGTGCTTTGCATGCTACTATCCAACACTAGATTTTAGACTTTTAAAATGTTTTCCCATAATTATGCAGCTGTGGTTATGTGGTATTATTACACTAACCAAACTGTCAAAAGCCATTACAAAAAACAGCAAACAAGGAAAAAAATGTATTTCCCATATCCTTGCACTTCAAGAGCATCACTGCCAATGTTGCTTAACAACAGATTTCCTTACTACCTTCTTGGTCATAATTCTTATTTATATAAGCTACTGGACATGAGTCCATTTTATTCTGAAATCTCCAGCAAATTCGGGTCTCAAAAAAAAGCCTGAGATGAGAGGGTGCTGGACACTGTTACCCCTGCAAGTTGTCAGGTTATGAGCGAGTATACTGCACCGTGCTGTACTTGGTGACTGTGGAAGACCTGCTCAGTGTGGCGCTGGCAGGAGGTGCTCCTTCTAAGTTGGAGCCCACCTGGTTGAGCAGGGAGTCTGTGATCAACACGTGCTCTTGCTTTCCTGTGCCAGCACTTGCTGCCTGTTCACCTCTGCTCTGTCCCCCTGGTGCTGTCACCACCCTTTTGTTCACCACCACGCTGTGCCCCTCCGCCAGCTCTGGGAAGCTGAGTGAGCCCTGCTCTGCAGCAGGCACAAGGACCCTCTCCCGCTCCCTCACCACGACATACTGGGAGTCAGGGAGATCCTGAACTGTCAGAGCTCCCGGCCTGGAACCTTCTGACTTCACCACCCTCTCTGTAACTACCATGTTACTTCCATGTGGCAAACTGGGGATTTCCACCATGCCCTGCAAGCTCGATGCAGGTGCCAGCACCCTCTCTGTCACTACTACGTTCTCTTTAAATTTGGGCTCTAGAAGGACAGCAGCTGAGTAGCCAGGAGCTCCTGCAGAGTAGGATGTCTCCATCGTGGTGAAATTAGTCTCTGCGTGGGCAGTGGGACGGGGATGGGTGTTGCACTGCCCAGAGCAGGATGAGAAAGTTGCTTCTGTGACCACCTCCTCAGACAAGGTGTTTCCTCCTCCTGCACCACTGCCCACGTGTACCGGAGGGGTGGGCTGGCAGAGGCTGCCTGAGGCAAAGGCTTGCTCAGAGCTGGAAGCGTTTTGCTGATCTAGGAACCATGACTTTGCATCATTAAGAATGAAATCCGATTCATTCCTGGAGCTGCTGTCTTTCATGTTGATTTGTCTGCCTATACATATTTCTGCCAGAGTCTTAAATTTATCTCCTAAGTCATCAAGGAAATGGTCGTCAAGATCACCCTCGATAAAGCTGCAGCAGCCGATGGAGCCGTGCGGGGAGCCTGACTCTCCTTGGGAATAAACCAGGAGACAGTCGTTTGCAGCCTTGGCTTCATCTTCATCCGCAAAAGAGACAGCTTTCTACAGACAGAAAACAAAAGCAACAAAAAGGTCGTTAATGCCAGCTTTAGACTTAACAAATCTCGAAAACAGAGATGCTTGTGTCAAAAAAGTTAAAATAAGAAAATTTAACCGAACCCACAGAAGCCATCAACAAAGTGAGAGCAGTAATTAAAAGAGCATTTTGCTTTTTTTGAAATTAGACTGAACTCCACGGTACACATGATGAGAAGACAAATCTGAAATTAAATTGATAACCTTGGGTACTATCACCACCTGCTGCTATTCCTACCAGGAATTGTGCCATTCGCAATACTGATCCATCCTCACAAACTGTTTGCTTTTATCTTGGTGTAGTGAATGAACTTCAGCTCTAAGGTGTTCATGGCACAGTGCCCAAACTCTGTCTGAGAGTGTCCTAACATTTAAATGCACATTTAATGAGTACAAGCTGATGTTATCACATGCCATTGCCCTTTTCACTAGCATAGCCTGCAGGATCACGCCCAGAGAGCCCAAAAGCAAACAGATCACAAAGTTAAATGGCTTGATAACTACAGGAACAGTAGTCCAGCACATAAAATTTTAGGCTCTATGCAAGCTACTTTGAAACCAAAGGCTCACATGTTCTGCCTACACTGCTTCCAGGGCCAGCTCAGTCCGAAAGCAGCACCAGCAATCAAGTTGCTGCCAGTAATAGCACAAATACTCATGTACACTTTTGCAATAGCCAGTTCACCCAGTTCCAGGGGTGAAAACAGACAAATCCCCTGGGCCTGCTGAACCAGCTCTACATAGCAAAGCTGCTGGCTTGTGCTCAAAACCACTTTTTGCCACATTCGAAGTTATAGAGTACATATTAGCTCAGGCATCTGTGTAATGTGGTATATATCCAGACTCAAATTTCCTCTGAATGTTCATCTATGTTTGATCCTGGAAGAAGGCACATTACCTGAGGTGCTTCTACAAAAGCCAGTATGCATCTGACACTTTGGTTTGGTTACTTGATTGAGTTCTCTCCCTCTTCCCCCCCTATTCTGAGATATTTTAGCCTCACAGAAGTTGTAAAAAGTACTGTAATATGACCTGTACTAAACTGTCCTGCATGACTTCATCTGACAGCTATGCCTAAAGTTTGCCTTGATATTATGAAGTGCAAAGAGCAGAAGGCAGCAGAATTGCTACTGTTTCATCTGTTAAGCCAGAAGACCAGTGGCTAAGAGCACTGAGGAGACAAAGTATCTTCTGCTCGAATTCTTCCCTGGCCTGAGGTGGTGATTCAGGCATTGGAATGGGTTGCCCGGTGAGGTGGTAGATTCTCCGTCCCTGGAGATATTTAAAAAGAGACTGGATGTGGCACTCAGTGCCATGGTCTAGCAACTGCAGCGGTGGGTCAAGGGTTGGACTTGATGATCTCTGAGGCCCCTTCCAACCCGGCTAATTCTTTGATTCTATGATACATGCACAGCTACTCCCCTGCATAACCACATCATCAGCCAGCTGCTGGGTATAAAGATGTTTTATTTGTACAAGTGATGAACAACCCTTACACCCCCTGGCACATGGAAATGAAACTTTCACTCCAAGGAGCTCACCAGCCTAAAGACTAATGATGTGCATTACACAAGAAGGAACAGCTGCCCTGAGTAGGAACAACCTACTGGTCGATGGTTGGGTCACCAAAAAACCCCCCCAAAAAAGAGTCAGGAAGGGGATTGCAACATGTGCTTCTCACAGTGCTGATAAATGGCCCTTTAACCAGGATGTTGGGCAAAGAGACAAGTCCAGCATCACCTACTTCATCAGCTACTTTGAAAATGCTGACCCACCCTCTACCATTTGACATCTATGGCTTATCTTTAAGAAACTGGCTCCATAGTAAAGTTTCTAGCTGTGACTCATGGTGAGTCACAGGTACCTCCCTAAGGCCAGATTAATGTGCTTAAGTCCCTGAGATTTGTATCTCAGTGTTTCTCACAGCTTTTTCCTGGGCAAGGGGCTCCTTGGTCATTACTCAATATTCTGGATAAAAGTGCCAAGAACCACCCTCTAGAGAAGTGTCTCATGGTGGAAGAACTTGGAAGCACACAGTGCTACAAGACTGAGCACTGTCATGCTCTAAGTCCCAGATGGGAGTCTAATGCAAAACTCCTTAGCACCATCAAGTCCAGATGCAAGCAACACTGGCCATTGTATCAGGACTGTTTGTATATACATATCTACTCATCTGTGTTTGTAATAACGCAAACAGCATTTCCCAACACTAAGCTTAAATACCAAAATACTGTTAGTTCTGGGTCATAAGCTTACGTCATTGAAGTAGTCTCTTAAAAATTCTTCATTCATGGCTCCTGCAGCTCCCATTGTGACTCCTCCAGCCCACACAGTCTTGCCTTCTACACCTGCCATGACTTCAGCTCCTCCAGCTGCCATGGCTTCATGCTCAGCACCAGAAAGGAGATGTCTCTGTTCTTCCCATCTTCCCTTAGCAATAATGTTGTGATGCTCTCTTACATGAGAGACAGAGCTGCCTCCTCCTGTTGCAGTTTCTTCTCCACTCATTGCTGCTGCTGTTGCTGCTCCGCTGATTTCTCCTTTTGAGTTCTCCAGTGCAGTGGGTGAGGTGAAGCTTAGCACTTGCTACATAAATAACACAAATCAGGATGTGACATGAAAGCTGTGCTGTCTAGCACACAGAACTCACCTAACCAGCAGTGGGACTGGGTGGGACCTGGGAGGATGCTATCTTATGACTTGTTTCAATTCGCACTCATGCATGTTGCTGCAGAGTAAAGAGCTTCCTGAAACTGGGTGCAGCTTCCACAACTGCATTCCCAAGGATCATGGAAATGTTTCTATAGATCATTGTTTTCTTGAAACTCAAAGGGTTGGGAGTGAAAGCAGAAACAAACGAACAAGCAAACAAAACCAAACCCTGTGAAAAAAACCAAACCAAAAAAACTAACAAAAAACCACCACCAAAAGGTGGCTAGCAAAATTCTGGTGAGTTCAGCTGTTCCAATACAGATTCTGCCAAGCTTTAGACAAACACAAAGTGGAGGAGTGTGCACTGCCTGCTACCTCTACGGTGCTTCCTGGCCCCTTATTCTTTGTTAGCAGTTTGGCTTCCCTCTTAGTTGTCTTTTATCAAGAGTTTAGTGTGAGCACTGGCTCACAGTCATAGTCTTTTACTTGACTGTTGTTTCTTTGTTATTGGGCATCATGCCCTTGTTCTTTGAAAACTGGGTTTTATAGCATAACAAGAATGGGCAACCCTCTCTTGGCATTCACTCTGCTCTCCCTGAAGATTTGAATTTTTTTTTTTCTGCCATTTTTATTTTTAAGAATTTACTCTGTTTAAGATGGCAAATACATTGGGAAGTAATTTTAAATGTACCTGAAACTTTAAATAGAAGCTAAGCTTTATAATCCATTCTTTTGTTACTTTACCAAGCTCCCAAAGGGGTGCAGAACATTCCAGGCTCGCAAATGCAAATACTACACTCTTGACATCACCAATGCTTTTCCCACACTCCTATCTCCTGCTCAGATACCATCAAAGTTTGCTTGATTGCTTCCCCTTTTCTTCAAGATTTAAACACCATGGCTGGCATTTCTAGAGCTGCTGATGGAACTCATCTTCCATGCATCCTTCACTGAACCTTCCAGGATTAACGATACTTAATGTTCACCTGTGGTTAAAATCTGCTGCACAGCCCTGAAACAGCAGCCTGTAACATGGAAGAAATGCCAAGTGCCAAATGAACACCTGGATAGAAATCAAAGAGCAACACTATGAGGGATACATGCCTTCTGCTCAGGAGCTGCTCCTTCGCAGTTCCACTGATGCAACATCGCTTCGCTGCCGTCCGGTATCACAACAAATCCCTTTCCTCCCTTCACTCCTGAACCACAGGGACACAGCAGCAGTAACAGTGGAACAACTATGGGGAAAGAGAAGTTTGCCATTAGCTGTGTGATGATGAGGTTCAAAGCATGCTAAAAGGCAGTGCTGAAAACCGGTTAGCTCTCATACTGAAATTTATCTTTAGTGACCTACTGAATGGAATGAGGGCTGATAAAGACTGAAGACACATTTCCAAATATTCAAGAGATTTCCTAGAGATGTATGGCAGGCTGGATTCCTAGAGAGAAAACTCACAAATAACCTGCTGGGGCCTCAATCCCACAGATGATGACACATGTATATAGCTATACTGCTATCAAAGATGTCATATACCAAACCCAAACCCTAAGTATCACTGTACAACTTCAGCATTTCTGACTCCTGTTCTTTTACCACTAGATAACGACACAGCCTCATGTATGTTCCACCTCACCACTCCTGTGACACACCTAGAGCATTGCCTGGGGAAATGAAAACAAGCCAGTTTCAGGAGCAGAATGTGTTCCTGTGGCATGAACTTAGCTTTGCCACAGCTGGATTGCTATTAGCATAAGCAATAAACTTGCCATTTCAAACACAGCACTGGTACACATGGCCATAACCTGACTACAAGTATTATTCTCTTATTTTTGAGCTTCTGTTTTGTCTTACAACACCACATGCTGCTCAGAGCCAGACACCAAACCCGGGTCTGCAGCAAGGGAAAAGAAGAGAGTGGAGAGCGTGCTGTGGCTTGAGTGGGAAGAGTTGGGGTTCACACTGAGAGGTGTGGGAACAATGAAAGGATTCCTTACTGCTTCCCCACCTGTTATTTACAGCACCATAAACAAATATTACAGTTGTACATATTACATTTCAAAATGCACAGCTTGAAATTCTTTGCAGGTGAAATGCTGACGTTACCAAAAGTAGCTGGGGATTTGCCATGACTTCACACAGGCAAGGCGTTGACACAATATATATCAGGATGATAACACCTGGGAGCTGGACTGTTTCTTTTCTGATGCCTTCCAGACGGTATTTACAGTGCTCCTGAGATATATAGAACAACTACTTACGCAGCAGAAGTAAGAATGCCAAGATGATAAGCGCAATCGCTCCTGGTCCCAGGCCCACTGACTGAGAGCCAACATATTTCTCTTTGCAGACGCGTTCATCCCCACAATCACAAACAGTCAGCTGCAGAGACTGTGCTTCAGCACAGCTGAACCCTTGGAAATCCTTAACTAGGATGGGAACTTGAGCTCTGCCTGGCTTCAGGTTTTGTGGGATCAGCTGTATGCTGGTGCCTGAGGCAGAAGCAGGGGTTAAAGAAAAAGAAAAGACAAACAAGAAATGAGAATGTTCACTCCTGTAAAATAAAGGAAATAAAACTTTCACAGTCTCCCAACAAAGCCCCTCCAGTTAAGTCCAGTTGATGCAACAAAATTAAGTTTAATTAGTTGCTGTTACGGTGTATATTATAATATTATTTATTATTAATATATATATCCATCAGCAAATTTGCAGATGACACTAAGCTGGGGGGGAGTGTGGATCAGCTGGAAGGCAGGAAGGCTGTGCAGAGGGACCTGGACAGACTGGAGAGTTGGGCTGATTCCAACGGGATGAGGTTCAACACGGCCAAGTGCCGGGTCCTGCACTTTGGCCACAACAACCCCATGGGGAGCTCCAGGCTGGGCACAGAGTGGCTGGAGAGCAGCCAGACAGAGAGGGACCTGGGGGTTTGGATTGACAGGAAGCTGAACATGAGCCAGCAGTGTGCCCAGGTGGCCAAGAAGGCCAATGGCATCCTGGCCTCTATCAGGAACAGTGTGGCCAGCAGGTCCAGGGAAGTGATTCTGCCCCTGTACTCAGTGCTGGTGAGGCCACACCTCGAGTACTGTGTCCACTTCTGGGCCTCTCAGTTCAGGAAGGAGATTGAGGTCCTGGAGCAGGTCCAAAGGAGGGCAACCAGGCTGGTGAAGAGACTCGAGCACAGACCCTATGAAGAGAGGCTGAGGGAGCTGGGGCTGTTCAGCCTGGAGAAGAGGAGGCTCAGGGGAGACCTCATCACTCTCTACAACTCCCTGAAAGGAGGTTGTAGCCAGGTGGGGGTTGGTCTCTTCTCCCAGGCAACTACCAGCAAGACAAGAGGGCATGGACTTAAGCTCTGCCAGGGGAGGTTTAGGTTAGATACTAGGAAGGAAGTCTTTACAGAAAGGGTGATCAGGCATTGGAATGGGCTGCCCAGGGAGGTGGCGCATCCTCCATCCCTGGAGGTTTTTAAGAAGGGACTGATGTGGCACTCAGTGCCATGGTCTGGGAACCACAGGGGCAGTGGAATAAGGGTTGGACTTGATGATCTCAGAGGTCCTTTCCAACCTGGCTGATTCTATGATATGCTCCTATATTTTTATTAAGTTACTCATGCTGGTAACAAAGAAGCCATGCTCACTTGCAGCCTCAGAAAAGCTTAGCCATCTACACAACACTGACCTTCATGTCATCCAGAGCACTGAAGGCTGAATTCACAAAAAACCAGCTTCAGTCTTTAGATGACTCTGTTGTAGGGCAGACCAGTGAGCCAGCTTACGCTTGCTCCTGTGGCCATGTCACTTCAAGGAAAAAACTAGGTATGGGATGGCCAGATGATGCTCCCAGGTGGGGAACGCCACCCAATTTGGAAGAGCTGTGATCCCTACAACTACTTCTAGTTTGGCTGCATGCGGTGTGAGGAAAGTTAAGGAAACTTTCTTGATTCTAAATCTGGAAATTAAGATGACTATGCTGACTGTTTGCAGTGTTACGCTGTAGGACTATGGAGGAAGGAAAAAAGAGAAGTGTAGTCTGGTGCCTTCTATCTACCTGAAGCATTTCTTCCAAACATTTACCAAGCTCATATGAATGGGAATGCAAGAGGAAAGAGTTCATCTCATTTTGAAATACTCTTTTAAAATTATTTATGACTTTTGATTTTGTTCTTATTGTTCTAGACAATCTTAGACAAGGTACACTGTATTTCCCCTTTTCAAGGCCCACTGTGCAGACTGATGTACACATTTATTTGTAAGGTAAAGCAACTTCAGCCAGTAACACAACTATACCTCCAAGCTCTTAGTTTTAAAACAAGCATCCTCCATTATTGCATGTTTTTTTTAGGAAGATAGGAATGGCTTGATCCCAGCATTACTCATAAAATTCTGGTCACCACATATGGTTCATCAAGATAGGCAAAGACGGTGACACTGAGGGAGGGTGACAGGCCCCAGGAGACATGACTGTGCTTTTAGAGCCATCAAAGAGAAGGGAGCAGAATGTGAGTGATCTGTCCTCAAGCCTGACACCATACACATAGGGGTTTTTGGTCTCTAAGCTGTCAGTTTGACTGGAATTAACAAATTACAACACTAGGACTCCAAAGAACTAAAAGTTATTGAAAATGTATTGTCTTACCATTTCTGGATCCAATTATCCATTTTTTTGCTGTCCCCTCTGGTTCATCAATGACAGCAAAGCTGAAGGGCTCACCGTTTGGGTGACCATCCAAATCATGAGCTGTAACATCAACTGACTTTGAATCTGAACACACATTCTGCACAGGGTTCACAATAATCGGGCAGTTATCATTCTCATCTTTAACTTCAATGATGACTGTGCCAGTGGCTGTTTTCTTAGGAGTATCTAAGACATTAAAATATGAAAAATTCATTTGCTTTGAAAAGTACAAAAATTTCACCTTAAAATAGAAACCTCGGTATTTCCCAAAACACAAACACCACTGAAATAAGTTGAAAGAGTTCTCCCTGGAGCTTATGGAAACAGTATTTCATTCCTGATGTTGGTAAGCATGTTGACAAAGTTCTTTTGAAGGTAAGCTGGTTTACTATGTTAACTTAAAAAAAAAAAAAGTATTTCCTGTGTATGGGTACACAGTAACTTGCAGATTACAGGAAGACAATTCTTCCTGTACATAGGAAGATACACAGGAAGTTCAGGGCATCATTCTTGCATAGCATTCAAGAAAACTGAGGACTCTGGACTCTGCTGATTAGCATACTGAGCTAATCAACTGTCCCACCTGGATGAGGGATGTTCCTATCAGACTTGGGTCCTTGCAAGATTTTTGCAAAAAGTTCCCCTTCATCTAGTCAAAGAAGGGAAATGGGCACTTCAGGAACCCTTTGCAAGGTTCACCCTATTCCAATGAGTTGCCCTTGTCTCTCCTCCAAATAAAGAGCCTATGGGAAACTGCACTGGGCACCAAACTTTTAGCCAGTTAGAAGTAGGGAGGTTAAAACAACTCCAGTTGTAGAAAGGCAAACTAAACCCTAGATAAGCCCATTAATGTGAAAATAAAACCATTCTCAACTTACCAGTAGTTACACCCAATATGGTGAAAGTGTAGGTACCATTTACTACATAAGGTGATTCGTAATCAAGTTTTTTGGTAAGTCGGATTTCACCTGTGGTTGAGTCTACTGTGATCCAGTTTGCTGTATCACTTCCTTTCATGTATCTGATTAAAATTGTGCATAAAAATGTACGCATTTAGAATGATGAAAACAACCATCAAAAGCTTCACTGTATGTTTACTCTTCATTTAAAGCAGAGACCAAATCTGTAGGTGTGAGGTTTGACACTCCTGCCACTGGAATTGGTTTCAACTATAAAACTAAGTTTATGAATCACAGAACTGTTTTGGCTGCAAAAGACCTTTGAGATCATCAAGATCACCATTCACCTAGTATTACTAAGTACTCCACTAAACTATGTCCCTAAGCACCACTTCTACACATATTTTAAATACCCGCAGGGAGGTATTTAGTCACTGGACTCAACCACTTCCCTTGATAGCCTGTTCCAGGGCGTGACAATCCTTTCAGTAAAGACTTTTTTTCCTAATATCCAATATCCTAATATCCTACTATCCAGAGAACAGGTTTAGACCTTTTGTGGCCCAACTTGTGGCTGTTTCCTCTTGTTCTATTGCTTGTTACTTGGGAGAAGAGACCAACCCCCCTTCACTACAACCTCCTTAGTAGGTAGTTGTTGAGAGTGAGAAGGTCTCCCCCTCAACCTCTCTTTTTCCAGGCTATACAACACCACTTCCCTCTGCTGCTCCATGTAGGACTTATCTTTTAGACCTTTCACCAGCTCTGTGAACTTCTTCTGCATGCTGAAATCTTTTTTCTCTAGAGCCAAGATTTAGGTGTGGAGGTACCTAATATCAGCAAAAAAGACCAGACCAGGAGAGGTACCTGTGTTGTCAGTCATGGCCCTCTTCTCCTCCATCCCTGATCCTAACAATATTTCAGCAGCAACCACCCAGGAGAGACTGAATTACAGGCACTGGGGAGAGGGGTCCACCACTGAGTACATACCTCTGCTGGGCTGCACCACGTGTAAAAGCCATGGTGGTGATTCAACTAGGTTTTAGCTAAAGAGGCACAATTCAAAATCTAAATACACACACAGCCTTATCTATTTTACACCCTTTCTACCCAACTCCTATATGATTCTGTATATTTCTCCCTAAAATTTCTGCAGCTGATGACTCAGACGAGTCAGTCTGCTCCACAAAGAATACAGGCATGACAAACAGCATGCAAGCACAGACAGCTTCAGCCCAAACACTCTTATTTCACCACAAATGACCAGACAAACAGGATTTTCAAGTCAACTGTTTTCCACGTAATAGAATATTGATGAGGATGTTGTTTTAGGTGTGAATTATATGTAGTAGACAACAATTGGCTTTGAAAATATTTCAGTTCAATATGCACAATTTTACAGTAGAATGGGATTTCTGACATACTCAGTTATGATGGGTAATAGAAAGATTCTTACATAATGTGCTTTGCTATTTTTCCAGTGTCTTCATCAATGGCTTGATACTGTCCAATAACTTGTTTTAGCTCCATTTTCTCGCTTGCTTCAATAATTTTTGTTCCACCGGGGAATACCAGACCTTCACGCACATTAATCACATTAACTTTAACTGAAATTGTTTGTGCTTTATAACTGTATTTAATTGATTTGTGGAACTCAGCTTTGTTTGTAACAACAATGCCCAATTTTAGGCTTTGCATTTTTTCATAATCCAGCTCCTACATCAATAAAAAATAAGAAAAAAATCATTAAGAATTTGGCAGAATATGATACCTAGGCAACACTCACGTGCTTAGTGTTTAAATAATATTATTTAAATATAACTGCACCAGCCTTATTATTTAAATGAGGGTGCTACAGTGGAAGGAAGAACTATTGGTTAACAAGTTGCTCTCAATACATATTGCTTCAACTCTTTTAAAAAGTACATGAGGAAGATTACTCTTTTTATGTTTGATGGATGGCACCATAGGTATGCCTCTATACTACTTAACTTAAACTAATTAAAGGCTGGTGCAATGAGTCCTACCCACAGTATTCTGTCTTTCAATGAATCAGTGGTTACTATTACTTGACTTTTATTTCTTTTTAAAATCAAATTACTTACCTAATAGTTCTTATCATTTTTTTCCCAATTATCAATTTTCAGATAAGGAAACGAGAGCAGAAAAAAAAAAAAGGTACTTAATGCACTCTGCACCTTGAGTTCTTGTGGACTAAAGGGGAGTGAAATTAGTAAGACCGAAATTTCCCTTTGTGGACAATACTTTCAAAATTTCAAGGTTTGGAAGTCTGTGAAACAGTCTGTAGCCCATGACTCATGAACTAGGTGTTGTCTGCACCATTATCTGCAGCCATGAGAAACAAAGAGATTTAAAATGGGACCAGAAAGAAGAGCAAAAGTATGTGGAAGTTTACAGCATATATGTTAGCACTGCTACCAGACATGTAAAGTTTGGGAACTTCTGCCCCACTAGATACATATTTGAGATCATACAGAATGTAAATAGTAAAAAAGCTGGACAAAATTATTTACTATTGAAGACATCAACAAAGAATATGCCAAAGGAAGAGTGAACACCATGTAAAGTTATACAATTTACATATGGACTAATATAATTAATTTGCATGCTAATTCCATTTAGGGGGAACAAATTATTCTAATATTTGAGGAACACTCTCTAAAGAATATACTAACCTTCACAACAGTCAAAATTCCTTCATTTGTTTGGGTATCTGTTACTATACGAAAAAAGCCATCTTCATTTCCAGAAACAAATGAGAAGTTTGCCAGCCAGTTATCAGAAAACATTTCATCTTTGTCAAATACTTTTATTCGCAAAATTTCCACATTTGCTCTGTTTTCTTCAATGCTTCCTTCAAACTGCAAGGGAAAAACACTTTTTTAACAAAATGTCACAATTTACTTTGTTTCACCAATGCAAGAAAGTTTTCACGACTTTTTATTAAGGAATGGGATACTGGCACGTGTAAATTCCATAACTGCCAAAATATGCCAAATATTGTGAAAAATATACTTACCACATTACCTTCAACAACAGGCAGATTGTCATTGACATCCAAAATCTTGATTTCTAAACCACATGTTGCAGCATTACCACCTACTTCACCACCACGGTCTTTTGCTTCAACCACCAAGGAATAGCTGCTATGTGTCTGCAATGATAAGAAATAAAAGTATTTAAACCAGGCTAAAATTTTTTCCTTCGTTGTATTATCTGTATTACATTTTGGTAGCCCTTGTCACCAATTATAACTCCTTTTCCCTCTAGCTAGTAGTAAATCTCACACACAACTACCTTGACAGACCCTGCTGGAGTAGAGCTGAGGGTCTGAAAAGGATTTGGGACTTCTTTATCTCCCTCACAAAGAGTTAGACTATACTTATTTGGCAAATTAAAAATACATAAACAGAGCAGCCATAAAGAGACAGGACCAGTGATAACCTGCGTGTCCGGATAGTGCTAGAGGCAGGGATGCTGCTGTCAGCTCCAGAGCTAACATCTAGATCACCATCTGCTGGCCAATGAAAATTCATGCAGGTATAGGTAAAGTTGCTGATAATACATAGGTTTCAATGCTGTTCCACATCATCACCCATCCTCATTCTGTACACCATGATCAGCATAGCAGGCTATGAAAGCCTAGATGTGGCCAGCTGCTTTGCTTATGGTGATCTGGGTTGTCTTTGCCATATGCTCTCCAGCACAGAGAAATGTCCTTTTCCTGTCCTGGCTGTTATGGGAGGGGCAGAAAGCAACAGCCATTTGGGCTAGCGCTGTACTAGAGAGGTAACGGGGACCACAATCTTAATCTTGTCACCCTCCTCCCTGTCCCTGAAAAATATGTATTGGCCAGACAAGGCTTTACTCCTAAGCGTGGTGAAGGAAGGTAGAATGGCCAGCTCCCCAGCCTGGCAGGTGGAGCTAAAGGCATCAGAAGAATGCTATTGAGAGACATGAAATGGGAAGGGTTTTTTTCTTACCTCTCTGTCAAGGTTTATTTTTGCTACTCGAACCTCGCCAGTATCCTTATTCAGACTGAATGCATCACTAGGATTAGGATACTGTTGTCAGATGCACTGCACAATTTTCTGATGCTCTTACCTTTATTTCATGACTAGAGCTATGGAACCTTTCTAAGATCCAAATCACACATTTTAAAAGTTTATCCTCTAACAAGCAAACCCACTACATCAGCGTATCTGTAACTCACAGAAATCACCACAACAGAATTACACAGCAGGTTGAATTCTAAAGATGTCAGAAAACTGTAGATACCATAAAAAGAAGAGAGAAGATATTTCTAAATGACAAGCTGCATTTGCCAATAGATTCACTCAAAAGACATTAGCTGGAATGCAGGCAAAGCAGCATTTGTCATATGGACTTGAAAGAAAGTTGAGGGAACTCAATACCTCACCCAAGTGGACAGTCATTAATTTGTTCCTTCAGATTATGATCCCATTGGAAGGGATGCAATGCCAGGCATTTATTAGGTTGGTTTACTCTGGTTTATCTTCAGGGAAATAATCTGTCACTCTTATGTTTACTGATATCAATAAGAAAACTGCCACTAATTTGTTCTTTGAGGGTTAGGACACAGCCATATGTATGTGAACAGTGAAGTTCCCTACCAGCCCATTGATAAAGAAGGGATCTTCATGAACATGGCAGAGTAGAGTCCCTCCCAAATAGGCTGGGATTGTAAGGTCAGAAAGCAGACTGAATTTCTCCTTGCAACTCCTGCAGAAGGGCTCTGGTCCCTGGATTTGCTGGTCCCTGGATTTGCTGGTCCCTGGATTTGTGGCAGCTTTGACACTACACCAAAGATGCCCTAAGAATAATTGCTCTCTGCTGCCTTCATGTGGATGCTTTCCCATCACCATACTATACAGCTTAGCCCTGAATAAAAAGTTGCACTCACACATGTATAAACTAGCCTGAGAATGCTTGTTCTTGTTCCTGCAGTTATGCTCCTGCAAAGAGTACACGTACACGTGTTGGGAAAAGCTAAATGAAAAAAAAAATGAAATAACTTTCACCTGTTTCACTTAATTCTTCAATTGAACCAACAAAAACTTCCTGTGAAAACACTGGAAAATTGTCATTTATATCCACGACTTTAATTGGGAGGTCTATTGGATCTTCCAGTTTTGCTCCATTCTTATCTAAAGCGTGACCTCTGAGCTGGAATAATATGAACAGAAACAATAAGCAAATACTATGAGTTACTGTATACATATAAATACATATGCAAAATAGAAATATATAAAAATATATGTAACATATATATAACAAAATGGAAGCATTATATAATAAGCATACACAACATGCTTAGAAATATAGGCACACCTACACACACAAATAACCAGAAACTGGATTAAAACTAACTGAAGCAAACACATTTGAACAAAATAAATAAAAAACAGATAGAAGGGCACCTAGAAGGAGAAAGTTACTATCCAACTTACAAGCAGCATTGGAGTCTTTTCTCTGTCGACCCTTCCTGTTATGTTCAGGTCTCCAGTCTTTCCATTGATAACAAATAATCCATAAGGGGGTTCTGTTACTCCTTGACCAGATATAGTGTAAGTCACCACTACCCCTGTATCTTCAAAATCAGAATGTATCTAGCAGGAATATATCAGAATAATTAGTGTTTGGCAAGTAAACCACATTAAAAAATGCAAATGAAGTAATTTAGCTATTTTTATAATGAACAAAGAAAAACAATAAACACATTTTCCTGCACTTATTTGAACGTGAAGATGTTGAATGCAGGAAGATCCTGTTCTGTCTGGGGTTCTTGTACAGGGAGATGAGGAACATAAGGGGCAACCCAGCAACTAGGAACCATGGAGTGAAGAGCTCTCTGGGAGAAAAAATCAGGACTGTTTGGACAAAGAATGGGATAGGATACAATTGCAAGGGAAAGCTGGAAAACCACCATGATAACATGAGAAACCAAAGAGGGGAAAGAAGGAAACTGAAGGGCTGATCAAATAGATAGGGGCAAATAAAATGTGAGTAAGACTATGTGGAAAATAAAAAGAGAGCCTGGAACGATGAGTTGAGCAGAGGAGATTGAAGTTATCTGAACAAAGCCTGGAAATAAAATATGACAACTTTTTAAGGGAGATTAGATCTAAGCTAGTGAGTATGACCAGGACTGAGGAAATGACAGCCAAGGAAGAAAGGTCAGACCTACAGAGGAACAGGGAGAAGGGGCTGTATATTATTAGCAAAAATCTGAAACATCTGGAAGAACACGTGCATTGTGTCAGCATCACCAAAGAGGCATCCCAAGCAGGGGGTAACAGCCTGCTACCAGCTGCAGTTACTTTACATGCTGAAGTGACAGGTGTTTGTGAATTCAGGTTTCAACACTTGTGCTGAATCAAATGCACAACACTCTTGCACAAAGGGTAACACCTCAGGTTTTTTTTAGCTCCGTTTCCTAAAAAATCAGACATACACAATCATGTATGCTCCATGTACACCCTTCTGCCCAATCACCACCCGCTTGCCAAGTTCAGCCACAGCTGGCTAGGAGTTACAGAGTGAAAAAAACCAAAGGTATTGCACTTCCAAAGAATTACGAAAACTGGGGACTGGGTAAACAAATGACTGAGCCAAATAAGGATGCAAGAGGAACTCATCTGCTCAAGGAAGGAAACAGAAGGAAATGTGTCGATCTTCAATTGACATTCAGTAGTCCTTTAAAATTCAACAGATCTTTGTGCATGCATTTAGGACTGCCTCATTCTTATTTTACATTTTCATCTCTATTTTTATATGCATTCTGTAGTTCTCTCTTTTTTGGGCTTACTCTAGCAATTGGATTCTTATAGGAATTGTCCTCCTCTTCCCGTATGAAAGCCGGAGGGACCGTCCATTCTCGCTTCTGTCTGACTGGGCTGCTGGGGTAGGACAGCAGGCTGCTTCTGCCATTTCGATTATAAACCTGTGAAAAAACAAGGTTGCATGTCAGCATCACATTTAGCCATTTCAGGTGAATGCTCTATGGCTGCTGTAGCTCAGACTTCTGAATAGTTTTTACTCTTTTAATATCTAGTAACTTGGAAATCATGGGGCAACACTAACCTTACAAGACACAATCTCAAGGACTGTAAGTTTCTAAATCTGTTTGAACAAGAAAACTACACTAGTTTTTTTCACCAAGACAGAATTAGGTAAGACAGGTTTTAAATACAAGAACAAGTTCCCATGACCAGGGGCTAGTGAAAACACTTGTTTTGGAAAACATAAGTGCATGTCATCAGACATGGGAAGAGCTTTGGCACTAAGGCTGTTTTAAACAACCATTTCTGCCTTATTAACCAATTAGTGACTCCACCAATACTGCCTAGTACTCAGACTCTACTCAACCCATCCACTGTCTCTGATATCCTTGCTCAACCATCACTCATTCTCACCCTGCACGACACCTTTTGTCCTCCTGGCCAGTTTAGTCCCTGTTGTGTCTGTTGGCTTCCAGATTAGCTACTGGAAATGTCTCCACAATTACTGTCCTCTATAAAATAACAGTTGATTTAATTTCTAGAGAGTTAAAAAAAAGATGTCTAAAAATTTAGTATTTTGGGGGAACTTTCTCAAAGCTGAACTCAACTCAGTTTGATGGACTGCAGAAATCTATTCACTTACATTTCAGATTTCATTTTAGAATTCATTACACAGATTTCATGTCTCAGAAAATGGTAAAAATCAAGACATTTATCAACTCAAGTAACACATGCCTTTGACACTTGCACTTTGCTCAGAGAGCCCTTTTTCAGACACAAAGCAGGTTTTTTACCTTCACATAGAGTCCATTTCCGTAATTCAAACAGATCTGCAATGAAAGTTATGATAATCATTATTAATTCTATGTCACTTTAGCAGTAGTAAAACTTAACTCATATAAGAACAGCAAATCCAGAAGAGGGCATCTGACCTCTATAAATTAAAAAGCTATAAAAGCTGCTGAAAAATTTACCCATAATAATTCACATTCCAAACATACACTACAATTGTAGAGTTATTACGTTTTGCATTTTTCGTCCAGCAGTAAATAGATAATAAGCAATTAACATCTTTTTTAAGATAAATGCAGACTTAGTAATTTTTAAACAACCAGGTTTTAGTGTTGAATAACATTTCAGCATTCCAGAACAATGGGAAACTGCCATTGCTAGAATCAAGTGTTGGTTGCCAGCAGCACTCTGGAAAAGCTCTCCCTCCTGGACAAATCATGGGTTATACAGGCTGTGATTGGTCACCAAGCACATGAAAGAACACACAGATTAGATAACATTTAAAAGGAAGGATTAATCAAAACATCAGCTGAAGTGACAGAGGCAGGTCTCTACTTAGTGCCTTGCAGGGAGGAGGTATGTCATAAATACAGCCCCCCTTACTGAAACAAAGCAGAGTTAAGACACACGCATGCTTGTTCTCACAAAACCTGATCCCTTAACATCCAGCATTGGGGCTGCCCATTTCTTCATCCACCAGGACAGCTATGCAGGCCCTTAAACACCCTACTAGATGGAAGGATGGCAGGAGCTGGAGCTATCAGCCAAATTATTGGAGCACCTGTCTTTATGTCCTCTGTCCACCCAACAAGGACTCCACCACTATCAAAAATGCCCAAACAATGCAAAATGTAGGCACTGGGAAAGAGTAACAACAAAAAGTAATTTTATTACAACATGTGAAATGAATAAACAGAGCAGCCATAAAGAGACAGGACCAGTGATAACCTGCGTGTCCGGATAGTGCTAGAGGCAGGGATGCTGCTGTCAGCTCCAGAGCTAACATCTAGATCACCATCTGCTGGCCAATGAAAATTCATGCAGGTATAGGTAAAGTTGCTGATAATACATAGGTTTCAATGCTGTTCCACATCAGCACCCATCCTCATTCTGCACACCATGATCTGCACAGCAGGCTATGAAAGCCTAGATGTGGCCAGCTGCTTTGCTTATGGTGATCTGGGTTGTCTTTGCCATATGCTCTCCAGCACAGAGAAATGTCCTTTTCCTGTCCTGGCTGTTATGGGAGGGGCAGAAAGCAACAGCCATTTGGGCTAGCGCTGTACTAGAGAGGTAACGGGGACTACAATCTTAATCTTGTCACCCTCCTTCCTGTCCCTGAAAAATATGTATTGGCCAGACAAGGCTTTACTCCTAAGGGTGGTGAAGGAAGGTAGAATGGTCAGCTCCCCAGCCTGGCAGGTGGAGCTAAAGGCATCAGAAGAATGCTACTGAGAGACATTAAATGGGAAGAGTTTTTTTCTTACCTCTCTGTCAAGGTTTATTTTTGCTACTCGAACCTCGCCAGTATCCTTATTCAGACTGAATGCAGCACTAGGGCTTTGGGAAATGATCCTGAAAGCAATTTTGGAATTTAGGTTGTTTGGTTCATCTGCATCTGTTGCATTTATCCTCATTACAATTGTACCTGGAAAAAAACAAAAAAAATATAGCATGTTTACACTGCCATGGTCTGGCAAGTATTTTTACTGTAACATCACAGATTAGGATACTGTTGTCAGATGCACTGCACAATTTTCTGATGCTCTTACCTTTGTTTATTTCATGACTAGAGCTATGCAACCTTCCTAAAATCCAAATCACACATTTTAAAAGTTTATCCTCTAACAAGCAAACCCACTACATCAGCGTATCTGTAACTCACAGAAATCACCACAACAGAATTACACAGCAGGTTGAATTCTAAAGATGTCAGAAAACTGTAGATACCATAAAAAGAAGAGAGAAGATATTTCTAAATGACAAGCTGCATTTGCCAATAGATTCACTCAAAATACATTAGCTGGAATGCAGGCAAAGCAGCAGTTGTCATATGGACTTGAAAGAAAGTTGAGGGAACCCAATACCTCACCCAAGTGGACAGTCATTAATTTGTTCCTTCAGATTATGATCCCATTGGAAGGGATGCAATGCCAGGCATTTATTAGGTTGGTTTACTCTGGTTTATCTTCAGGGAAATAATCTGTCACTCTTATGTTTACTGATATCAATAAGAAAACTGCCACTAATTTGTTCTTTGAGGGTTAGGTCACAGCCATATGTACATGAACAGAGAAGTTCCCTACCAGCCCATTGATAAAGAAGGGATCTTCATGAACATGGCAGAGTAGAGTCCCTCCCAAATAGGCTGGGATTGTAAGGTCAGAAAGCAGACTGAATTTCTCCTTGCAACTCCTGCAGAAGGGCTCTGGTCCCTGGATTTGCTGGTCCCTGGATTTGTGGCAGCTTTGACACTACACCAAAGATGCCCTAAGAATAATTGCTCTCTGCTGCCTTCATGTGGATGCTTTCCCATCACCATACTATACAGCTTAGCCCTGAATAAAAAGTTGCACTCACACATGTATAAACTAGCCTGAGAATGCTTGTTCTTGTTCCTGCAGTTATGCTCCTGCAAAGAGTACACGTACACGTGTTGGGAAAAGCTAAATGAAAAAAAAAAAAGAATTAANTCTTATACACATCTAGCACATGAAAGAACACACAGATTAGATAACATTTAAAAGGAAGGATTAATCAAAACATCAGCTGAAGTGACAGAGGCAGGTCTCTACTTAGTGCCTTGCAGGGAGGAGGTATGTCATAAATACAGCCCCCCTTACTGAAACAAAGCAAAGTTAGACACACGCATGCTAGCAAGGAAGTCATGCTTGCTCTCACAAAATCTGATCCCTTAACATCCAGCATTGGGACTGCCCATGTATAAGAGACAGCACCAGGACAGCTATGCAGGCCCTTAAACACCCTACTAGATGGAAGGATGGCAGGAGCTGGAGCTATCAGCCAAATTATTGGAGCACCTGTCTTTATGTCCTCTGTCCACCCAACAAGGACTCCACCACTATCAAAAATGCCCAAACAATGCAAAATGTAGGCACTGGGAAAGAGTAACAACAAAAAGTAATTTTATTACAACATGTGAAATGAATAAACAGAGCTTCTAAGCTTCCTATAGAATCCTTCTATTATTCTCAGGTCTATTAAATCCACATTATTTATTTATTTATTTATTTACTAGTACTAATGCCTAAGGAAAACCAGCCACAGAAAAGGTGATTTCTTACTGAAGTAAGTCAAGGAGTATTTCATGTTCTCTTTGACAGGTTTCCAGCCTATATACTGGGCTCTCCCTCTTCATCCCTGTGACTCAGCCCTGATTCCTCTATTGATGACAGCTTTTTTTTTTTTTTAATTTTTTTTTATTTATTTAAAGATGCTATCTCTTTCCCACATAATGCAGAAATGCTGTGCATAGTGTTGAGCAACGTAGCAGACCACTGTTTCAACTTGCACAGCAGAACTGTTTTTCAAACGGTTTTCCCAACATAGATGTTCTAAAGACAAAGATCATCACACACTGAGTTCCTCAAAGATTTACTCTGTGATGGCTACAGCATCTTACAGCACCTTAGACCAGGTTGTTTTCATCACTATTCTTAATCTCGTTTGGTTTATTAGTTACATGGATTTCTAAAATTTATTTTCATGGTTAATAAGATTCTACCAACAGAATTTTGGTTTATAATCAAGGTTTTCCAACAGAAGTTACAACTCTTTTGGAAGGTGTATAGTTTCCAAGATGTCATAGTGAACATCCTTGTTTGTTCTTATGAGTAAACTGAAGGGAGAAGTGTTTCTGTCTCAATACCAACTGGAGACAAGAGGGACAAGGTGAGAAGCTTCCTTGTACTGGAAATCCGAGAACCACAGTACAAACAGAAGTGCCTGAATTTCAACAGTAAGCAGGTGTTCCATTGAGACACGTACGAAGGAAGTGGAGAAAATCCCATTAGTCACTATAAGCAGAGAGTCTTTCATTAAGATAGGTAAAAGTAAAAATCAGCCTGGTTTACTTAGCAGCAAAACAGCCTCTAAGCATTCTGTGTTATTCCTATGACAACAAAAAATACTTTTGCTCTTGTACTTTTCTGTCAGTAGTGCACAGGTAATCTCATACAGGACTTCTAAGATACCTACAAAAGCTGTTTAAAATCACGATTTTATTTAGGAGATGCATAAATACATGTGGAACAAATATATATAAGGGATCCTGCATTTTTATTAAAAATTTTAAAAAACAGAAAAGCACTTTTCAGTGACATTTTCTTGGAAGAGGGAAAAGTTAGGAAAGTTACAAATCCAGCAGGTGTTGAATTCTGATTTTTTTTTTTTTTTTTTTTTTTTTCCTGTATGTCATTTGATGTGGATCACAGCCTTGGCACAAAAACCAGACATCTAGTGATCACATCTGTTGATGACACATTGCTGAGATGGGACTGTCAGAAGAAAAATGGATGGTTCCAGAAAACAAAGTGGAAAACTTGATGTCTGAAGTAACAGAAATGGAATGAAATAATACAGGAAAGTAGCAGGACTAGATGAGAGGGCATGGGCAAGAAGGGAGTGACTGCTGTATGTAGGGAGTACAAGGCTGCTCTTGCCCAAATCCATCTTCAAGCATAGTCAGGAAATGACTAAAGGACACATTTTGAATACGCAGCTTTGTTTCATGCCGCAAAGACACAGACTGTGCAAGAAGGTATGTGTCTGTATTTGCTACATGATGAAACACTAAGTCCTAGAAACGTGTTTTTTCCTACAAGCAGTGTGAGGAGATTTAGATCTCACACCTCCTGTGAGTCAGTTTGCTGCTGAAGACAACAGTCAAGGAGAGATCTTCCACATTCAGAGAAGCAGCATGAAGAGACCATCCATGGTTATCTACTAGGCCCTTGAGCAAGGCAAACTACACGAAGTGCTTCCTGACAACTGTTGAATCTGTTTTTAAAAACAAGTGAAGAGGCCCCCACAGACTCCTTAGCTAAGCTACAACAGTGCCCAGCTAGCCTTACAGATGTAAAAGCCTTTGTTAATTTTTACCCTAATTTTATTATCCTAATTTTCAGCTTGTTGCAAGTTGATCATGTTGCTGTTTGAATGAGATTCCGTTTCAGATTAAGGCAAATAAATTTACCTGTCTAAATGAAAACTATGTGCCTAAGCTGCTGTTACACTCAACAGAAATACAGCGAACACAGACAAGGGCATCAGAGAACAGTTCAATTTGCCCCAAAGCCAGACCACATCTGCTTTTTCTCTCTGGACCCCACTGACTGTATTTATGTCTACTTCGTAAAGCAAACAGGATAAAATCTGTAGAGCAACGAAGCTGCTGCTGAGCACCCAACACTATTCAACCCACGTTTTGTGGTTGTGACTTTAAAATAGAATTAGCCTGGTCCTACAGACCAAAAACCCACGAGCAGATGGATGCACATCCCATTTTCAAGCCAGAGGGATCAGGTTTGCACACTCTGCAGCTTTGCTTTGAAAGCACAATTTGATCCAACCAACTACTGGAGATTAATGTGGATGCATCCACTCCATTTACCATAGCAGAAACTCAAACACCTATACTGAGATGTCTTAATCTTAAACCAAATCTTCCTCTTTGTCATGTTAATAACACTCTCACTGAACAGCATAATTCCGTTCTCTTCACTATTACTCTTCTCTTCACAAATACTCTTCACATATCTAAAAACCTATCATGCATCTTACACACTTTCTTTTCTGAGTTGCTTAATCTCACTTCAGGAATCACATAACAGGATTTCCCAAAAGTAGACTGCATTTTTTTTTTTTCTCTAGACTCTCCTAGGCAGATTCACTTTATTTTGAAGTTTAGTGTCCAGAATAATACATAGCTTTAGTTCAAGTGGATCTTATGTATTTCTCACCTGCTTCCATCTCTTGCCATAGTGCTGGTTTCTCCCTGCCTTTTTGGAAGAGTATTAAGTTGTTGATCAATGCATAGATGCTTGTAAATACTTCTACTGTATTTTAAAATGTTACGTGTGATAGAAGCTAGGGTGCTTTGAATTATCTCACTCTTTCTAAAACTAAGCATCAAATTAGTTTCTGGTTGGTCTTTTAAATTTAATCTTGTTTAAGAAATTTGGATTTCAGTAATTTCTACTGGCTCTGACATTACAATAGTGATCTAATGCATTCTGGACTGAATTTCATGACATCCAGCCCAAGACTAACATCTCCAACATCAAGGAAGTATAATCTGACAAGTTTTTCAGAGAAAAAGTAAATTTTGCTATTTGCATAGTAAGACTCATACATCTATCAACTCTTCTTTCACTGAAAAGTAGGAAGTGTTGCAAGATTTCCTCTCTTGAAGACGTGATGTTCACCCCTTTTAGATAAGACTTGAGCCACCTGCCAGTCTCATAATCCTCAGTAGCTGTGCCCGCCTGGCAAGCCCATGGCTCTGGCTGTGTGCCCAGGACACAAGCTGTGCCAAGCCAAGCCCAATCCCATGGGTGCACTCCTGTCCAGAGTGCCTGGATATCCACAGAAAAAGGGTAGGAGGCAGGGACAAGGGGAAAGCTTCTGTGACCTCTGCATGGTACCCAGGGATGAAATGACAGGGATGCAGCCTGAGGGCAGGGAGGGACTGCAGAGAACCAAGAAACACTTCCAGGGAAACTATAGAGGAAGAATTTACAGTTCTTGATGCTTTTACTTAGAAGATGCTTTGGAAACACAGTACTTCTACATTTGGTTTTGTTTTGAAGTTGTCAATGCACCTCTGCATGCCAGAAGATATAAATGACCCTAATCTGATGCTCACCATGAAGCCACTAGACTTTACATCACATCAATAGTTTTGTCCAGATTAGGGAAAAAAGGCTAAAAGAAAGTCCAAAAAAACTAACTGAACAAGAAAGTTAAAGCCCAGCAATGCTTCTCTCTCCTGACATCGACCAAGTAAGCTTTATTTGGTCTGGTATTCTACCAGGCAAGGTATTTAGGCACCAAACTGAGTTCACTCATAGGATATAGTATCCTGCCCCAGCTTTAGCTGAGACTGAATGAGGACTGAGAAAAAATAATTTTCCAATTTTTTTTCAGGTAAAACCAACAACATTCTGAGCCAGGGTAAGCCCAGCAAAACAAAGGATGCTGTGGCTTCAGCTATTACAGAAAGAATGGGTGGAAACCTTTGAATAAGTATCCCTCTGCATGTTTCCCACTGCTCTCTGGGGCAAAACAAGGATAAAATGTTTTCCAACCAAACTGTAACTCCCAGCTTGCTGCAAAGAACAGGACCACCTGTTGCTGGCTGACTTGTGGCCAACCACAAGCCTATGTTAAAGTAATCAGGCAACAAGTCTCCAGCTAACAAATCTGATTTTGCAGGATCTCGAGTTTGAAGAGCAGGGTCCCCACCCACATCACCTGCCAGTGCCACCGTGCAAAGACCCATCCCTGAACCCTGACCAGCTCCCTGGACCAGCCAAATGACTCAGCCTCCACCCTCGCCTTTGTCTGCCTGGTGGTGTCCCGACTTTCCAGGCATTTTGCCAGCCTGGAAAGGTGAAAAGCTAAAGAACAATGCAGCAGATATGAAATAAGAGATTCCTGTAAAACATATAGAAAGCATCAGCCAAAATCAAACGAACCAGATAGTTTGGTCACAGTTTGTTATGAAATACTCCTTGCTTTTAGCCTGGGTGGAAGGTCTAAAGGCTGATGGCTCAGAGTTATGGGTAGTGCAGGAGAAAACCTGGAGTGTCCTGGATTGTTAAGATTCCCGAAGGCAATAAAAACTTCCACTAAATCATACTTTATGATCCATTTCCCCTCCTGGCACTGTTTCTTCAAAAGTAATGCCGTTTGCTAATACAGATCATACGCAGACCACGAAGAGGGCAACAGGACGAACTCTTCACTGCGTTCCTCTCCCTCCTGGCGTCTCAAAGAACCCCACCCATCCCAGACACCGTTCTTACCGGGTGTTTCTACCCTCACCTGCTTTCCGACAGCAAACGGCGATGATTTTTATCTTTGTTCCAAAGAGAGAAATCCCGTTCCCAGCCACAAGCAGCCGGCGGCGGGAGCGCGGCCAAAGTCCCCCCGGGGAAGAGCTCTCCCCCCGTGGCCACACATGAGCCCCCGCGGCGCTGACCCCGGGGCCGTGCGATGCCTCCGCCGCTCCCCGCCATCCCTCTCGCACAGCTCCGCGCAAGGCTGCGCAACAACCTCCCCACCCCCCGCCCTCCGTAAAGCGNGGGGTAGGTGGCGGCCGGCCCTCCCCAGCCCCGCCCGGCCCGGCCCGGCCCGATCCCACGAGAGTCACCCTCGGGGCGCCCGTCCCGCAGCGAGGTGTCCCGGGTGGGGCTCTCCGAGCTGTGCCGGCGGGAAGCAGCGGAGGCCGGGGCAGTGCAGCCCGTCGGGCGGGTGGCCGCCATTTCCCTGGGGCTTTCAGAGTTGGGTTTTTGTCGCTTCCCCCCTCCGCCAAGGGGAGTGTGGTGGAGAGCGGGGGAGCCATGCAAAGCAACCGTGGCGATAAAATGACAAATTAACGAGTAATTCGTGGGGCGACGGGACACTACAGTCTCGTGGGAAAAAAAAATAAGTTGTTTTAGCATAACCATCCCTGTAATTTTCGTTTTAATACGCCCCGAGCCATATCCTTTCTACTCTTATCTGGTGGAGATCTTTCCTGGATGCATCTGATTAATTGCTGCTTACAAAGGCATAACTGATTCTTCACGATGGCAAAACGATTAAATAGACTTCTCATACATCCTCTCCTTTTTGAGGCACTTCCCTAATGAGTCTTTCCAAGATCACACTCAAGTGCTGTAAATAAATAATTTCTGAAGCAGCTGGCTATGATACTGTGTGGGATACTATGAGGGCTTGGAGGGAACCAGTCTTCGGGGAGTCTTTAAAATTACATTATGACCCCTTATTACTGTTGGAGCAGTGTGCGATAAATACTTTCACGTTAAGTGCAGCAATTGTATAATTTTTTACAACATTTTAAAGCAATAGTTACAATATTTTTACAGTGTTATAATTGTTTCGCACTGCAATTTGCTCTGAAGTTGTGTATATCTATTTGTATTGCTTACTCAGAATATCACCGCTTCTGGAGTTTGCTGATGCTCTCATCTTTTTTTTCTAAATTTAAATTTTAAATAAATTAATTTAAACGTAAACAAAATGTTATTAATTTAAAGAAAACCAAAGGCAGAAACAAAGAAACCCATATACGCGAAACGCTCAGCGTTAAGCATGTCCGTGTTCGGTCTTGGTTCTGTCACTGAGTCACTGAGCTGATCACCCTGTAAACGAACAAAAATGTGTTCTCGCCCAAGAATACACTCTGAGATCCTCTGAGGATCTTCTTTAGGGTCTCAAGGGCAGGGGTATCACTCAGTATAGGTTTAACAGCGGATGCAGCTACTGCAGCCAATGTTAGTAAGCGTACTGTGAAATTCTCTTTTCATAATTCCTGTTTGAGATAAATGAGGCAGAATATATCTTGGAGAGCCTTGATATTACACTGCTTTAATTTGTGATATTGAAGTAATCTGTGATTCTAGCTATTTATTATATTTCCTAGCCTCATGGTTAAGCATAACCTGAAAGTATCCCTTTACATGAAAAGGCTGCAAGAAACTTGAATTGTGACTTTCTTCTTAATCTGGAAGTTAGCTCCCTGGAATTCTGAAAAAGGTTTTGGTTGTCTATCCTGTCTACTGTTAATGAAATTTTAGTAAATATATGTATATATTTACAACTATTTGCCATTTTTAAAATGCTGATATTACAGAGTAAAAAGCTAATCTAGTTTCCTTTGAAAAATCTTTAGTACAGATTTTTCTTTGAATTTACCTTTGTGTCTACAGGATGAATGAGTAGAATCATCTGTTCTTCACATGGCTCCATAGCCAGAGAGACAGAAGCTTTTCTGCTGTTTATTTTGCCAGAACTTAAGATGTCTGTTCTTATGTTGCTTATAGCTTTCACATATGTCAGCTATACTTGTTTCATTGATCAAAGCAGGAATAATGAAGTATTATGAAGGTTCCTCAGTTGCCTTGTATGGAAAACTTCTATTAATATTTTATGGAAATAATTTTCCTGATATTATGAAGTAAATGTCAAACAGTATCTACTTGTTTCTTATGCAGCTAGTAGCCGTGTCACCGACCACTGAAGTCAAATTTCTTTTTGCCTTTCCTCCACTTTAACCTGGCAGCTGCTAAGCACTCCTCCCACAGCCAAGCCACAGTTCCACCCCTACAATCAGTTTGCACCAAAGGATCCATAGAGCATTGTATCTTTGTTTTCACTCTGGAGGCAGCAGCAGTTGAGTTCACCAACACAGCAGAACAAAGGAAGTTCAGCTTTGCTTTTCAAACTATAAAAGCAGCTGAACTCTTCTTTGGTGCCTGGTGGGGAAAGGGGCTTTCCAATGTGTGAGGCATACACCAGGTTGCTCTTCTTCAAAGTAAAAACATCTAAATTCTCTTGATAAGCTTTTTTAATAGCAAATAAATCACCACCTAAACCAACCTAACTTTTCTTGGGAGGGAGAGTGTTTGCTTTCAGGGATAACAGTTGTCAGCACAAGTATTCTAGTGAGTTACAATCATGTCAAAGTGGCCTCGGTGTAAGGGACAGTAGTTGGCCCTTCCTGACTCCTCTGGAACCTTCCCTTGCCTCTAGCTTTGCCCACCACTCCCTTCTCATGCTGAGTAATGCTTTGCAGGAGTGCCAGGCAACTGCTGGAGTCCCTGGGTGGAGAAGGACGAGTTTTAGATCAGACCAACAGAGAACAGAGTCCACCTCTGCTTCTTACAAAAGCGACAGTAACTTTGCTGAAGCCGTAGTGATTGGGGTTTTTTTGTTTGGTTTGGTTTGGTTTGTTTTTTGTTTATTTTTTTCCCCTAGAAAAAATACAGTTTATTTCAGATGTGATTCAGTTAAATGAGACAAGCGCAGTATCTAGCAAATGGTGTTAAGGTGAAAAATCCAGTGTATATTCTTAGCAATGAAATGTTGAAATTCATCTGAAGTTATTGTGCAAATATTTCACATTGTTTGAAGTTATGTCATTAATCTTTTCTGCATTGCTTAAAGGTTCTTTACTGTGGCTCCAGCTCTCATTCATTTGCTGGGGAAAGATCACAGTAGGAAGCAGTGTGAATGAATATATCAAAATTCCATTTAGTTATTAAAAAGTTATAATGGATAATGCATATTCAGTGGAAAAACATGCACATCACAAAGAGGGTTCCTAGCCCTAGACAACTCTTGGGCACAGAGTTGGGTGCAATTACCAGCTTCAAAGTGCTGGCGTGACCAGGGCCATTGTGGGGAAAAATGAACTGAGAAGTACATGAGTGACTGGTTTTGATACGTTAACTAAAGAGTTGGCACTCTCAGAACAGAGTAATTGTTTTTCCTGTGTGTGTTAACCGTGATTTTAATTCTCCAAGCCTCCCATCATGCTCATTAAACAAATTCAAACTGTTTAGTCCCTTATGAGCACCAGGAATAATCAATTGTGCTTTTGCTTTACCACCTCTCTCACACTCAGCTGCTTTCTCCTTATCTTTGTCCCCTCAGCTCTTTCCCCTGTATCCACTCTTCTGTTTGCTGCCTGCCTGGGTTTTCTTTTCTGGTGCACCTGGATTGTTTAACTTTCCAGGTGCTGGCTGCAGCTTTTGCCTGCTGAGCCATGAGCTGTGGGATTGGCCCAGCTGTAAAAGAGTCAGACCAGATCCTTGCCCTGAACACAGGCGTTTCGTTACTGACAGCATGAAATCCTGCCCTTTGTGTGTATGAAACAAGGAGTGGCAGAGCAACCCTTTTGTTGTTTTCTTCTGTGTAGCAACCGAGGCTGCTCTGAAGTTGTCAGTAGACTGTTTTTTCAGGGTTGTGTGACTTACATGACAGAGAGCATTTAGGTAGATAAAACCAGTGAGTGCTTAGAATAGAACAGAACAGAATAGAATAGTTTAGCTGGAAGGAACCTGCGGTGACCATCCAGTTAACTTCAGGGCTTACCAAAAGTTAGAGCATTAAGGATATTGTACAAATGCCTCGTAAGCACTGACAGGTTAGCAGCATTCAGCCACTTTTCCAGAAAGTCTATTTCAATGTTTGACCGCCATCTCGGTAAAAAAATATTAGAAACAGGAAGATTATTTTGAAAAGTTGCAGCTTGGGCTAAGGAAGCAATCTCTGCTATTTGTCAAGTTTTTGTCTGTTTATTGCAGTTTGTCAAGCCCAGTATCTGTTGTAATGGTGCAGTAGAGTGTATTTTTTCAGTGACTACAGATACAGGAATGTGGCATTCCCTATCTCATGGGAAAAAAGTATTACACTGTCATTTTCCTCCATCACAATTGAGATACATGAGCTAATATACTTAAAATTATTTAAAATTATATTTTTATAATTATAGTTAAAATTATTTTAAACTTATAATTGTGTGTGCCTCTACATTAAGTCAGCAGGCAACCTTAGAAGGGGCTGGCTCAGGAAAAAAAAAAAAAGAGGTCTCCATTTTAAAAGTGAAGAACACCACAGGTACAAAACCAGGTATCAACTGATGTGAAGTTTGGGCAGGAAATTAGAAGAACAGGGAGGGACCCTTCAGATTGGTGGGGTTTCAGGTGACTTTCTGTTGGAAATGCAGGTACAAGAACCCAGCTGTTTTTTGGTCAGATTTCAGTCAGCTCATAGATATGATCTGTAATGTGGTTACCAGTTATCCATGGGCTGAATGTGATAACAGAGAAAATTCCTTCCAGTTTTCATAGACTCATAGAATAGTTTGGGTTGGAAGGGACCTTTAAATGTCACCTAGTCCAGTGTCTCTGCAGTGAGCAAGAACATCTTTAACCAGATGATGCTCAGAGCCTGGTCCAACCTGATCCTGGCTATTTCCAGGGCTGGGGCATCTACCACCTCTCTTGGCAACCTGTCCCAGTGTTTCACTACCCTCATCATAAAAATTTTATTCCTTTTATCTGTAGTGAATCTACCTTCTTTCAGTTTAAAACCATTAAACCTTGTCCTATCACTACAGGCCCTAATAAAAGGGCCTTTTTAAAAGGCTGTTTGAAAGTTACACTGGTCTGCAACATATTAATCTGAATCATTTCACCACAGAGTACCTTGTGGAAAAACACGCACTCTAGAAATGCTGGCTAGTTTCTTGGAGAGTGCATGTCTATTATATCAGCAAGTGCAGGACCTGGCTGATGTGCTAGGATATGTTTTCACTCCATTTAACTCATGTTCTTAGTTCACAGTCACCACAATACAATCCACTTGTGAAAACCAGTCATTAAGTTATAGTAATGATGATGTTGGTGAGAGGATACTTTGACCTCTGACTATGCTTTTAATTGTCCTATTAATTTATCTCCACTGCAGTGAGGTTACACACTAACCCATTCTAATGCCTACCCTGAATTTGTTAGATGAGTCCAGGAATCCAATCATAATCCCCCGGAAAGAAAAAGTCCTGAAATGCCAGCTGCAAAGAGCCATCTAAGACCACCTGAAAAGCCTCAGAACAAAAATAACTGTCTCTCACACCTGGACATTACCTCACATGTATTTATGGTGCTGTTCATCATAAAAAAAGGAAAGTATTTAGGAGAAGTCTATTAAAGTGATACAAAATACTGAAGGCTGGAAAAAAATGTATGGAACTGAAATTTGTTCTTACAACTATTTGTAATATTTTCTACAGGACTGTTGCAGGGTTTGCTTTTATATAAATCATTCTTGTGAAGTTAGCTGTGTTGTTCTCACTGAGGTACTTTGCACAGCTAAACAATCAGAAGAAAGTTTTCATTTTGGAATAGAATGCCATTATTTGTGTTTAGTCTTAAACATTACTAGTATTGTCTAAAAGTTTTACACAGGATAAACATGAAAGCATATTGGGCTGAACTAATATTGCAAGAAGTTAATAGTTAAATAAATAAATATAATACATTAATAAAAGTACTTCCAAGTTGCATAAAAATGTACCTCAGGACACAGTCTAAATACATACTACTAAATCTTCTAATCTTTGATTTATGAAGTGAGAAGGGCATCCAGGAGGGATCACAAGATTCAAGCTAATAGAGACAAACAGCTCTCCTCTTTCTGAGAAGAAAAGGAAGCTGTGGTTCTTGTGTCCTCACAGACGAATAGCCCACACGTTTTCTGTATTTACAGAGATTGAGAAACTGCAAAAAGGAGTATATAAGGAAGCTATCAGCTGAACTCTGCAGTTGTCTGGTAACCACAGTGGTGGTGGATCAAGAGTTGGACTTGATGATCTCTGAGGTCCCTTCCAACTCGGCTAATTCTATGATTCTATGTAGTTAAAGGACTTGTATCAGCTGAGAGGCTGTTGAATCCTCATTACTGGAATATCTGAGGCTTAGGGTGGGCATTTGTCAGGAAAGACAGCAGTAGAGTTGATCCTGTTCTAGCCCCTGCTGTTCCCATTTTCATTAACAGGAGGCAATTTGACTGAATAAAACACAAACAAGTTAGATGGGACTGCAATATCCAGTCCTTTAATCTACTGGGCTTTCCTATGTCTCCCTGGTCTGTCTGTTTCCTGTGTTTCCTGCTGATCTGAGAGGGACTCTGGATGTAGTCAGAAAAAATTGAACAACTTGCCAAGGTCCTATAAGGAGTTCCAGAGAGATAGTTACTTCTTGATTCCCTCTCTGGTTTCTTGAGATGGTTCACCTCTCTGACAGCCTGAGCCTGCTTTCACTGGTGCATGAACAAACCCTTGCCCACATCTTTGGTTCTGTGTCACTGTAAGATCAAAGCCTGCAGGTACGAAATTACTATTTGTTTTATCTAGATTTTGACTGGCTTGAAGCACATCTTTGATGAATGAGTGGGAAAAAAGCCTGAAAGGAATACATATTATTATTATTATTATTATATATATATGACTTCAGTTTGGAGAATTCCCTGAAAAGATAGGAAAAACAAAAGGCCTACACAGCTAGCTAACTATGTTTACAGGTAAGTCCAATAGTACGTGATGAATATCAAAGGTCCAATAATATGGGATGAATATCAAAGGTGAGGGTATGTGACAAAATTCAATTAAGCAGCTTTTGTTTCCTAAATCGGCTTTTCATGACTGTTCCTTTTCAAACCTTATTGTACTGTATTCTTAAAAACAAGATGCTGTTTAACTACTGTGTCATGACAGGAAAGTAAAACAGATCTGTCATTACACAAAAGTGTATCCAAGCCTGTTACCATTTTCCTTCTTGTAAAATTACAGTGCACAAGTGGTTTTGTTTAACAGAATTTTGGCTGATTTCTGCTGAAGCAGTTTCTAAATACACAAAAGGTAAATACTTAATTATATCTGTTGGACAGGAATTAGCAGTGTCATTAGACTGCTAGCAATATTGTTGTTGTAAATTGGAATATAGTCAATGTTTTGTTTTCTTAATTTTAACTTCCTGAAAAGATAATTAAATCATTACCTAAGGTATGTGTGGGTGCCAAAAATCATGCTGTATGAAATACTGAGAAAAAAGATGTCAAAATGTTAAGCCATATATAGTGATAAATTAGACTTGTAGGTAAAAATATGATTCTCTTTTTAAAAGCAGTATTTTAATGCATTCAAATGAACCCTATTGAAAAATCTCCATAAAAATTTTTTTTTAAAAAAAACCCATTCTTATCATGAATGTAGGCCTGGAACATTAGAAAGAAATTTGATTCAGAGAAGTAAAAATGTACTGTTTCTACATTTAGAACTGAAGTGTTTTTTGCTTGGCTCAGCTCGACCTGTATGAACTGAATGTATTGATCATGTCTGTGTTGTCAAATACTGTGATTCAAGTGTCTTTCTCTCACTTCTCTGTGGCTTGTGTTCGAGTGTTAATCTATAAATCCTCTGAAGCACTCTTTAAAAGCTGCAGGACAGAAGGGTATTAAAGAAAAGGACATCTAAAGAGAGAGAAAAATGCAGGGAATGATGTCTGGAGGAAATTTTACCATAATTCTTGTGAGACTTGAGAAAAATTTCTGCTTAAGGACCTAAATCTAAGTATCTTAGTCAATTTGACACAGGAAATACACTCACCCTGGGATACTATGACTTTCTAAACCAAATTTTTTTCCTCCTTTTAATTTTTTTTCTGAAAGAAAGTTAAAAGTAGAACTTTCCTGCACAAACCAGATTTAAGGAAACCACATTTTCCACTGATAAACAGGAAAAAGATAATATCCTGAGCCAATCTACTTAAAACATGATGTTCCAAATGATAATTTATTGTATTTTTTCAGTGCCATTCAGAAATTATTACAAACATATATCTAATGTTTTTCTTTATGAAAACAGAGTAATACTGTGATGTTAAATCTCTTTTAAATAGAATGAAAATTTGGTTGTTCTATAGTGAGGAGCATTTAAGCTATGCAGTTATGTTAATACAAGCAAAACAGTAGACTTTTAAAAATTTTTGCTTAAATTCATAGAACCATAGAATGGTTTTGGTTGGAAGTGACCGCAAAGACCTCAGAGTTCCAACCTCACTGTATGGGCAGGGACACCTCCCACTAGACCAGGCTGCTCAAAGCCCATCCAACCTGGCCTTGAACACTTCCAGGGATGAGGCATCCACAACCTTCCTGGGAAACCTGTTCCAGTGTCTCACCACACTCATGGGAAAGAAGTTCTTCTGATATGGTCTTTTTATATTAAAAAGAGTATGTGCTGCTCACAACAGTTATTTATGACCACAAAGTCAGGACTGAGTAAACACTATCAAAACTTGCAGTTCAAATTCAGATACTATTTCAAAGATAGAAATCTAACAAGACCCACAGCTTGGGGCTTTATATTCTTCTTTTTTATATTCTTCTATATTTGTCATGCTGTCAAGATCTCAATAAGCTTGTATAAAACTGTAGGATCCTACTCAACAAAACCCAAGTAAAAAAATAAAGCCATAGACTCAGTGTTGCACACTGCTGACACTTTAATAAGGCTTTTTGACTTAGTGGTTTAGAGGAGGATTAATATCACTACTCAAAGTTGTCTTTCTTTCCTGAAAACCATTAATACTTCATTATTAAACAACGTGATTAAAGGTAGACAGCAAGTAGGCTTCTAAATTACACCAAAGAAAAAGAAACTAAATTATGCCTGTTAGTCAGGACTCAACTATATGCTATTTTCTATGACTAAAGATAGAAAAAGAACTTGCACAGAATTTTTAATGAACTGAGTATTTGTTTACATCTTTAAATACATTTTTCTACTACAATTTGCAGTAACCTAAAAATGTCCACATCTCACTGAGAAAATTGTTTTAAGAAAGTTTGTAAAAATTACACAGCAAAAGGAACTAATATTCAGAAATGCACTGGAAATGCACTAAGGGATAATGCTGTGATTGCTGTTTTATGTGAGACATGGATATTAAAAAATGCTAGGAACCTTTCAAGAAATTTTATTACATATTTATCTTTTAAAAGTTGTTAAAAGATAATACTAGAAGTAAACAACCACTACATAACCAACCACAAGCTGTACTTTGAAAAAACATTTTTTTACTATTAATTTTTCCCCTTTCTGTTTCTAGACATGCAAGAGACCATAGTTACTTCAGACCCTCATACTTCATACAGCATTCCCATTCAAGAGGGTCACAAAAAATTCACTATGTGCTTCTAAAAACTAGGTATTTCTTTGAAACACAAATAGGAAGAATAATTATGGTTTGCATAAGGTGATTATGGAAATATTTACAGAAGAGTTTAGTATTTTACATTTCAAAATATCTCTCATTGGCTTTGACTATATTTCATAGGCTTTCTAAATGTCTAGTGAATCATATATATTTCAAACATTTGCTTTTTATTATGTAAATAGGTGGTTAGCAAAAGGAAAAGAAGCTTGTCAGCATTTTAGTGAATTTCATCACAAACTCTCCAGATTTAAAAGTTTACAGCTGTATGTATTAGTACCTTTTTTCTTTCTTTAAAGAATGGTTCTGAAACCCTACTTAGAGTTGGTTCATAACATAGTAGAGCCTTAGCCACTGAAGTCAATGCAATTTTAGTGATACTTAAGATAATTGAGGCTACAGGATGAAGTAAAAATACCAATGCTTCAGGTTTTACAGGGAGAGCATCTAGGATGTTCAGTTGCTTCAGGAGAAAACTTAAAAGTCATGGAAAGGACCCTTTCACAAAGTAGCCTTGGATTTGGTTGTGACTCCTAGGGATTCCTGGTGTTAATGGCTGTGCCATTGACTCCAAGGGCACTGCGGGTTGTCTTTGGCAGTGGATGTAATTGCATTTCTGAAAGCACCTTTTGAAAATCCTTTCCCTGATGCCAGACTCAGAAACTTCTCATCCAGTTCTTCTGAGATAAGTTAATCTGGATACACAATTCAAAGTTTCTTCTCCATTATATAGGGTGGGTGGTTCACAGGCAACTCTTGAACTTTTTGCTAACCTACCCATCAAAGCGGAAGAAGCAAAATTTGTGGGAAAACTACTCATCTGGTGATCTAGCAAAAAAAAACTAGTCCTTCTGTATAACTCTGTTGTATTTACATAGAAGCGATGTTGCATATACTATGGTCACTATACAGTATGATACAGAAGTAAAATGAGATAGATACTGCATTTCAGCATTTTGCTCCTTCAGATCATATTCTAAGCCACGTTAAGGTGTTATTAGAATAACAGAGTCCAATAGA
Source organism: Florisuga fusca (assembly GCA_038090715.1). Classification (NCBI taxonomy): domain Eukaryota; kingdom Metazoa; phylum Chordata; class Aves; order Apodiformes; family Trochilidae; genus Florisuga; species Florisuga fusca. The sequence continues at coordinate 18,569,439 of JAAWXA010000005.1, forward strand.
GCTGCTTTTTGTGGGAAAATAAAAGCCAGATTTAATTAAGATTATAGAATCATAAAGACTTTTTCAATGAACACATTCAAATAAACTTTCAAAATATCAATGCAAAATACATTGACATGTGAAATAACAATTCACCATATTGCTTATTAGCAAATTTATATTGCTCCCAAGTGTTTTTGGTTTTTTTTTTGTTTTCATGAAGGACTTCAGCTACCAGTGTCAGTGATACAATACTCGCTATTGCCTCCCCATATCACAAAGCTTTTAAGATGTTGTTTTCTTGTCAGCATTACAAAAGAGAACGGGCACAGAATATTATAGCCCTCTTAACATAACCTGACATGGGGGACTGAAATGGTAGTCATAGTTTGGCATGACCACTAAGAGCTCCTGGTTGCCACTGAAGTAATTTTACATGGAAATAAATCTGTAATGGGAATGGAGAAGAGATGAAGCCAACATCTTCTTGGGTGACAGTGTCAACGCAGCAGTGTCAACTGCAGTGAATTGCTGATCATACTTGTTGCCATGAGAGTCAGAGCACGTCAGGCCCTGGCAGAGTGTTTGTTTTACTGAGAACTTCAGAAAGTGGTGAAAATGTGTTTATATGATTATTATTTATAACTGTTGCTGGTGATGGGAGAAATGATTGAAAGTGCCATTTTGTAGCGCTTCCATGAATTACATGCAAAGCAAAGAGATGCATTTGAAAGTGCTTATTTAGTCTTGAGTTGACTAATGATTTATTACATTCTTTTCCTGTCTTGTCAGTGAGGGGCTATGAACCCAGATCTACTTATTGTGGGACATTACTCAGCAGTACGGTATTTTAACACCTTTTTGTATATGTGACATTAATCATGCTGATACTGTATGTGCACAAGGATTCTCTCTCACTGCTCCACTAGGTAAACAGGTCTCTCTCCAAAAACTTTAGTATCTATTTGTACACTTGTAGAACGAGGTGGAGAGAAAGAAATAAATTTAAAGCTAACTTCAACTTTCCCTTGTCTGACAAAATCTTGTGTTTGACCGTGACAAAGGGCACCCTTTGGAGATCCTCACACAAGCAGGAATCCTTGAAACTCGAGTGCTATTTCCTAGTTATAAATAATAACAATATTCTTGGTGGGTGGCCGTTAATTGGTGTTGGTACAAGTGGTGATTTCGACAGGAGGGGGCATGCAGAGAACTTACTGACTGGAGTACTGCACAGTGCTGTACTTTGTCACCCTTCTCCGGGAGGTGCCGGGGGATGCCGTGCCCATTCCCTGGCCAAGGTTACAGTCGGCACTAAGCATCTGACCCGCACTGCCCAGGCTTCCCAGATTTGCCCCTCCTATGCTTGCTCCTCCCAGGCTGCTCATCCCAGACCCTGACACTACCCTCTCGGTGACCACTACGTTGTGGGCATTCGATAACTCTGAGGGGATATTTATTAAGCTGCCTGGCATGGCAGAGGCGGGCCTGAACACCCTTTCTGTCACCACCACATTTGACCCATCTACCAAATCGGGAATGCTGAGAGAGGTCGGGAGCCGGGAGTTAGGTGCAATTACTCTTTCCGTGACGATAATGTTGGACCCATCTGTGAGATCAGGGATATCTAACATGCCACGCAAATCAGAGGCAGATGCAGGACCAACAACCCTTTCTGTTACTACAACATTGGATGATCGCAGAGGGTCAACAGGAAGAGAAGAAGAGCCAGAGGTGTAGGTCTCAGTCACCGTCATGTTGCCGTGAAGCAAGGGATCTGGCATTGGCCTCGGGGGCTGGATGGTTGACCCAGATGTGTAGGTGTTTTCAGTAACAACCGTTGTGGTGCCAACTGGGGTAGGCATGGGGGCATTTCCGTTGACAATGATGGTGGTTCCGGGTGGCGGAAGGTTTAGATCACTTTCAGGGTTTGGAAAGGTGGTGTTAATGCCTGGCCAGGGTGGGTTGACATCAGGGAAAGGTTCGATCTCTTTACCCAGACAGATCTCTGCCAAGGTCTTAAATTTTGGTCCTAATGTATCCAAGTATGTTTCATCTGTATCTTCTCCAATAAAGCTGCAGCAACCCACAGAGCCAACAGGAGTACCAACTCCTTCATGATCGTATATTAGTAGGCAGTCATTTGCTGGCCGACCTTCATCTTCGTCTGCATATGCAAATGCTTTCTGTAGATTGCAAAACCAGAAAAAAAGGTAAAATTTCCATCAAGTTTTTAATCACGAAGGCTCATACTGTAGTAAGAGTTCCTCAACCACAGCAAGGATCATCTGACTTGAAAAACAGGACATCAACTGGACAAATTATATCATCAACCTTTTTGTGACCCCAAAGTAAGTTTTATTCAAATGTTACTGATATTTTAGCAAATACTCAGCATCTCTAACTTAGTCTGTTGTCAGTGGGTCTGATTTAGGGGATGAAGGCAAATAGTGAAAGGGATACGGAAAATAATGTACTCTCTAAGTAGCAACATCCAGATGAAGTAGTAGGAAGAGGATTGAAGCAAGATGGTGAGTGGAGCAGTGGGAGGCCAGGACAGAGAGGAGAGGATGGATGGTTGCCCACAGCAAGGAAGGCTTGGTAAGCACAGAGGGAAATCCATTCTGAGCAGGATGGAGATTGCTGTGTTGTGATGGCCTTGGGGATGATAAGGTGGCACATGCAAAGGGACTGGGTAGGAAAGAGGAGAATTTAAACTGAGTAAGGGGTGACACTAGAGGAAGCAGGGAAGGATAGCAAGGGAGGCCCAGGAGGGAGAGTCAGAGGGTTTGTAGGATGAGATGGTAAACTTTGGGGTCTTATGGCTGGCAGTTATGTAGTTCTCCCAGCCTAGGCAGGGGAATGGTGGTCTGGAAGGAGTCCATGCTTAGGACTTACGGACTACTCTGTCCTGTCCTCCAATAATTTTGTTTAGTTTTCAAAATACAGCTATCTTTCTGTAGTAACTGATATTTTGGCAGCATATACAGCTATAGTATTTATACGTCAAAGTTCATGGTAATTATGAAAATATATCCCACTAATCATTAATAATGTAAATGCCATAGAATTTTTTTAGCCCATATGTAAAGGCTAATTAATATGTTGCCAGTTACAAAACTGCATATTTGTGTCACTTGCAGCTCACAAGTCTTTTAGGGACCAGAAATGGCAATAAAGTGAAGTGAAATCATGTTTCCAGTTCTTCAAGGGTTAGAATCTCTTTATTAAGCAAGCTGTACAAGAAGTATGTGTGAACGGTTTCACAAAGTTACTATCTATTTATACACTGGAAAAGGTGGTAAATATATAGAACCAGTGGTCACTTATGAAGCTGAAATAACTTTACTGCTTGTTATTCCTAACTGCACTGTGTCCATCAGTTTTGCAAAAAGGCTATCAAGCAATCAAATATACTGTGACAGCAGCTCAAAAGCAGTAGTACTAGTGTCTGAGTTTTTCACAGAATCACAGAATTTTTAGGTTGGAAGAGGTGTCCGAGATCATCCAGTCCAACCTTTGACCAACACCATAATCTAATTACTAAACCATGTCCTTAAGGACCAGGTCCAAATGCCTTTAAATGCCTTCAGGGATGGTGACTTCACCGCCGTCCTGGGCAGGCATTTTCCTACTAATACAATGAGCTTTGCTCTCACACCAGTTTTATGGAAGTTTCAAGTTGAGTGGAGTTGTTCTGGATTTCCATCATGCAACCTGGGGAGAAGAACCTAACACTAGGGTCACATACACAATGCAAGGAAGATCAGTTTTTTACCTCAGAGAAGTAGCTGTCTAGGAAGGTCATGTTCACCCCTCCCTCTCGATACTCTTTTATGGTTCCTCCAATCGATCCTTTTACTTCTCCACCTGTTCCAGAGATTCCTCCAGCTGTTCCATAACCAGTACCAGTGCCATAGCCAACCCCTGTAGTTTCTTCAACACCAGAAGCTACTACTCCTCCTCCTCCATATGTGTTTGTATATATGTCTGAAAGCAGAAAAAGAAAAGTTATCCTTCCTGTGCTCTGTGAAAACGTACCCAGAATTTGCCAGCTGTTTTTACAATGACACTAATGAGATTCTAAAGGCCTTTTAGACTAATTTCAGTCATAGATCCATGCAGGTGTGCCAAATGTTGAAGATGCAATAAAACTGAAGTTCATATTAGCAGACATCTAATTGATTTTATTCTTCAGGCTACTCTGCATGTATGTATGCACTTTAGAAAATCCATGATTCATGGTGTGATTGGCTGAATAGTTTCTTCTGTCTGGTGTATATATATACTGTCATGGGATTTACATTAGACAATCAGACCATGCTTATGGATATTTATGCAAATACATAAGTGCATATTTATGATCACTTCAGGGTTAACATTTGTTTTCTTAAACTCTTTTCTAAAATAAATAGCTTTGTGACTCCTTTCACATTTTCTAGTCATTAGATTGTTAAGGAGGATTTGGGAGAACAAAATAACCATCAGTGTTTGTAATGCAGAATGAAAATGACCTTTACCATTAGCTATTAAGTCATACTTAGAGGATTTATCTTCTCCAGATTTTTTCATACATGGTAGCAAGGAATAAGTGCTTACAATAATATGCTTACAATAAGAAACATAACCTAATTATATAATTTTTTTCATTTAATCTTGTTACTTCGTGCAGCTTGAAGGAGGGTTTTTCATCATAATGGTACTGAACAGTGGAAATAAAGTAAATCATATGGAAGTCTTAAAATTTTCAGTTTTCATGGTGGCAGAACTTCCCTGAGAACAAGTATTTAATTCCTGTTTATACTCCAAAGTGTTCTAATTACAGTGACCTGTCTTCCTGACAGGATTTATGCCAGCATCCTGCTTCTTGTTTTAAAGTAAGGGATGGGGAAAAAGATAAAGTGGCACTGATAGCTTGATTTATTCTCTCTTGACATCAAATTTATAGGGAATTCTTATATCAGAAGCATAAATTTATTGTGCTATGTACCAGCTTTCTGTCTAGGCTGATGAAAAAATGATCAGTAATTACCTGGCATGTGAGAGGTCCTATTCTCTCTGTGGGAGGAAGTGAACATTTCACCACTGAGTTATGAAAGAAAACTTCCTTATTCTGTCCTCAAAATTGATTTCTACTAAAACTGGTGACTTGAAAAGACGTTCATGCACTAGCAGGACTGTTAAAGAAAAATTGCCTGAAATTTTAAAGCCTTGGCAGATATTTCAAAATAAATGGAATTTTCAGGAACTGATCTGTTCAAAGGCTTAAACCTTAGTTCCTTTATTCATACTTTAAGTCTTACTAGCATCAGTTTGGCTGTCTGTAAATGGACAATTTGTAGTGTTGGGTTGTAGTTGAGAAACCAAAGTGCTTCTTGAATTGGAAGATCTGAAGTTCTGCAAGACAGGTTAATGATGGTTCATGTAGAGAATTTTAGGATCTGCTTACCAGAGGGTTCACCAAAATCACCTCCTGCAGCTGTTGTTGGGCCAAGAATGTGTGAGACATCCTGGAAAACAACATTTTGACTCCTTAAATTATGACTTTGAAGTTCCAATATGAAGACTAAAACTTCCTGAATCATATTAAGGAACCAGCAGTCTAAACTGTTAATGTTAGCTATTAATTACCATATCCTTTAAATAAAGAAAACAAAATAAACAAACATAAAACCAACCAACCCCAAAAAGACTCTATCCAAGTTTTTCCATTGCCAAGGTAAAAGGTGCCATCTTGTCTTACTTTGCACTGAAAAAGCTTCCTGGGTACCGTGTTTCAGCAGAGGGAATAGTAACACCAAACTCTTGGGACAAACTTGATCACAGACTTAAAACACAAATTCCCATCTGCAAATGTTAGTTAAGAATCACTTTTCCTACTTGCCTGGGAATTGTTGACAACGCCAGGTTTATTTTCAGTCATGATACAGTGCTACTGTCACTTTCCTGCTTCTAGTCTAATGCAGTCTTTTCTGTAAATATGAGTTATTGTGGGTTTTAGAAACATGGGATGTACTGACCCTGTCTTCAGGCTGTGCACCTTCTATTCCCCAGGGATGAATTGCCCCTTCCGTGCATTCAGGTACAGGTTCAAATCCAGTTCCAACTCCACCTGCCACACCAGGACCACAGCCACAGCAGTCGCTCATTGACATCAAAATTGGAATCACTTAGCAGGAAAGAAACAGGAAACTGGGATTTAGGACTTCTCTTCCTCACAGGAATGGCTGCTTTTCCCAAAGGGCAGGTGCTCAAGGACTTTGGAAAATACGTATTTGAAAATGCTTTTAACTAAGTAGCCTGCAAGTCTGGCTTTCAGAATCATTAGCTGCTTTTGGAAATGCATTTGGAAATGCAGAATAATTTGTACCTTTACTTAGAACAGAGCAAAGCGAGGGTGGAGTAGGGCTGTTACTCCAACTTCATGCCTATACACCTGGGAACAGACTTTGATCTGTCTCAGCTGAATGAATGTTAAGTTGCATATGAAAATAGAACAAACAGAACCAGTTTTGCTCATATAGAATTCAGTGGAATTCATTCTTAATATGTAAGCATACGTTTGTCTCTTCAGATGTTGCAATAGAAAAGAAATACACATTAGTATTAATAGACATATATGAGAATCAGTGGAGGGATATTCATCTGCCTACAGTGATCTTTGGCTAAGGCTCCATTTGCATTTTTCAGATCACATGTACATAATGCTTGATTTGAAAAAAAATGTAGAAGCAAACTCCAAACCCCAGTTTTAGCAAATGATTACAAAAGAGTGAGCCAGGTTTTCCGGTGTGCTGCGTTGTGCTTCGTTATTTCAAGAACTCGGTGTTGGAAATTGCTGAATGCTTTAAACACCAACACTGAAAACACATCTCTTTTTAGAAAGGCAGTGCAATATTTATTCTGGATGTCTTTAGGTCCTTAACCTAGATGGCTAAGGTAGCAGCTTTATACCCCTGCAGAGGGAATGGAGAGAGATAGTTGCCTACACCAGATGGAGCAGAGCATCTAAAACTCTCAGTTTAAGAACAAAGTGAACTGAAGAGAAAAGGGGAAACGGCTGTACAGCATCCTAAGTGCTAACTCATGCTGCACAACTAATATATTTATATATATTACTTATATGTACATTTAGTCCAGACTACTAACTAGGACAAAAGAGTTCCAAATCAGAAATACAGCCTGTCCTGTAACATTAACCACCTGGGAACTACAAACGAAATAGTCTTTTGCAGCTTCAAAACTTTGTGTTTGTTAATTCCTACTAATCAAAGATCAGAACCCAAAACAAACTCCACCTCCTCAATCAGAGGAAAAAATGGTTTCCTCTGGTTTTGTAGTCAGTATTTATGCATAGGGAAATTTTAGGTGCTGATTGCTTGACTCCTAGGCCATAAAAGAAAGATGATCGTATCTGCTTGGGGTGGTCTGAGAAGTAACTGCTTGCATGAAGTCTAACCTGAGGAATTCTTATCCCTGAAACTCATTATTTCTTTAAAAAATACTACGATATATGAAGAAATTATCTATTCTGATACTGTTACAACTGGCTATATATGGTGTTATGAACTGGGTAACACCTTGGAAAAAAAGCCCCTAGGTCTTGGAAAGGAAATAGTTATTTCTGAATTAAATATGTATATAAATATGTATAATATAAAAGGTATCAAAATTCTCATAATACAAAAGGCAATTTTTTTCTGTCAATTGGCCCATGGGAGCCTTGAGGTACAAGACCAACCAGAAAAGTCACCCTGTTTTAGAAGAAATAAAAAATACACTGTTTAGAAAATGAATAAAACTGCTTTCTTAATTTAATACTTACAAACAAATATTAATCCACCAAGAAACATCAGACCAATGGCAGTACCACTTAGCGTAGTCTCAGATGGGAGAGCTCTGCCGTAATTTCCACTTCCATCATAAGAGGTATCAGTGACTGCACCGTATCCATCACCTTCACTGTATGCATCCGTGTAAACTGGCCAGTCTGTGTGGTCATCAGTTTGTCCTTCGTCAGGTCTAGTCCCCCCAGTGCCACCACCTTCTTGGCCTGTCCCTCCACCGCTCTGGGTACCGCCACCAGTACCACCACCGCCTCCACTAGTGCCACCACCAGTGCCACCACCGGTGCCACCACCGGTGCCACCACCACCAATGATAATTATTCTCGTGGCCCCACTGGTGCAGTAATTACGACTGTCACACTGGCAAGCTTGCACAGGAATTATATGTGGTCTAAAGCAGCGTCGGCCTTGGCTATCTCTTACGTTGATATAGATCTTATACATGTAAAAGTCAATGTTCTGACTGACTAGTTCAGCTGAGGAAGCTTTTGGGGGAAAAAAAAAAACAAGAAAGAGAAAAGGATTACAAATACTGTACAAATCTATGATTTTTGTGAGTAATGTTCATAGAACTGAATGAAGACTGAGTGTTTCTATTCTAAGGTCCTTAGTTACTTAGGTGTCTAAAGTCTTTGTTCGAAGTTGAAAGTTGTGATATTCATCTACGCTAAGGTTTTTCTGAGCCAGTTAAGTCTAGTCATCCCTTTTTACCTTGAGAAACGTGTAAGGAGAAAATGTATTTTTTTAAGATCTGCAGCATTCTTTCCTTATTTTTATTTGCACAATGCTGAACAGAAAAATTGCAAGTTTTATCAGTTTGGTTTTTACTCTCACAAGGAATTTACTTATGTTTTAAAAATTTTTTTTTTCAGTAGTTTTAAAACAAAGTTACACATTTCTGTCTGTTTAGGACAAATAGGAGACTAGTTGTAATTGTGAAATTTACCATTTAATTTAGCCATGTATGAATACAGTAAGTTATGCAAATTCTCTTATTTCGTAATGTATGAGATTTGATTAATTCATTAGTTTGTCATGTCCTATTGGAGGAACCTGAAAAGCTCCACTGAGCACAGACTAAAGTATTTTCTTGGAAATACAAGAGTAAGTAAGTATAATTTGTACAATGACTAGCTAAAATTGTAATCTTTATTTGTCATTTTCATATGCCTCTCTTAACAGTAAAGCTCTGCCAGCTAATAACTTTAATAAATAAACTTGAGAGCTTTGTCATATGATTAAAATTTTTTAGCTGTAGAAAGAAAAAGCTATCAAATTACTCCTTTTCAACTACCTCATTAAGTTTAAACCAATAGAGGTGCTTATTGTAGCTTCACTCAAGTAAAATGCAGTTTTACTGCTTTGTTTTCTGCGGTATGTTTTTAGTTTCTTTTAAAATATGATAGCTAGATAAAACACATTCTGATTCTACTTCTTATGTCGTTTTATATATATATATATATATGTATATTTATATATTTATTTATATATATATCTGCAAGTCCAGATCAACTTCTTGGATTCATATGAACATAAAATCACATTTAAGTAAGATTAGAATTGATTCTAATAATTGTTTTGTTTGTTACTGCAGGGTTATCCTAATCTTTTATCTTACATAAGAGCTTAACAGAATATTCTGCCACAAAATGTAGGTTAATTTACCATTTATTGATCTGATAATCCATGTAGTCTGAGGTTCACCATGGATGCTGAATGTAAAGGGCGCACCGTATGAACCACCGTCAATAGACTTTGCTGTGATAATCACTGATGGAGAATTCATGCATACTTTCCTTATTTCAGTATTAATACTTGGACAATTGTCATTGATGTCGTGCAATGAAAGCACAATTGTGCCAGTAGCAGTATATCGAGGAACACCTGTAAAAAGAAAGTACTTGTAGTCAGAAGGGGCTGTGGATACTGTAAAAAATGCAGTTCATGTGGGAAAACTAGAAACAGTAAAAAACACCCAAATGAAAACTGGACCAAAGAGAGTTTCAGAAAACTTAATCTCTTTTCTTACCTCTGGTGATAGCCAGAACCTCTGCTTTGTACTGCCCATTCGTTACATAGACTGATTCCCAGTTAACAACTTTGGTCAGCAAGATTTCACCAGAGTTTTGATTGATTCTGAATAAGGCAGCTGGATCACGTCCTATACTATATCTGTATTTGGTGAAGTAAAAATACTCAGCATTATGTTATATATGTATGCGTATAACATATTAATTTTGCAAATATTTGTCACTTGGAAATTTTTTTTCTCTAGGCTGTGCTAGGAACTATTGCATTGCATCCTGCTCAAGCAAAACTTCTGCAGGCTTCAGAAGATGTAGACCAGGAAAATAACTAAGAATAAAGTAAATGGGTAAAGGGCCATTATATTTTGAATTGTCTAAAAGCAAAGTAATTCTGGGCCTTGTAAACATCTACTAAAACCTTTGTTGGTATCAGTAGTCAAATCCACAGCTTTTCCTATGAGGTTCTACAGCTGTATTTGCTAACATATTTATCTGTTTAATTATTTTTTTCCAACATTTACATTTATTTCTACATACCTAAAAAGCAAATTATGGTCTCATTAATTTAATCAGACCTTTTTTTTTTTTTTTACAGGAAAAAAAATGTAGTAGTTTTTTTACTACAAAATGAGCTAGTACTAACCTCTTCTATTCTGACATTGTCATATTGTCCATTATTGGGGTTTTCTGCTTGCTTATTTTAGATGTGCTTAAAAATACTCTATTTGTAGCAACTTTTCAAGAAACAATATTCTTAGGTTAGAAAAAAACCTGTTCTGATTTACTTAAGTTACAGACTGTTAGAAAACCAAATATTTTCATTGTTTTGTGCTCAAGGCTAAGGAAAGCAGATCAGGAAACAAAATCAATCATAGCATTAAAATGGGCTGAGGAACATACTATTGCTGTTTTTCTATTGCTAATCTAATAAAAATTTTTAAGTAGTTTTTTTTGAGCACTCTTTAAACCACCTATTCCTCATTCCATTGAATTCCCAGTTAAAAGAATTATTCTATCCAGAGAGTTAAGCAGAAAAGAGCTTACACAACATTTGATGCAATAGATCCAGTGTCCTCATCGATGGCTGTGTATGTTCCCACAACATAATTTGCTCTTATGTTTCCTGGTACAGAAAACACAATTGAAGATGGATGAAATTTTGGCGGTTCAATTATATTTTCTACTTGTATTGTGAGTGGTGTTCCAGATATTCTGTAGTCCTGTATAACAGAGTGGTGGAAAGCGGCCACATTCCTGACACCAATAGTCAGTGAGTGAGTTGAGATATGTTCATAATTCAGTTCCTAAAAGATAAACCACAGAGAACTAGGTAATAAATAAAAGTTCCTTTAATTTTATTTAAATATTTTATCTTTTAAATGGTTGAGCAACTATTTTTTTTTTACTGCTAATTTAATTTTGTTAGAAATAAATTAAAAATATTTTATGATGATTATTTCAACAGTTGGATCACAAGATTTATTCATACCTTAATTACTCTGAGGATTCCTTGATTTGTAGCACGATCTGTAACAATTTCAAAGAAGTTATCTTCATTACCGGATATAAAGAAAAACTCAGCAAACCAGTTGTCTGTATACTCTTCATCAGCATCCAGAGCTTGTATTCGTAGCAATTCTGAACTGAGTGAATTTTCTGAAATACTTGCTGAAAACTGGAACGATAGATAAAGACCTATTAGCAAACACTAAAATATACAATGTGAGGAAAACACAACTGACTGCAGAGATTTGTTGGGAGGATGTCCTGCCCACAGTCCATACCACCTTAATAAAAATCGTGTGTGGCAGATAAATTAAATTGTGATTCTGCTTGTAGCTCTGAAGGGCTGCATCACGTCAAGTGTTTGCAGAGGCAGCTCAGAGGAAATGGATTTGGGCTTTCTGTAGGAAAAGATTGTACAACGTCTGGGTCAAACTAGGTAATCTGGCCATATTGCACAGGTCTGGGCACCTGAATGAGGTCAGGGTTGACTTCTCTGAATAAAAAAATAATCTATATATATATTATTAGAATTGGTGTGCAAGCGACACATTAAATTTTGAGAAAGCTTCAAGGAAACAACCCTTTTAATCTCATGGAGCATTCAAATGTCAAAGTGCTCTAAGGATTAGTAAGGGATCTGTTATCAAGTGGCTTTTTGACCAGGGTTTTAGAAGAGTGATGTTGGTTTTGGTGTTACAAACTTACAGAGCTTTGAGCAAGGGTTGGGAAGTTGTCATTGACATCAATAACTTTAACATTGCAGCTGCAAAGGGATGATATTCCATCTGCAGCTCCATCCCGGTCAGATGCCTTCACAACAAGAGTGTAGGAACTATGTTGCTGTCACAGAAAGCAAAATGAACATGTTAGAAGTATCATCTGTATGTCTTACCCATAATAAATGGTCACGTCTTGCCACTCTTTCCTCATGCTGGAATTTGCCTTAGGCAATTTATTGTAAGACACAGCATTTCTCCCTTAATTTTTGAAAAAAACATAATTTCTCCTTTTTTATCCCATTCTCATAACACATATACACAAGGAGACTAAGTTATTTAAGTCTGAAAAGGGAAATGTTACCTCTCTGTCAAGAAAATTTGCAATGTGGAGTTCTCCAGTATATTTATTCATAATGAACATGGGTTGTCCTGAAGGTTCCTGACTCTCTATCTTGAAGGCAATTTTAGAATTCAAGTGATTAGGCTCATCTGCATCTGTTGCAATTATTTTCATCACCAGTGTGTCTAAAAATTAAAAAATAATAATTAAAAAAAAAAAGAAAATCTGTTTTGTTCCCACAAACAACTCATCAAGACAAAGGTAAAATTTAGGGTAGGAAAATGATAGAATAATATCTATTCCTTGACAGTGACAAAAACACCCAAAAGTTTAATTCTGTAGTGTTGATTCCAACAAGACGTCAAAATGCATTAAAAATTAAGGTCAGATGGAATAATGCAGATTTTCTCTGAACTTCTCTTACGTTACTGCACTACGATCTATCTAAAAAACACAACTGAACTTCTAGATATTATTATATGTAACCTCCATGGTTTTAAAGTAGAACGATAAAGTAGAAAATAAGTGTTAGGCACCATTGGCTCAGTGCTATACACATCTGATGTTGATTGCTGTGCTTTTGGCACAAGGAACCATTTTAGTGGTTTAAGTAAAGGTTCATTTAGTAATACTGTGCTGCAACTGCAATACTCATGCTATTTGTATAAATACAAATATTTGAAATAGAAAAAGTGGAAAAATGTATTTTAAAAAGAAATAAGTGTAGATGTAATTTTTAAATTTTTTTTTATTTATTTTTTAAATTTTTTTTTTAAGGAGAACGAATGAACGGAATATTTTAAATTTTCATATATGAAATAATCTACATGATGAAATGGCCAAAACCTGGAACATTCAGCATTCATATGTGGAAGAAAAGGGGGAAGGAAACATCACTGCTTAATTTTAAGCAATGATATAGTGTGGAGAAGCATCTGCTACTCCTTCCTCTGCAGTACCCCTGTCTAATACGTGTCATTGCCTACGAAAATGTAGAACAAGTACCCCAGGTTTATAGTAACTGTATTCTGGGAGCTTCACCAACTGTAATAGGCATAACATAGTTACTTACTCTCCATACTGCTCTCTTCAATAGATCCTGTAAATACAGTTTGTGAAAATATAGGAGGGTTATCATTTATATCCAGAACTCTGACTCGAAGTTCAAGAGGTGGTTCCAAATCTATACCCGTCAATGAGTGTTTAGCAAAGCAACGGATCTAGATAAAGAGATTTATTTGTTTTAAAACCAAAAGTGAAGTAAGCAAAGTGATAACAATATGAAACACATGAATTTGTCTTCTTCTGCTCTCCCTGCCCCACCCTGGGTCCCATACTAGAAAGTTAAACCAAACAGGGGAGTACTTACAACAAATACGGGGGTTACTTCCCTATCCACTATTGATGTTATGTTAATATCTCCTGTTCGTGGATTAACAACAAATATTCCATAGGGGGCACGATCAATTCCGACTCCAGAGATGCTGTATGTAACTGGATTGTTTTCTTCACAATCTGATCGGATCTACAATAACAAATAACATTTATTTATGCAAGTTTACTGAGGACACCTGCAGGGCTTTTTTGCTATTATTAGTTCCTGTAAAAAATTCTATCCAGTTTCAGTTTTATCACAAGGTTCAATCTACAGAATTGATGGAAGGAACTCCTCTACAAACCAGTCATCCTAGAGCTCCATCTCTCTTTAAGTACTGGACAGGCTTTCTATTTCTCTTAAATCTTCTGGCAGGGAAAGAGAAACTTCCAAGAGTTTCTTAATGTAGGTGGACTTCAAAGGGTACAGTCATGGTAGTAGTATAGAAAGACCTCTTGTCTGCTCTGCTGCCCACAGAAGTCATTCACTATCCTTGAGCTTCTGCTCAGGGGTTTCTTGGGTTGACAAAGAAAAGAAAAATATCACAGATGCTGCACATGAAGCAGCTGTGGCTGGATCTGTTCAGGAATTGTGTGGATGGCAATGTACTGGGAAGCCTTTGATCACTTCTCAGCAGCCATATAGGGTCACCTTATGAGACTGCCTAAACAAAGCTGGAAATACTGCAACATCCTTCTTTTATTCTGTGTTCTTAGGCAAACCTACTTAAAAACCTCTCTGCTTTTATCAGCCTTTCTTTAGAAAACCTTTCTTGTCAGTGAACACTTCTGTTTTTCTACTTACTCTGGCAATTGGATTCCTTTTAGAATTATCTTCTCCTTCTCTACAAGCTGCAGCAAATTTGATCCATTCACGTTTTTGTCTTCTGAATGTTTTCCATCTTGCCATTCCATTTTCATCCCATTCTTTTACCTTGAATAGAGAAATCCAGTGTCATATGACCAGTAACATCAATCCATTTTAAACTAATACAGGTAGTTAGACTTTTCAACAAAGAGAAAAGGGATTTTTACAGATCATATGAGTTTTTATATGTCTGTGAGTTCCAAAATCTAAGACTATACATGTTTACTTTAAAATTATTCTGGTGTGCGAGATTCTCATTTAGGTTCAGTAGAAATTCTCTTGGAAGGCTGAACAGGTTATAACCTGCAACTGCTTAATATTTAAATGTGTTTTCAATCTTCAGGTCGAGAAATGGCTTTGTTCAGTATTTTCCCTTTCCTTTTTGCATTGGCTACATTTAATTTGATCAGAAAATCAGATTTGAAAGAAATATATATTACCTCTACGTGGAATCCTGTGCTGAATTCCAAGAGTACCTGTGAGAACAAGAAGATTGGCATATGAGAATGTAGGGCAAAATGAAGCAAGCAAAACCCAATTGCCATACATTGCTATACTGCAGGACTGGACCGGTACTTTTTTTCAAGACTATTGCAATAGCTTATCTAAGCAGTAGCTACAGGATTTCCATAAATGACTTTGTGCAATTAGTTTTTTTCTATATCCATCAGTTGAATTCCTTGACACTTTTTTTGAATTTTGACTTTCTTCCTACATCAAAATACAGCATGAACACACATTTTTAAGTTGGAATGTCTCAGCTGAACTGAAAAGTGTCTACAAGAGCTGTTATTTAAAAATATATGTAGGAAACTAAACAAGTATTATTAAAGAACTTACTCTATAAACTTTATTTTTTCTTATTTAGAACATCCATAGTAGACTTGAAAGTTCTTGAAATTTCCCAGTGAGGCTGAAGAGGTTTAGCATAAGATGGAAAGCCAACTGCAGTCATTAGGCCTGCAGGTCCGTTTTCCTGGAATGCAGTGGGCTTTGATTTAATGTCTAACTATGTAACCAAAATCTTGGGTAAATAAAGGTGGCAGGATCAGATGCAATATGTATTTACTTTAAAATTAAAATAATAAAGAATTTTCACTTTCTTGATTAACACAATTTAAAAGAATTCACAGTTTAATTAACCTATTTCCTATGAGGTGTGAAAATGATGCTCACTTGATGAATGAACCTCTTCAGAGCATCTCTTTCAGTTTTAAAGCCTGCTTATGTTCTCTTCAAATCATAAAGGAAGAAGGATGTGGATGCTTAAGAGTTAACAGCTGTAGTTATCAATTTTCTTCTTTCCTTATAATTTTCCAGTACTGATCAGTAGCTTTCTTTTTGTCTGACATGTTTTATCTGGCGGGTTTATCCCAGTTATATTTGGATAAAATCTTTTTCTTTACCTCATGGGACTCTACTCACTTCCAATTTATTGCATTATGATGTCAAGGCTGGAAGATGGGCACAGAAATTTTTCCACTTACTTCATGTTAAAGCAACCTCTTAACATGCAATGGATTAATGAATAGCAGCTTCACCATCCTTCTTGTCCCTTCCCCCTTTTCCTCATTTACCTCTATATCATAAGAGATCCACCATCTGCCATTTACAAGGCAGTGTCTCCAATGATCTGATCTTTTCTAGAACATTCCCTGAGCCCTCTACACAAAATGCTGCCCTAACTTGTTTCTAAATGAGGGGATTTAGACTGTGGAGTTGCCCATTTGGCATGCATATGCTTTGAAAATTATAGGAATATTGATGGAGTAAGAATTTTTTTTTCTTGTTTCTCTAAGTGAGGTGTTGACAGAAATAGTTAAGAAAAGTACTCTGCATAAAAATCTTTACATTGTGTTCATGCTGTGCTAAAAGCATCAATACATCTTTCAAGCTGAGTTTGTCTTGGAGACTATTAAATCTTCAGCAGCAGAATGGGGTTCAAATTCCTGTGCAGCCATTATTCAGAGAAGGGGCACTATCAGACTCCATTCAAAATGTGGGTTTTCTTCACCCCAGTGGGAGCTCAGGCTTGTCCTTTTATATTCCCCCTTGGAGCTTGAGGAAACACGGGTCAGTGTAAGGGGCAGATTACACCCTCACCAGAGAACCTGAGTGATGAAGGCCACCAGAAACAGCACTGATTCAACACCTCTTATCAGTTGATCCCATCCACAGAGCAAAGCCTTCTTCGGTGAGTAAAGTGAAATCTTCTCCACCCTTCAGCTGAAATCCCTTCTGGTATGCAAGCAATTGTCTTGACCCAGAGAAGTATGGGCATACACCTCCCAGTGAAATGTGAGGGAATCTTCTCTACTGTCTGCATCTTATGGCCAGTTCTGTTATTCGACAGTGTGTCTCACATCCAGTCACCTCACTCTCGTGCTCATCAGACCTAACTGAAAGGCTGTGTTCAGGGCACTGAAATAGGAACTACGCCTGTAAAGAATTATTTTTATTAGGGACATGAATGTTCATAAAACACTTGATTTCAGCCCATGGGGAGTTCTGTTTTCAAGCAGTAAAGAAAATACATGTTACACTGGAGTGTCATCCTCTGTTTCTGAGCACCAATATTGGAAATGTCAGGAATTTTTTCATCAGTAATGGTGGAGACTGCAAATTTAGATGCTGCATTTCCACACTTGTCCCATGGTCACTAATGAAAAACCCATTCTGCTACGTGTTGCTAATGGAAAATCTTCAAAGAAGCCTTGATGGGTTTTGGATGCAGAATCTTTTTATTTCAAGGCTGATCTGATGAACTTGATGTCTGCTTTTGGTATGTCTCTTTCAGTTACTGCCACCTTATAGGAAGGACAGCAGGGAGGCACCAGACACAGCCGTCTAGTTCACCAGATAAACGTCAGCAATTTTGCAGAGACATCTCTCTGACTTGATCCAGGTTTCTCTGCCTCCCCAACCAATGTTTCTGGTTCTCCACTATCATCAGCAGTTAGAAGCCTCCTGCTATCCCCTCGTCCCCATTGTTTATTTCTAATATCTCTCTGTAATGCAAACCCATTTTTTAAGTGCTATTTCCAACAGAGAAATACTGTCTCCTAGCAGCTAACGCCAGCATACTTCTAGGTAGTCAACAATCTTCCCTTCTAAATTAGTGTCCAAATGCAGTACTTTCTATAGGTTCAGTGATTAATGATAATTAAAGCAATAGGGGCCACTGGAGTGTGTAAATCCTGAGGCATCCTGAAGCACTTTGGGCTAGGCAAGCTGACCAGAATGATACCGAGATTTGCTGTCCTGTTATTCTTTGAGAAGCTGTGGAAAAATGGAAACTCTGCTGAGAAGCTAGAAGCTCATTGCAAAAGCTGTTTCAGGTTTGGGTTAGGAGAGGTGGAGGCAAGACACATGTTTATGGAGACTGTCATATGCACAGTGGCTTGTCTGGAAGTTTGTCTTTTATTGTAATGATACAGAGCCTGAACCTTGTGTCCAAAATGATGCCTTAGAGTCACACTGGAATTATTCTGGATTCATTCTGATGTAACTGGGAACAGAATTAGGCCCATAGGATGTGTATGGTTCTTTGCACCTTCAAAGCAATTTACAAACAAGAATTAACTAATCATCAATTGACTGCCAAGCAATATTATATGCAATTATGGAATACTCCCTCCTCCACCTACTCAAATCTAAATGACTGAACACACCTTTAACATCTTCCCAGTATTATTCATATTGGATCTGCTTTTCTCTTTGAAGTCAGCAGTGGTATTGTTATTGGCCTGGATGGGAGGAGTGCTGAGAACTCACACATACTATATTAGTCATCAGGGTGCCATGGTAGCTCTGGTTGTGTCAGCATTTTGGGACTTTTACGTCTTTCTTACTCAACCAAAGCTCTGATTAGTAAGGGGTTGAAATAATGAACCCTTCCCTTCATTCATTATGAATCTCTTTAAAAAATGATAAACCAATGCATATGAAATAATAAGAAGCAGAGTTGTAATAGAAGACAAAACCTGATATTTTAAACAGAAGACATTTGATCACTTTTAAATCAAAACATGAATATGTTTTTGTTTCTGCTTTCCATTTTCATAGGTCATTAGTAAATGTACTTCTTCCCATTTGAAGGAGAAAAAATTTATGATGATTTTTCTAGCATTTTGTGTTCAAAATCTGTGGAACTCAGGTATAACCACAGCCTAACAACTGGGGAAAAAAAAAAAAAAAAAAAAAAAAGACAAAAGTGCATATAAGAGATGTGGTGCATTCAAAATTATTAGCTGTCACATGATAGCTGGCAGGAGAAGAGTCATACCTGATCAAACAAGTTATTTCCATAAAACGTGTCTGTGCAAGTATCACAAACAGAACTCCCTTACTCATGAGAATAATGCCTTTGAAACCACGTGAGCAAGGGTTGCAGAATCAGTCCCACCAATGGTGAAATACATATGGCAAATTATTAGTTTCAGGGCTGGTAACTTGGTTGGGGTTTTTTGGTGGTTTTTTTTTTTTTTTTTTTTTTTTGGTAGTAATGTACTAAAATATGTATAACTCTACAGCAATTTTATTATTTTATTCAGTACAACTTATTAGCAATATACTAACCAGACACACCACTCAGAGATTTTAATGAAGGTTTAATCAAGCTAAAAATCAAGGCTGTTTCTCAGGGTACACTAAAATTGGATACATAATTTATAATTTATTTAACCTCTACAGTTTATCTGTCACCTTTCTGTAAAGCTCTGAAAGGTGCTGTTAAGCTGTACAGGCTACCATAAATACTGCTGTGCAGAAGAACATGTGATAAGAACAACAGTTGTTTCCTCTGGGTAGTAAAAGTTCAAATATTTGATAGTCATCAAAACACAATGGCAGTTTTCACAATTGCTCCTTTTTCCTGACCCAACACATATCCTTCATCAGCCACAACTGTTAACAATAGTACTCTGAAAGAATGAAGATGACTCCAGAGTTGCCAGGTGAAGTAAAGCTGTAAAATCTTTTGAATGGAGGTATCTTAGATACAGTAGAGTCAAAATTTTTGTGAACTTTGACACATCAGGAGTGTGCATCAACCAAGTAACTGAGCAAAATGAATAGTCACTAATGCTACAGGAAAATCCAGAAGTGTTAGTGGGCTGTGCAACTTGCCAATTCCAGAGACCTCTGTGCTGCATTAAACAAGTAGGAACTCATCCGAATCGTAACTCGCTTTTGCCAAGTTCTGTCGTTTGCTTGGCAGATGCGCCGTGTTTATTAGTTCTACTTTACTGTCACCTAGAATTACTGGATTATCTTTTCAAAGTAGTTCGGAGGATTTCACATTCTATAACAACAACAACAACTTTCCCCGATTGTAACATTTCTGGAAGGATCAGTAACAAGATGTTTCTAAACATTTACACTAATACTCTGTGTAAAATGAAAGCCACAGAAGGACATTGCTATAATAAAAATCTTACTCTTTTCAGTCTTCAGGGTCTTAAACCTCTACATAATTTTAGAAGAGCAGCACAGATGAGTAACAATAATCCAAATGAAAACCTGATTGCCAGAGTAGAAGGGCCTCCATAATTCTTTTAAGTCCTATCTGGGTACTTTCTGTACCTTGACAAATACATCAGACAGTAATGCCGCTTAACTATAGTCTCAGCTTTCCTTTTACAGTGAGAAAAACAAACCCAAAGAAAGAACAACACTTTCATCGTGCACTGACTCAGGCAGCACATGGAGACTCAGACACAAATGCTCTACAGGACAGGTATTCTTTGTAAAGTGAAAGAACAGGCTGAGTCTTGAATTTTGCTAAGGTCTGCACTAAATTTCATGCTTTTTGCTTAAATGTAAACACAGGAACTGGTCATCTCCGAAGCGCTCTTGCTAATCAGTTTAGAAAAAGAAATTTGCTCTTCACATTCCCACAATTGATTAACAAAAATAATAAAAAAAATTCTAGCATGCTAAGATTTTTATTAAAAACTGTGACTCCTTAAGTAGTAGCCAAAGACAACATTCACCTGAAAAGTCTTTCATTGAACATAGCGAGTCATTCTGAACATCAACAGACTGGAGAAAGTCATAATCAAAATAAACATCTGTTAGCATTTAATGATAAATTAAATTATCTGAATAGAACCTCCAGAAGTGCAGTTTAAAATAATCACACATTTAGTTTTTATGCTGTTTCTCAGTATTTTTTGGGGGGAGTCATTTACACTGTAAAATGTAATGCTTTGCTGAGGAAGATACAACTGGCATAATCACAGAGTTTACAAGTATTCTTTTAAAATCTGACTTACCAATAAAAGGAACAGAAAAGCAGCAGTTCGGTGAGGGAGCCAATCCATGGCATCTGCCTTCTGGGGTACAAGTCCAACTGAGTTAAGGTTACAAGTCTGTTCCTTTTCCCCTCCCCCCACCAAACTCTGGTGTCTATTTAAAAAGACACTCCGTAGATGTCTGTATACTCAGCTCTTCAAGGTGTCTCTGCCTCCCTCTGAGGGAAGCACTGAAGATGCTGTATAACAGAGTGTCTTTCCCCACCCCAAAACCCTGGGCTGGTCTCACCTGAAACGCTTGACAACATCATTATTGCTTGCAGGTAAAAGCTGAGAGACACACCTTAATTCTTATTGCACTGAAACCCTTTGTTGGATACGAAAGGGTACATTTTAAAAACAGAAGGCAAGCTTTGCTGGTAAGATACCAAGTGATTTATAAATTACTCACAACATAAGGAATCATTAAAATGGTAACTTATCATTGCTTTGAATGCAATTACCAGTTTTCTCCGTGCCCCGAGTATAATGGAAGACCTTAAAATCACTAAATATCACTGTGAATAGTATGGACTGAAAGAAATTATTAGTTTGAATTAAAATAAAAGTCTACTTGTTTAATTTCACTTGTGAAGAAG
Organism: Florisuga fusca; assembly: GCA_038090715.1. Taxonomy (NCBI): domain Eukaryota; kingdom Metazoa; phylum Chordata; class Aves; order Apodiformes; family Trochilidae; genus Florisuga; species Florisuga fusca. The sequence continues at coordinate 18,590,991 of JAAWXA010000005.1, forward strand.
TCAGTTCCATGCACATTGTTCACAGAAGCGCAGCACTCGGAGCAGAACGGCTTGTCATTCAAGAGGTAACATTGATTTGGGAAAAAAACCATAATGTTTTAGTCATTGGACCACAAGAATATCTGAAGCAGAGGAAGGAGAATTCCTACTTTCACCAGCTGCAAAGCCTCCTCATGCCATACCTTTCCCTTCCTAAGGGCTGTGCTCTCAATGACGTGGTGGAGAGGGCCATGTACCCATGCTCTGTGTCGGGGAAATGGGAGAGCTGCTCAAAACAACAGCAAAAGGAGGATGAGCTGCACAGATCCCTTCTGGCCTCATTTTGCATGACAGGAGCACAAATATGTGAGGGATAGGGAAATCAAAGAGGATTCCCCACTCAGGTCAGCAATAGGTCCCTCTGTTCTTCAGCTGAAACATTTTAAGTCCCTCCATGTGTCCTTGGGCCAGTTGAACCTCATGTAATAGGCAAGAAAAAGACAGATTTAACTTTTGCTGTGCCACTGAATGTGGGAGGAGGGTGCATGCTTCCTTTCCAAAAGTGCAATATGACTGGTGTGCTCCCGAGCCTGCCAAGCCCACCAGGGTACTGGGCACCTGCCAGAACTGAAGTTAAGCTGGCAAAAGAGGTGCCAGCATCTCTGGGGTTACTAAGCACCTACCAGGATGAGGTCCCATGCTGCTGCTGGGTAAGCAGCTTTGCAGCATACACACTGCTTATCATGGGTCCTCTGCTGCCTTGCAGCTGGCTGGGGCTGCCAAAACCAGTCATGCATGTCCCTGCTGTCACTCAGCTTTTGGTAAGGAGCTCAACATGCCCAGCCCTGAGGCAATCTGGGTCAGGCAATGTTAAATGCATCACATCTAGATTTTCCCTTTTCTGGGAAATTTTAAAAAATGTGAAATTTCCTTTTAGATTATGTAAAGTTAAAAAATTATTTGTTGCACATAAAACAATTGTATATTCTTCTGTGCAACAAACCATCATCTTTCAGAACATTTGCTTCATCAAGTATTCCAAAATATGACAATTTTACAACATTTTTCCTTCTAGATTTTTCAAATATTTGCTTTGGAGATTTTATATATTTAATTTTGTGGAATTTTTAATGTTGCTTTTTTATATTTTTAATGTTACATACCATACCATCACACTATCATTAATGCATTAACACATAAAATATCCCTATTACTAATGCAGTAGTCAGTGGGCCAGTATTCTGGCATTGCAGAGGTAGTTCTGTACTTACTATTATAAGGGCAAAGATTATAAGGTCAAACTTGGCTTCAGAATGACTGGTTCTCAGACTTCTCTATAGACCTTCAGAGAGTTGAACTAGTAGACTGTTGCTGGAGTGTCCTTGAAAGAAGATTGATAAAACATTTTATTTAGATTATTGAGAACTCACTGCATGTGAAAGCTGTATTGGAGCCTTGACAAGAAACCAAGAAAGGCTGAAAGTGTGTATTACTCAAGTTTCCTCCTAGCAGTTCTGAATTTCCATTTTGTCCACTGAATGGAAGAAGTTACTTCTTGCAAGTGTAAAATATGCATGTTCTTTCACAGACCAAAATATGTTAATTTTGTGGTGTCAATTTTAAAATTATTATTATTTTTATTATTGCAGAAGATAATTTGATCTACAGAAGTTGATAACATGCCTCAAAGAGTCCCAGCAAAAGTGAACATGAAACATTTAAACACATTTAAACCCCCCACAACTTAGTTTAAAAAGAAGATTACCAAAATAGGTACAGTAGTTTGATCTAGCTTGAAGACAAAATCCTAAACTGATCATTAGCCTTTGGGAACACTGGAGTTAATAAGACATAATTACTGGCATCCCTATAACAATTATTTTGTGCTCTTGGAGCTTTTCTGTTCTTCACATTTTGTAGCAAGATTTTTGTGTTTTTTCTCTTACCCCTGTTACCACCATACAGAACAGCAAAGGAAAGGGCCTTGGACCTTTAAGGTGCCTTCCAGCCCTAACCAGTCTATGATTCTATGGTTGCGTAAAGAGAGCTGTGTAATTTAAATTATGATTGTCATACAACACAGTTTATTAAAATTTCACTTTTCTTTTCATGGAAAGAGATTTAAAATGTATTTTGGTATCTAAAAATTCAGCCAGTCACCTGCTGGTATTGGAAAGCCACCTAGGAGTCCAGTTCCTGTGACTCCCATGTGTGTGAGGTAACTAACATATTTGAATGCTTTGAAAAACATACTTTTCCTGTTGCAGTGCTTCCATTACTTTTAAAATACTGTTCTTGCATTATTTTTTTAAAATGAGGTGTAAGCTTTTAAGCCTCCAAGACAGCATCATCAGCCCAAGCCCGCAGCTGATTTCAAATCTGCTTCATCCATATTTGATGTAGCACACATTCACACACACACACACACACACACACACACACACATATATGCACACACACTTAAGTCAACATTCTTTTTTAATATTTTCCATGGTGCACAATATGCAAGAGCGAAAGAGAGCTTCAGAGGACCCAGAAAAAAAGACCAGGAAATAGCAAAGAATGACATGATGAAGTAATAAGAAGTATCTTAATTACAGGAGATTCATTACAGAAGAGGTAGGGATATTTTTGTATTCTGATAAAATTTGGGTACTCTTCATATTTTGATATTCTGACAACAATTTCATGTAATGTGTGAGGGTAGACCTTCTACAAAGTGGCTAAGTCATATGCACACAAAGGTTGATTTTTTTCTCAGAATCTGTAAGTTGACCAGTGAGAGGGAGACATGCAGAAAAGTTAGTGATGCAAGGTACATGAAAAAGTGGTAATAACAGTAACACAGTGCTGCTCTCTGCATTTAATTTCAACAGAAACTACCTTAATGTTTCAGTGGCTAAGTATGTCATCTATATGCCAAAATGTGATATATTTTTTTCAGTTGATAAAAGTTCTTGCAATACTGTGATTATTAATTCTTTAAATTAGTACACTCCATTCAGAAAAACTGCCTGACATGTCATCTATCTATCATTTGCAAAATGCATGAAAATTAAAGCAGTATTAGCTGAAGTTATCTATAAGCTTGTTTTTGCTACAGATGTGTTGAAGAATCAGTATCATCCTACAGTTTGATATCACTACAAAATGAAAGTCTATGTGATTTCTTTGGCTTGTTTGTGTCACAGGTGTAGGAGGTAGTTGCTGATGATAAAGAGATAACAAAGCTGTGGATAAGAAATTCCTACTGCCACAAATTGATCTCCAGCATTTGCATCAGTGTGGAGTCTGCAAAAAAAGCTTTGCTCAAGGAGACTTGATCCTGGAGAGCAAAACCAGCTCCTGAGGCTTCTTCCCCACAGGATGAGTGGTGAGATTACCAAGTGGGAATGCTAAAGGACTCAGGGAAATGGGGTGTCAGACAGACTGTCTGAATCAGATGTGTGTTGCAGGTATTTTCATACATGGCTAACAATAATGTGTTCGTAGGCTAAAGCTCACAACTTTAAGAACTGAAGTATAAGGGGAAAACCTATGAAAGAAACTACATGTGCTTTTAAAAGTAAGCATAATAGAGTCTGGGATGATAAGCACAGAACTGGCTTATTCATAAATTTGTCATGATAGTATCAAACTGTTACACATCAGGCTACTATGGATGTCTAAACTTTTAAATTAATAGATATATCACAATAATGTATTCATTTTAGTTATTCAGTTTCACACATCTTGTAAAGCTTTTGTTTTATAGCGATATTTATTTTTCAGTTAAACTTTTTTTTATGCTTCACTTCAGTTGGCTATATTTAGAAGAGTTTCTGATTTTTTGTTTTTTTTCTCTATAAATTTATGTTAAATATTTTTAGGTCTTCTTTCTTACATAAACATACTTATTTATACAACTTTATTTTACCCACAGCTGTGAAGAACATGCACATACTCAGCTGTGTTAGATTCTGCATATAGTTTTCAGATTTCCTAAATGCTTAAAACCTTCATTTTTAAAAGATGCTAAACATGCAGAGCAAATGGTGACATGAAGGAAGAGCTGGGGGTGCTAAGCCACGGGCAGAGGATAGGCAGGACAGCCCCTTTGGGCTGTAGCAATGGCTTGGATCTACTTAAGATAACCACAAACACACCCCTAATACTGCAGTCTCAGACTTAGCCTTGAGTGAAAGTCTCCTGTGTGGGAAGTGAAAAACCCCAACAACTTAAATAATTAAAATTTCTGCTCTAACCTTACCCTCTTGATTAAAGGAAACATGTTTCCCCAGCAGTTACCTGGAGGATCTGTCATTTCTAAGTTAATACAGGCCCTCATTCTGAAAGAGTAAGCCAGCCTAAGACTCTCCTAAACTATGTGTTTTCTGGCAAGCACCCAGGAATACAGCTTTAGATTATTTTATCAGTGCTGTTTTCAGACCTATATGGATGGGCTAAAAAGGAAGTTTCTGTAGTAGCAAGAGAAAGGAAATGAGAAATGCTATTAGTTCCATCATAGCGTATGATGAAGTCAGCACCATTCATCCTACTTAATATGAGGAACCCAACCTAATTAATATTTAATATGAGGAACCCAAGGCACAGCAAGATGAAGTGATTTGTCTGAAATCACTCAGTAAGCAGGGACAGGACTATGTCTCGCTGCATTTTAAGATATTTTTACAAGTGGCATATAGCAGTGCACTCAGCTCTGGTATATCTTACCTCACATTTATGGAGATGGTGCTCCTGGGAATTGCTTGACTGGTAAAGCACACAGAAACACTTTGCAATGCTTATCATATATAGGTCCTTGTTTTGTCGTATACTTCATGTTTAGATATATTTTGGAATCTCATTTGAACATCGTCAGGATGACTGTTGCTGACAAAACTTCTATGGAGTGTGGGCTTCTCTTGTCAAAATTATTTCAGATTGCTAAGAACCCAGTTGAGCCCTAAATAATTTCTCTCTTACAGAAACAGTTCCTATGACGGGTAGGATCTCTTGTAATCAGTCAACACCATGCATTATATTAGCAGCCCATTTTTCTGGATATGAAATTGAATGTTAAAATGTCATTTAGGCAGGACAATTTTTCAGTTTCCTTAGAATAGATATTTTTGCACCTATTCATTTCAGCTAACTGCTGTTCCATTTTTAGTAACTGTTGATAATAATAATTGCAATTTCAGAGTTGCTGAAGATGTATGGGGCAAACCCAGGAACATATTCAGAAAGACAGCCTTGCAACTAGAAAAGTTAAATGCGATGCAAGGAGGAGAAGGTAAGGAAGAAAAACAGTGTGTGGAAAGGAGAAAGATTAGAGCAAGGAAATCATGAAATTGCTCACTCTGAGATGATGCTTGCCTTCTCTGCCAAACCTTTGAAATCAACAGCAACAGAAAAATGTCTGGATTAATGATTACAGTTAGTACCAGTTACCTGGGTAACAGTTACTTGCTTCATTTTCAAGCAGTTAAGAGTCTCCTGGATGCCATCTTGTTCTGCCAGTCTGGAGTACAGTTTTCCTTTCATTTATAATGAACAGCTAGTGAGTTTTATCTTCTGGTTCACTGATTTATCTTCAAGTTCACTGATTCTAGGGGTTGTAGTGGGGTCTAGGCCTACTTGCAGGTTAATGTTGCCTGCATGTGTTATTGCCATGACTCCCTTTGAATGATGGGACCCACCACTGAAATTTAGTATTAATGCCCTTGCTGTCTCTCTAAGAAGACAAGTGGAGGAGCATTTCCTAGCTCCTGGGCTCGACTGCATGGCCCAGGAACTCTGCAAGATCCATGTGGAAACTGTACCACTCCTTTCAGTTTTCTGTGTAAGGCAGGTCTGCAGCCACAAAGAACAGACTTCTTAGACCAAATAGAAAATTTGTTAACAAATCCCCATGGTGGCAGCATCTAGGAGGTGATAGCAGAGGACAAATAAGGTGCTGACCAGTAAAGTTCTTTAGAGGTCTTGAAGTATTGTGGAGGAAAGTCAAGGAAATCTTAGAGGCATGTAGCCCTTCCTGGGTCTCTCAAACCCTAAAGTTACCCTCTTATCCATTATTATCTCCTGAGGAAGAGTTAATTCAGGAGTCAGAATTAATCTTGCCTTCTGGAGAAAATTTTTGGTCAACCTGTTCATGGGCGGATGACCTGTGCAGAGATAACATGTCTGCGGGTATGTGTTTAGTTTTACCAAACAATCCCAATCTTTGTCATTTTCTGCCACTGTGCCTTTTCTATGTTTTAATGCTGATTGATGCCTTTTTTGTTTGGTTTTCAGAAACACCTCAGATGCAGCATCTCCTGAAAGGTCCAAGGGTGGTTGGCCTTGGCCTTGTAGCAACCTAGGCCTCCAAATCAGTAGCTGCAGTTGTGTATAAATGCTTTCTGGTATTTTTCCAGAGTAGATTTTGTTTTTGTTTCTGGTGGAAGAATATCTGTTTGTAGAATTACTGTGCCTTTTGTCCTATCTCACTTTCACCAGAGAACAGCGAGGCCCAAGACCACAGCTCTGAGCAGGAGGCAGGAGTGTTGGAAGAAGAAGGCAATGGCTTCCTGGCACAGACAGAAATTCTAAATGCATCCATCATGAGCAAATATTAGCTTAAATTTTAGTTCAAAGTCAAACATAAGGAAGGAGACCCTCAGTAACTTCTGCACAGTTTTCACGCAGGTATCACAGAAGATAATGATGCTAGAGACTTACAGTTCATATTAATGAAAGATGAACATCTTGTATTCCTTGTGAGACTAGTGAAGTCATAATGATCTATATTTTCACTAACTTCAGTCTATTTCAGAGACGCTTAGGTATGAAAACAAGAATCCAGAAGCAGGGAACTGAAACCAGAGAAGAGGAGTTCCTGTTGCTGAGCTGAAAGAGGAAATGATATTAGTACAAGAAGGTTATACAGGTCAGTGACAGGACCCCTGTGCTGCTTTACTGCAGGCTGCTACTATCTGGGGTGCTGCATGGGAGGAATAAAGCTGCCTGTAAGTGGTCTGGTGTCTCCTATTTACTAAATAGAGAAAAAAACCTATAAAGATTCTGAAACAATAGGAGAAAGAAAACCGGTTTTCTTCAGACAGTAAGCAAAGGTTATGTGAGTGCAAATTAAATGGTCTATATTACGTTTGGGTTTTTTTTTTTAATATTCACGACAGCTAAAACATTATTTGCAAGGCATAATTAACTTCCTTCTTGTTAATCTAATACATTGGCTTACCCACTTCATCTGGAGTCAGTTTAGAAATCTGTTTCACCTGATAACACGCCTGACTTGTTTTGGGCACGAGTGAAATTGATCTACTTTCCTGTGCTGTTCCTTTCCTTTTCCTTTCCTGCCAACCTCTTGGCAGTGTTTTGAAGCTTCTGGACATAACCCACTGCAAGTTTATATTACATAAGTGGGGGTTGGAGACAAAGAACCAAATTCACAATATAGATAAATAGATTCAGAAGTAAAGGGGACACTGTTCTTTGTGTGACTTCAGGAGCACTGGAGAGCAGTTTCTCACCTTAAACCATGGAAAAGTAAAAAGCAACTTAGTAAAAACAAGCGTGAAGAAATAGTTTGGCTTCTAGAAATATTAATAAAAAATCTTACTTCATTAAAAGCTATTGGAAAGTTGGTCTTTACAGTACCTGTGATAGGCAGCTAGATAAATAATGAAAGATTGTTAGAATTAAAAAGACTAATATTAATCACAACATCCATCAGAAGCCACAAAACTTGTTTTATTAAAGGGCAACGCTGTATTGGGTATTATATTGTGCAACAAAATCAGAGGGAAGTCGCCTCATAACTCCTATGATTAAGCCTTTGTGTCACAGTGGTGCACAGAGATGCCAAGAAGAGGCTGCCCTCAGCATCTGGCCCCACTGTGTTTTTTGCTAAATAACTCATACTGACATGGTCTCCCTTCTGAGGAGATCACAGTGCAGAAAGGAATTTGCAGCTTTAGAAAAGTTTTCATTCTCAAGTAGATCTTTTAAATCAATTGTAATCTTGCTTTCCTTTCTATCCTCTGAACTTTATTTTTATGCATCAGTATAAAAATAAATTTTTTTGAGTAGATTTTATACTCACTATATAAATGCTGTAAAACAAGTCTGTAATTATTCAGGTGATATTATGTCCCTTGTATCCGTGTACACACCTGGGTTATGCACCTGGTGTGTACAAACAGGCAGAGCAGAGAACAAATGCTCTCTCAGGATCTTCAGCCCTCTGCCTCCCTCAAAGGGTGGGTAGCACTTCCCAAAATTTTTTGTCTTATATTTAAAACAAAATTTCTGTGCATATTTGGCTTCAGACATCCTGCAACCATTAAAGCTTATTTAAAAAATTATAAATCTACTACTTGTATTAAATTGTAAATATTTCAACATTAATATATCTTCAGTTATTTATTTCATTTTTTTGAATCATCAGGTGTTACGTGAAATATAATTTGTGGTATATGATTACATTTCTGGAATTTAAATAATGCCAATAGCCTATATTATATCCACAGAAGCAAAAATATACAAAACCCCAAACAAAAATAAAATCCAACCAAGCAAAACCAAAACACACACACACTCACAAAGAAAAGAGAGAAAGGCATGTGTGAAAAGTTAAAACTAGGATTTGGGAACACTATATGGCTAAACCAATGTAGATAAATAAAATCCAGCCCTTCTGTTTACATCGGGCTTTTCAGTGGCTTCAGAGTAAAACAGTAGTATTTATTTGGAAAATTATCTTCTACCATATATTCTGTTTAGCTAATGATACATTAGAAATCTCAGGAAGTATTCTGCTTTCAGATAAGGAGGAGAACCCATTTGCTGGGAGAAAGAATAATTATAATCCTAGATTTAAGGAAGAAAATAGTCAAAGAAGCAAGAAAAACAAGACAGAAGTTCTAGTAGCTATAGAAGCAAGCTGGAGCTGCCCAAGACCAGTTCCAGGACAAGTGGAGGCTCAGCCTCAAGCAACAATTCTAAAAGCTCTTACCAAGTAACAGGCCCATAAAGTTATGTCAAAGCATCTAAATGGCGTAACTTTCAAACATGTCAAACGTCACCAGATTAGTGCTGCTAAAGTCAGGCCTGCTAATTAGAAAACCACGTTGGGTAACAGCATCACAGCATCACTTCAAAAGAAGCTGATTTTTTAAGAGTCTAACTTCAACAGCCACTAAAAACCAAAACACCCAGAAAATCTTGGCTTGGTAATCGGAAGCATGAACCTCTACACTTACATGATTTAAAGGTGAATTTCCTTTAGATGTTGCAAAGTTAGGCTTCACTCTCAACAGGTTTGGCTTCAGGTAAGAAAGTGGAAGAGTAGAAGCATGTCTGGGCATAAAGGACAAAGTTACAAAAATGTATCTGGAGCCCTACTCCTCTCTTCCATTGTGTCTTCCTCACCTGACTTGCTAACCTTTTGCATATGGTAAGGAGAACTTTTTCTGAGCTTTAGGAAGAATTTCACTGACTTCAAGTGTTGTTAAAATGTGTGGCACTTGGTTTGATTTTGCTAGCTGTTCTCTCAACTAAAAAGAAATATTTATACTGACATTTCACACAGTGTGGATTTTAGATTAAGTACGGTTTTTTTTTCTGCAGTGTGGATTAAGACCCCAAAGTATGTTCATTTCTCCTTTTGATATCAGTTGCAGCTAAAAATTCCCATTTTACCTCAAAAAAAGCTATTTTCTGAAGGATGTTTCTACCTCAAGTATGCTGCAGAAGTTCTGCATTAACAGTAGGAAGTGGAAGGCATGCAGGAACACGTACTGCCTAAGAACTGGAGAAGTAAACAGCAAGGACAAGGTCTGTGTGCAAGCTTGAAAAGCTCAACATTCATGACAGGATAATTTGGAAATTTTTAAGATGATATATGTATATATTTATGTATAAATGTCTTTCAAGTCCATGATCAGCCCCAAATGAGCCAGGAATGTAGCATAAACTTACAAAAGAAACCTTACCATCTCTGCTTAAATATATTTTGCTAAAACATCCATGAAGTTAAAAGCCCAAAGAATGTTTTCTTGTTATCCAGTCTTACTACTTCCAGTACCCAAAGCTAAATCTCTGTACCACAGCCCTCTCATCCTCTCATTCTCATCAAGAGAATATGATCAGAAATCACATTTCTATCTTTGCTCAAGCAAAATCCTGGATAACTGTGTTATCTTAGCCACCCTGCCAAATTCTGCACTTGGATCCTTCACCCCCTGAAAGACACTGAGCAGGACGGGCAGATGAGAGGGTGCTCAAGCGAACGACTGGTGAAGACGATGGTTCTGAGGAGGGCTGTGTGTTAGGAGTGACACTAGTGGTGGGCACCTGCCATGGCACTGGCATGCTTTAACTCTGGTTAGCAGCTTAGAGGAGACATCTAAAGGTTTTTCATCAGTGGGTTTTAAATGGCAGGGCATTTTAGTGAGTTTTCCCCTCCTGTTTTCTGTTGACTAAGCATATCAGACATAACTCAGAAGAGACTGCTTGTCAGTCTCAGCACTTCATATATTTACACTTGTTTCTGGTTTTAATTATCAACAAAATACCTGATTGGGCTATCTGGTACGGTGCCTTGTGCTACCTCTTTCTAGCATCATTTGTGGAGATCTCTTCCTTCCAGGTTATGTAGGGCTCCGGCCTTCTGTCTCCATCTGCAAGTTATGTAAGAGACAGACAAACAGACTTACTATGCCTTCAACTCACTGAGTGGAGCTAGAGGAGAGGTAACAGGAGTTTTGCTGGGGACTGCTCCTCACAAATGCCTTCATGTGTTATAGGAGTAGAGCTAACTCCATAACATCTCTTTCTTCCTGGGACGAAGGGAAGGGTGAGTGAGAAAAAGGAAATCAATGCATTTCCTTTTAGGTTTTAGAGCCTGTACTCTAATTAATGGAGTATGTTTAAAGGTGATTACAGAAAACCCAACGCAGGCTTTAGATAGCAGTGACCAGATATTTGTAATGCTGCTGCAGGGCATGGCCAGCCATCCTATCCTCAGCTGCAGCCTTTGCTGAGGCTCAGGGAGCATTTACACTTTCACAGAAGTAACAAGCCAGCTGTCATGACACTACATGGGAGTGTGTTTCCTTCTTTTCAACTGACTGCATAGAGCAGCTATGTTAGCCACAAGCAAAGCATGCAGTTTCTTGTCTAATCTGACTGCTCAGGCATTGACTGCTGTGTGAATTGCATGACTAATAGCATAAGGACATTCTGAATCCAGCCTTATTCAAGTATGAACTGGGTCCCTGAAGAAGTAGCAATTTGCATGGATGTTTTTGCTGTCTTAGTCATAAGGACTTCAGGTGCTGCCCTGCCCCTCCAAATTATTTTGCTGCATAGATGCCCATGTCCTTTTTTCAGAGCAGATCTTTGTGTTGTAGCCTGCATCTGAGCATTGAGGCAATGAGAAAGTGGAAGTAATATGGCCCAGCAACCATCATTAAAATATCACCATTGGCAACAGTAACTAGTAAGTCAAAACCATCTCTCTAATAGAGCGCATTATTAAAAACTTTAGTGGTTTTTAATTGAGAAAAAATAAGGTTGTTTTCTTTTTCCTTTGAAGAGGGAGAGCCATAGTATTTCAATACTCTGTGACCAATAGAAAATGCTGAATTCCTAAGTAGTGACCCTTGGTCTTTCAATTTCAACAACTAGCTTTTGTGAAATCATCACAAATTTCCACATCATCCACAAAAAATATTCTAAGATGTCAGATTTTTAAATTTATTTTCCTGAGGAAAAAGCCAATGCCCAGGCTTGAACCTGAAATACATTTTTTAGCGTTTTCTATAACATAATTTCTGGTTTACATTTTATTCACATAACACATCCTCTTCCTTAATGCAATGGCACTGTTATTTTCTGGTTTTATATGAGCAGTAGTAATGTAGGAATCTGACCTTTTTTTATGTTTCAGACAAAGCCTATGAAGCACTATATCTCACTGAGGATTTTTGCATATTCTGTGCTTGTATACTGAGTTTGTGAGAAGATGCCTAAATAAAATATTAAGTGGAGATAATGATATAAGAATGCATCAAATCACTAGCCCTAGACATCAGAGTTCCTTCTATCTTGACAGCTTGTGTCTGAGAGTGTCCAACAGAAGTTGCTTAGTGTAATAGTCAGGTTCAGAAAAGATCTCACATGATCTTTTGGTGGTTAGGAACTTCATGAGCTGGAAATTGCATCCGTACAGCTATGCCTAATAGTATTTGATACACCTTTCTGCCTTTAATTTGTTTTAACACTTTTATACAAAACATCCTCTGGCAATGAGTTCCCCAGATTTAGTTTTATGTGCAATATGAAAAAGTTCTTCCTTCTGTTATTTTAATCACGAGGAATGATTATTTCACTGAATGCTCTCAGAGAAGCAACAAGTAGTTGCTCATTAGTCACCTCCAGGTCATTTACTGTCATTCTACAGAACAATGGCAACTTACACAACAGAATAAAGTGCATACCTTCCAAGAATGAGTATTAAACTTCTCTTTTAATCAAGAGTCAACCTTCCCTGTAAATAGCAGTCATTATGCACCATTAAGGATGAGCAGGATGTGTTGCTGGAAATAAAGATCATCGTGTTTTATCACTCCAGTTGTTCTGGATTCCATCTTTCATCTCTGGGATGTGACTGACCCAGAGATTATGGAATTCAGGAGAAAGGATGTCTTTGAGTTTGCTGAACTTTGGAACAGGTACAAGAGGAAATCTGCTTCTGTAGGTGAAATGGCTTTCCCTAATTTATGTAATCAAGGAGAACAAGAAGTGTCTCTACAGGAGGCTTGAATACAGATCCATACAGTCAGAATCCTAATTTATATGAATCATGCTTTTAATTCATTCTCCTGACACAGGTGCATTTGGGCACTGTACCAGAAGACCTGATGCAGCCACCCTTGCTAGGCCTTGCAAATGCTCTGCTGAAGAACACACGGTGGACATTTCTCACACCTCTATATACAAGAAATAAATCCACACAGGGCCTAAAAGGGATCACTAGAGGCTGAGCAGAATTTAGTAAGTTGTGTGTCTGCTATTGGTATGGTGCAGCCTGGTTCCCACAGCTTATCATGACTGCTCCGTGTACCAGGTTTCCTTTATATGCCTCCAAAGCCTCAATTCATATCACCTGCCTTACCACCTGCATCACAAATACATATATAGTCACTAGAGTGTAATGTGCTCTAGACAAATCAAAGCTGAGCCTCCAGAGATGGCTCTTTCTGCCTATTTAGAAACTTGTAGTGCTTCTAACATTATGCTGTTTACACTGGTGTCTTTCCTGTGTGGGTGCTTAGTCAGACAGGTGGGATTTATTCATGTCTGGGTTCCAAATTCTGGGTGACCTGAAGATGTGGCCAAGCCTTATACTGGTCATGTATCTCACTCACTCTGCATTGCTCCATCGTTCCTGTGTCAGCTTCTGTTGCAATCTGTTCCATGGACATCTCAGACAAGTTGCTGAAGAACATCTAGACTGGGTTGGGTTCCTATTACAAGTCTAATTAGAAGGAAGCAATTACTGGGATTACATGTGTGAGTGAGATTCTATGCAAGCAAATATCCACTTTGGCATTTATTGCAGCTTCTCTTTTTAAATACTTCTTACAGAAATGCTTGTCTATCAATTTTGATTAACTGTGTATAAAATGCAGATATTCAGGTTTGTTATAAAGTTCTGTATTTTATCCAGATAGGTCCTTGTCATAAAACTTACCTGTTTTTATTTCTTCTTGAATCTCAAGAGACTAATTTTCTAGTTTTGTCACCATAACATGGAGGAAAGGCATTGCCTCTCTGCAAAGTTTTAGTTCCTATTGCTCTCTGTTTAATTAATACATCTTTTACTACACCTCTTGAAAACTCCTTGCTCTCAGTTTTCCCAGATAATGCCCACCACAGCAGCCACAGCTCCCAGCTTGTACAGTGACAACAGGGCTGGCTCTGAGCATGGAGGGAGCAAACAGGGCTCCAAAACTGATGCCAGGTGCTCAGTCACGCTGTGTGTGTTATCTAAAGGATGCATCACAATTTTTAAAGTCATGCTTCCATTAAATCATTTGAACAATCATTCTCAGTATGCTAGAAAAGCTAGAGAAATATGTTTGGTTTTTAATTTTTTTAAATTTTTTTTTTTATTTTCCCCATTCTGGAAGCTTCTATGGCAAAATTGCCTCTAGAAAACCCATTTAAACCAGCAGATATATACTTTTAGATACTTTTTAAATATTGTGTTCATGGAATTCTGGCTAAGATGGTTCAGATCTCAGCCATACAAATCTAAATGTGAACATTTTTCATCATTGTCTGGGACACCCCAGCAGTGGCTGTACATACTTGCAGGGTTAGGTGCTGAGCCCTGAGGTATCTTGGAGGTCTCCTTCAGGAGAGAACGCCTTGTCACTATGCTAGGTCCTTCCCTGGCACCTGCTGTATGGGATCTTAACCCTCCAGAGTTTTACAGCCCCAAACCCATCTTCCTCTTCTGGTGCTCTCTCACAGCTATGGAAAATACACAAGTTATTCCAGGTGCTGGTTTTGATAATTTGATATATCTAATGCAGGTGTCAAATATGACAGCACACTTGAACACACATTAATAAATTAATGAATATAATGGGGACATATAAACACCTTGTATATGCCAAAAGATGGTGAGGTACTTGTGTAACCTTAGTATTAAATTGTCTGCCATTTGGCTGAACTGACAGTCATTCCCTCCTCACCTTCCCCCTGCATACATTCCTCAGCTATGTATTGAACTTTAACCTTAAGAGAAAGCTGCCTCTTGTAGCAAATTTCAAAACAACAACAACCAAAAAACCAAAACCACATGCCACTGACCCACATGTTGCCATATTTGAGCTTCTAAGACACCTTAGATCCACATGGATTTCTTCCTGCACAAAGATCAAGGGTGAGAAAATGAAATCAACATGAGAAAAACAGGTTTTGAGAGCAAGGGTATGTATTAGAGTTCTGTATTTCACACCAGCATTTTGTTCTGAAAAAGTAAATCATTACCAGCAGTTTATGCCTTTATGACTGTGATGAATAAAGGATGCTGTCAGAAGAAGCAAAGAGTAAACACTGAAGAAGTGTTTGTCATTGTTAGATTTAAAACTGATGCCTCAAGAACAACAACAGCAACAAAAAAAGAAATAGTTTTCATGCTATTGGCAAGTTATCCGTGTTATCCATTTGGTTTCTCAAGAGTATGACTGTGTACATGTAATTAGACAGGGAACGAGAGTGGTGAAAACGGAGAGGTGTGGCTTTGTAACGCTGAGTACAGGCACACACCTCAGAAAAGGTCCTGCCATGTGGGAAACTGGTAAACAGTTTCTGTACCCCCCGTTCAAGGTGAGAATCTGAACTCTGGTGAGGCTGAACACTTCGTCCACTGTTTCAGCTGTGTACCTGAGGAGTGCAGGTCTGCCAAGACAGCTTTAGAAAGGTGCATGAGCCCTAAGCATACTTCAGCAAGACACAGGCTTAGGGTTGACTGGGTGAGTGCAGCTCCAGGAAGCAAGGCTCAGGATGCTGCATGTTGTGCAAGGATGTGCTACTCTGCTAACAATACAGATATATAGTCTTTTTGCCCTCCCACCTTTGGACTCTGATCTGACTGTAACAGTGTTTGCCTTTTTTCTTGTTAGTTAATACAAAGCCTCTTTGAGAAAGAGAATCTGGGTTTAGTCATGGTTATAAAAATTACAGTGAGTTATAAATTTTTTATATTAGGAGTGATGGTATTAAAAATGGTAATAACCATTGGGAAACAAGAGAACTTCCGTGCGGTGTGCAACAGAATCTTTCTTGAAAAGAAATATTTATTTTTTCCCCTAGAAGTGATTGTTCAGATACTTCAGACTTGAAAAGAACAGCAGAAAAACACAGAACTGTTCAGAATTTTGAGAAGCCAAAAGTAAAACCCTGTTAAAATAAGTATTTGGGTATTGAACTAGGTGGCCATAGGAAAATTTTATATGTTGGTTGTCTCCCTGTGAGGTGCATGATCTACTAAAACAACCTAATAGTCTTCTTGTTGTCAAAAACCCTAAGAGAAGGGTAATAAATCCACCTCACTCTACCGGTACAACTGGATTTAGAAAACTGCTGAGAAAGACAGTGACACAGCCAGCAGTTTGGTATGGAAATTGCTAAGAAAGCAAAACACAGACTGTCATTCTCTTCAGTGAACATAGCTCTTTCACCTTATACCACATCCATAGGTTAGGGATTGAAACGTATGTTCTAAGAATCTTGTTAACGTTCAGTCATGATTTGTCATGAATAAAAAGCCAATCCTTAAAACAAACAAACAAACAAACAAACAAACAGAAAACCAACCCCAACCAAACCAGTTCCCAGTATGGACACTATCTCTTTGCTGTTCAACACTAGAAAATATTAGCTGATATGTTTATACTTGTTGGCACAACCTTGGAGTCTCTTACTTTCTGGAAAAAAGAAATTAACATTTTGAAGTCTGATTTTACCACAAAGTTGAAATGATTAGAGGAAACATCATCAAAACCTTCCTATTTTTCCAAATCACTTCAGGTTTGATTCTTTAACCTAGAAAAGTATATAGTGCAGGTTCAACTGGTTTTTGGATAGAAGGAGGCCATCTGGAGAAGTCTGAGGAATGTGCAAATAAGTTATCTGTGGTGTCTGTGGTGAGCTGATTTTGCACTTGATATTTTTTCCTGAAAAAGAAAGTTACCACCTTCAAACAAGGTGGTTACTTGGCTAGTGCCTCTGCACAGACACAGCAAGCAGAACAGAAGGGTTGGACCACCATTACCAATGGATGAATATTCATAAACCCTGACTTTCAGCCTCAGTTGCAATTTCACAGATGCTTTTCCTGGTCTTCCTGCCTGTGCTGGTGCAAATGGCACTCATATGGAAAGCAGAACAGGTGAATCTGTACAGGCTGAGAGAGTTGGGGTTGTTCAGCCTGGAGAAATCTGCGGAAATACTTTGTAACAGCCTTGCAGCACCTGAAGAGGGCATATAGAAATAGGACAGGAAGCAATAGTTCAGATTGAAAGATGGTAGATTTAGGCTAGATATTAGGAAGAAATTCTTTACTGTGAGGATAGTGAGATGCTGGTATAGGTTACCCAAGGAAGTTTTGGATTCTTCCTCACTGGAAGTGGTCAAGGCCAGGTTAGATGGGCCTTTGAGCAACCTGGTCTAGTGGAAGGTGTCCCTGCTCATGGCAGGGGGGCTGGAACTAGATGACCTTAAAGGTCCCTTCCAACACAAACCATTCTATGAATCTACAAGTCCTCTCTTTGTGTTGGTCACTGTTACCTTTCATTAACCTACTGCACCAATTTCCTCTCAAGCACCTTTCCTTTGGGGTGTGGTTTTCAGAACAGCAGCAGCCGCCAATGTAGTAAACTCTTTCTCCCCTCACCCTGCTCTGGTAGGTTGCTACACCAGATGAAGCAGTTCATAGTTTTAAGGCTAGAGGGGACCATTACAATAATTTTCCTTGCCATGCATGAGAAAGAGAAGACATCATTCAGAAATATATCTGGTCTTGACTTAAAGCCTTTACGTTCTGGAGATTCAATTGCTTCCCCTGGTTATTTGTTTAATATTTCTGCCTGAAAAAAATTTGCGAAGTATTTTCAGCTTGCGTTTCTCTAGCATACAGACTCCATATTCTGAGTTTTGCTATGGATAGTATGGTTTACTTAGTATGTTAGTTATGGTTAGTATCGTTTTAATTTACTAAAGTTAGAAATCAAAACCTTCCAGTCATGTACAGAATTATGGCACATGAAAATACCTGTGGAGCTCTCTGCTCCTAGTCACAAGTGGTAGCACCACCAACATTCACAGCTTGCTTTTCCTCCTAGGAAAAAAACGTTGTGAGTTGCAAGACCTTCTCTTCAGCCTCTGTTTACAAAAGTAGTCTCCATCTTTTAATCAAGAGCTCCCTGTTTAACTTGTCTTTGAACTTGAACCATGCAATTAGATCTAAATGCCAATTACACCTACCAAAGAAGACTTCCAGAGGAGAGAGGTGAAGGAGATGGGCAACAGCCATTAAAAAGCTCCTAGTGATGGGTTGTCATTGCAAGAGTGATTGATGTCTGTATCTGAATGTTCCCGTACCATTTATTTTTTACTCACCATAATTCCCCTGCACAAGAGGCCACAGTCTGCTTTGCTCTCCTTTCTCCTTTTCTCCTTATGCAATCACTGATTGGAAAAGTGGTCCTGTAGAGAGCTTACTTTTCCAGGAATGAAGAAAGGCAACAAGTATTTCTGAAGAAGAGGAAGGGGATGTTTTTTGTCTCCTTCCACTTTCTATACTGGGTCCATTGCTAAGATTGGAAACTCTAGTTGGAGGAACATAAGATTTATGGCTAAAGATGAGAGGAGCAGAGTGATCCCAAACCATTCTCAAAATCTTTGGGGTAAAGTCTTACTGCATTTGAGGACAGTACCAAGAAACCTCTTATGGTTTCTATATATGCCTTTCTCATATGCAGAAGGGAATACACATATTTTAAATACAAATTCTGTGTGTCTTGCTTTCAAGGACAGAAAAAGAAACAAAGAAGAAAGAGTGCACTGGAATCTCTTTCCTCAGTCTGTAAGAATCTTTAATTTGTTCAACTTCATGCATCTCACTTGGCTCTATCAAATAGGAGCACAGGCTCCCTGTGTAGTCAGTGGAGAGGAAGTCACTTGGAGGAGGTGAATCAGAGCATCCAAGATCTTAATTACTCTCTGGAGACACTTATCTCCTCCCAGTGACTATAGAGGGAGGACAGGATGACGACATGTAGCACGTCAGAGCATCAGCTAGAGGACTACACTGAACTGACTTTCCATCCTGAAGAAATCCATTGTACAGATATTTCTTCACTTTACAGAAGTTAATCCATGTGGTGTCACTACATTGTGACTAAGTAACACTGCATGACTTAAGGGAGCTGCATGGCAGGTTCAGCTCTAAACTTTGTATTTTGGATGTCTTTTGGCATCACGTTCCCATTTTGACTGTGTTTAAAGCAAATATAGAAATGAATAATCTTCTCTTAACTCCTAAGTAGTTTTCAGTACAGGTTATTTACATAAGTATTAGCCACATATTGGTTACATAGTCATCTGCAGATGCTGATCCATTTCTGGATGCTTAGCACACAGCTAAATCTGTCTCCTAAAAAGAGAGAAGAATGATTCCTTTTTTTAGGACCTACATGTGGTTTGTTCCCTCACCCGTTGCCCTTCCTCTGTAACACAGGATCAGGCATCTACTCGCATATTGGCTTCAGTGCTTTAACTATCCATTATTTGGAAAATACTGCCCTTTTCTAGAGCAGCTGTCATAAATCATACTGGAGTTCAGCACCATCACGGTGCAGTCCATCCAGGTAAAAGACAAATTGCTCACCCCTGAAAGTATTTTCAATGAAGTACCAAAGTTTTGCTTGGTGAACTCCAAGCAGCTTGTAGAAGTGCAGAGGCTCTTATTCCTTTACATCTTCTTTTGTCTTTTGTCACTCTGTAACTCTAATTCATCAAGCAGGACATGTAGACTTCCAGAGACAAACGAATACCACACATTCCATCAGACTCATTCTCCAGAGTCCTTTTAGTGCCTTGAACATATGATTGTTTCAAAGCTTTGACAGCTGGCTGGAAAAAAAAGCCTCAAGGCTTACGTTCTCTTTAGATACGCTACCAGCCTAGTTCTGCATAGCTTGCAAAACAAGCTCTAGTGCCTATGCTGCAGCTGAATTTATGAGAAAATCGAGAGTGGTATGAGAAAGAAAATCTATCCTATTATTTTCAAATTACAAAGTCATTCAACAAGGAGGCAATCACACCTCTGAAACTTGGAAATTAGCTATGCAATCCACAGCAATGTCAGCTGAATTTTTTTTTTTTTAAAATTTTTTTTTTTTTTTTCTAGAAATTGTATGTAGGTTAAAATATGCAAATTTTGAGCATGCTTGGAGACATGGGCACGAGCAGGGTGAGTCAGTCCTGAGAGCTGGCATAATTCAAACCACCCTAGCCAGTGTCAGATGCAGTCACTGAGCCTGAGGGACAGCTGAGCTCCTCAGTGAGGGGATAGGAGTCTGCACAGCAATTTCACAGTGGTATGCAAGGCAAAGGAAGTGTGAGAGAGCTGTGCCTGCAATTCCTGCATGTCCACTTGCCACAGCTATAACTCTCATGAGGTTATGGCAGTAGTCAGCAGACACCCTAAAGATCCATGGGTGTTTGAGGGCACTGCATTGCACTCGAGTGCTGTGCTTGGAAGGTTATGTGTGCTAGGGACTGTAGATGCCTGCATAACTGACTGCCTTTGGGCTGTGTTGTGGTTTAGTATGGTAAGAGTTAAAGCAATGTTTCCCTCTGCAAAACACCATCCTGCTTTTCCTCGTACGAGGTGTCTCGCCCAGCCAGAGGAACAAGCTGGGCCTGCAGGTTATATCAGCCTTTGAACTAAACTCTATCTTCAGTTACACCTCTGTGAATTGGAGTAAGTCTTGGACTTCACTGAAGCTAGCTGGGATGTTTCGTTGCTGTTACAGAGCAAAGATGACAACTCTAGAAATGTTTCAGAGTTTCAAGAGCAATTTCCTGGTACAACAGCAAAGGGCCAAGTGAAGCGTATGATTATAACTGTAATCATCTGGTCACCCTTGCTTTCTCAAGCCAAATCTTTTAAAAGAAATATAAATTTCTGATCAGGTTTCTCTAATACAGCACTTACTGGTCAGAACTGAGCTACAGCTTTAAATAGTCCTGGTACTCATAAGGCTAAGGAAGCTTACATTTATTTGATTTACTGACCCTGTACAAGCATGGTGGTTTTTTTTTCCTATTAAAAAAAAATGTGGTAGTAGAACTTTTCTGCAAGAGAGTGGTACAGTATAGTTTTTCTTCCAACTTGGAGAAAGATAAGAAGACAGGTCCATGAGCTATGGTAATTTTGCATGTTTTCCCTAAAACAAAGGATTTTATTGTTGTTTCTGAAAGAAAATATTTTTTAAAACTATTTCACAGGGAGAGATGCATTAGCAATAACTTTGGCTGAGAACAGCAGAGGAAACCTGTGAAGCGAGAAACAACAGTTCATGTAGAAACTTAGTTTTAATAAGATCAAGTTTTGCCCTGCTGTGTTTTGAAATTATCTGGAAGAGCCTGTTGCCTTCCACAAGAACAAACACAACTAAAATTACTAACGCAATGACTCTACTTAACAAACAGCTTAATACCTTCAGACTTTCTAACTGGGTGTGGAGGTGTAATTTGCTCTTTTGGATCTTTCTGCTTGGACAGAAGCCAATGTAAACTCCTCAGCCAAGTCACCCTGGTTTAAAAACCATTTTCTGAAGCTCTTGGTTCCCAGGATAGCCTGCTATCTATGTAGTAGCTGGAGACTCAGATACAATTGCAAAACTTCACTGGGAGGCTTACTCTTAGTAGTCTGTAAAAGCAGAAGCACAGGCATGCTTTAGAACACACAAATATCTATGCAGTGCACCTTGGTCCTTCTAAGGTAATGAAAGGGTATATTTACAAATTGGAAGTGCATTTTTATAGGTATTAGCACAGATGTGCACTAAAAAGTCTTTTTCACATGAAGGCTGCATTGTACTTCTAA
The DNA here is from genome assembly GCA_038090715.1 of Florisuga fusca. Classification (NCBI taxonomy): domain Eukaryota; kingdom Metazoa; phylum Chordata; class Aves; order Apodiformes; family Trochilidae; genus Florisuga; species Florisuga fusca. Next base: position 18,612,646 of record JAAWXA010000005.1, read on the forward strand.
TGTCATTGCACATCAGGTGTTGTTTATAATTCTAACTGGTGAAAAACTCTGCAGTGAATTTCATTCACTTTTGCATTGTCACACTGTGAATATTTTTGGAGGCCCAGCAACCAGTCATAATCTTAAAACTCTCTACTTCTGGCTAAGAGACTGTGTGTATTTTTACTTACCATTTTATAAACACGCTTGGACATTCTTAACCTGTGAATGCTGGAAAAGTTCCAAGGGTCTTGTGCAATGGCATTGACTTTTTTTCCCCCCAAATAAACATTAATTTGCACTCATCAAAATATATGCTATACTTTTATCTGACATGTAAAGTAGGCAAAAGTTTAAATTAATTTAAAAATTCAAGGATTTAAATAAATAATTGGAGAAGCTTATAAGCAGCAGCTAATAAGATGATCTTTCTTATCATTCTGTCTGATCTGAAAGGTCTGTAAGTATTTATGGTTTGTAGTCGTAGCCTTTGTGAAAGCTGAGGGTGGAAGTTGGGAAAACAGATTTCTGAAAGCATTGTACTTTAAAGAAAAAGGAGTAGGAGGAGGAATAGAGCAGTGGGTTCCTCACCTTTTTGTGACATTCACCAGTGATAAGTGAATACAGAGGTAGGAGACAGACAAGCTGCTGGTGCAAGAAGGGTTCACAGGAGGGACTGAATTCTAGACATGGCCCCTGCTGTGTCTGGGCACATTCTGCTTTATACACTATTACACTCTGGGGTCTTCCAAAAGTCACAGACAGAAGGAAGTCACAGTGCTCGTTTCCACTCAGTTTAACCATTGGCCTTCATTGTGTATATGTATTTTATTATTTTAAAAGGCTTGTTTTAATTATTATTTTCATTCTGATTATTTAGAATGGCAGGGAAGTAACACTTCCCATTAGCTGGGAGAATACCATTCAGCCATCCCAGGTTTCTTCACAATGCACTCTAAAATGTTTCCCTCACTTCTCAGTCCACAAGCCTGTCTGGGGTGCAAAGTGGCCTGGGTGAAAACAAAACCACAGCTTTAATACTGACGATACTGCAACCGCACCAAAGATGAGCTAATTCTGCTTTGGCAGAGCTGGGGCCAGAGGCAATGCAGTTGATCTCTGACAGCTGTGTTTTTGCCAGAGAAAACTGCTAAAAATTTTTTTTGGAGTGAGATTTAAAGAAGCTGCATCAGGAACTCCTCAACACAAGTAGCAGGCTGTCAGCACTGGTGTCATTTCATCTGTGCTAATATTGCAGATGTTATAGGAGCACAGAATATTCAATAGCAACTATCCTGACTTTACGGAGCTTATATACACATTTTTACAGAGTTGTTTGTTGAAATCTTTCTGACCTACCTGTCAAAGCAGGGATTGCTTGCTGTAGGAACTAAAAATAATGAGGGTAAATTGCAATACTAAAATTAAGCAGAAAAAAAGCCTTTTGAAGTATTGCCCTGCGGGACTAGCTTAGACTAGCTTGGTCAGGTTTGGGAAGTGTTAGAAGACAGAGGATCTGGAAAAGCAGAGAATCTCAGTTCTGACATGAGAGAAAAGACATTTTACTCATCTCATCAATGTCGGATGTAAGTCTGAAAAGACAGAGGCAAACACTCTACAGGATTTTGATGTGGAAAAAAGCATGTGTCAAGCAGGTAAGCTAAGCATTATTCATGCTATTTCAATGTATTTAAGGCATGTTTTCTCCTGATTGCTTTTTTCCAGTTAAGCAGTATGTGCTTTAAGGAACCAGCTGTTTGCTGGGTGCCTCTGGGAGAGCAGCATTCCAGTAAAGGTGCGAAGAGGCTGGGCCAGGCTGGTCTCGATATCTTAATGGGACCAGAAAGGCAAAACCTTGGTCTGAAGGTTTCTGCTACAGTAGCCTGACAACCAGAGGCCTGAACTGAAGTGGGGAGAGAGTCCTGTTGGACCGGAAAATATGCTCTGCATACCAGAAGTTGCCTAGGAAGAAACAAGGGCTAGTTTGCAATATTTAGGTGTAGCCATTATTAAGGAATGATGCAAATTCTTTCTTCCAGGAGGAATCACTGAGGAATGTGGCCTTTCCTTACCTGTGCCACCCTGCATGGGGTGGTTTGCCCTGCTTACCCAAGTATGAAATGCAGGACTCTCTCTCTCTCTGAAAAGCATGGCTTTTGAGATATGGGGATGGAGTAGAACCTGTGTTCCTCTGGGGGCAGAATGAGACTTTATCTGACAGTCCTAGGGACTTTGCAGGAGCGACCTGTATCTTTTCTCTTTTTTTTCTGATTTGTATCTAGTTAAAAGAAAAGGCTTATCCCATAATCTTTAAGCTTAATGGATCTTTCCCCCACCCCTGATTTCTCTACGGTCTCAAGTGCTTGTTGCCAAAGGCAGTTGCAAAAAATATGTGCTTGTGTAAAAATGTGTGACTCATGCCTCTGTATAGCTAGAGACAATGGTGGGTGAAACCCTTTTCTCCTCCTTTTTTCTGCCAGTCAGCTTGCACAGACATAGGTAATAATTATGCACATTAAAGTAAAAAAAAATTAAAAATAGTTGTAGGCAAATGTTGACTTCCTACAGCATTTGCTTCACATTAGGAAGACAGATGTAAAATGAACAAAGAAGAAAATGTCTTCATGATATGAGAAGTTTTACAGTGCCTGTATTGTGTAAAATAACCTTAGCGAAACAAAGAATCAGGCCAAAAATGTTCAAATATCACAATTTCTGGTACATAATGCTTAGAATAATGATTCATGGAAGACCCAGTAGTGTGAAATGCTAAAAGGATTCTAAGGGAAAGGAATTTCTTCTAAAGTTGTACAGCTCCAGAAGAAAACATGGGAGATTCTCAGTTCAAACCTTGAACTAACTGCTAGCACAAAACTTACTATCAGTTGTACATGTTAAAAGGTCATGTGTGGCACTACTGTTAAATTAACACCTATAATTGCACGGTCATGTTGTGGATTTTTGCATGCATTGAAGGCTGGATATTGATATGCTCATGATGCTGCCACCTTCAGGAATGAAGTTTTATGTAAATTTAAAGTCTCTGTAGTTGTGAGATGTAATAACTCTAGTGGTAATCTGAGTTTATCTAATTTACCAGGTACATAAACCACCTTAGATCCAGGCTGGATTGCCTGTTCATCTGACAGATCATCTCTGAATTCAGTCTTCACAGTGTAAGGCTAAGAAATTCCAAGGCAATCTAAGACTGGTTCAACTAGAGTGCCAAGGGACCAGGTAGGGGTGTGCCATGCTAAGCACAGACCAAAATGCTATATGAATGTGTAAATTGAGGTAAATCAACTCCTCTTTCAAATTACTGCTTCTCTGTCTATATATTCCACCAGATAGATCAAAAGGGTTAGATGTTCAAATGAGCCTTGGAGACATAGTCTGTAGCAAAAAAAGGTGCTGAACTGAAATAAGCAAGTTATTTTTTCCAACCTTTTTAGCTATTAGATATTTTCAAATGCATCTGCACTGGAATGAAAAGAGGATCCTTCAAATTTTTAAATTCCATTCACATCAGAATAGTAACTACAGTAGCCCCATAGTAGACTTAGATAGGATTTAAGTCTTAGATAGGATTAATTTCAGTCCTTGCTTTGCATAATTTAGAACAAAGATTTGTCCCAAGGTCTTTCCTATTCCAGGTAGGTAACCTATTCAGTTGGCTATATTAAACTATGCCTTGCTCAGGCTCTTTTATTAGATCTGTTTAACCAATGAATGAATCTTACAAAGACTATGTTCACAGTGTCACAAGAGCCTATGTTAATTTATCTAACTTTCTGGTGTCTGCAATGTCTAGATCTGAACTAGTCACACAGGTAACATAGGGTCACCTAGTGATCACCTGTAGTCAGTGGAAGTAATTACAATCAGTGCCACATAGGGCAAAATTAATCTGACCAAATGTAGGCATATAGTTTAGGATGACATATCCATCTATTATTAGCCAGATCTCTTCTGACTATAAAAAAGCCCAGTCTCAACTGTTGGTGTAGTAAACATTAATTTAGTCCAACAAGTCTCAGACATTTCCCACATTAACTAAATTTTAAGGACTGGGTATTTGGGAACAAAGGCTGCATGTTTCCTTTACTAATTTTCTCTCATCCTCCTAACCTATCAGACCTTGTCCACACACTTATCAGATCTTGTCCACACTGTAAAAACTATTAAATACTTTTTGTTCAGCAAGCTTGATTCCGTGAGTGATGTGATTTCTGTAGGATACAGCTTCAACTTGGGTTTGTAAGCAAGTATTGTCCCAATTTTCTTCTGTCCTTTAAACTAACTTTATAAAAACTTAATGTATGTGTTTTATTACTTAATTTTCCTACATATTTGCTCAGAAAGGGAAACCTTCCATCTAAAACTGAGCATGTCCCGTAAGAAAAGGCTTTCAGCTTATGAAAGGTATTTTTTCTCATATCAGAAGAATTCATCGATTCATCAATTAATGCAGCATTATGACATCCATATATCATACCTTTAATGTTATCATAAGGGAAAAAATGTAAACATAATGAAAATTATTATTATTCTCCATGTTATGGAGTTACCTAGGCCAGTCCCCATGTTATGCTGTTTTCCAGACAGCATAACATCATAGCTTTCCAAACAGAAAGTTAATTATCCTATACGAAGAAAAGAAACCCCAACAACTCTGTAATATCCTTGTGTACCCTACAGATTTTATCTGCTTCTAATATCTTATGATCTCAGTTTTATAATTACATATGGGTACCTAAAATAGGACTTTGCTTTGAACTGCTTGAAATGCAACATAAAAGCACACTCCAACTTGGCTTGCTATGATATTGGAAGGTAACATACAGATAAATTAATTATGGGACAGAGGGTTTATGTCTTGCCAAAGGCTATACCACAAACCCAAGAAAGCCCAATTGAACTTCTTGCTCAAGCCAGAGGGATTCTTTCTAGTGACTTCAACAGGAATTGGCCTGGATCCAGAAAAGAAAGAAAGGATGCTATCAAACATCAACAACATCAACTGTTTTGCCTTGATAGGAACTTGAGACAAATATATTTTTGGAGTTACTTTCAACACCAAGAGAAGAGCCTTGGTGGCATAAATACATGGATGCGGCCTCACCCTCTAATACATCCCCTTCTGAATATGAAACAAACTGGTTGCAGTATAAGTTTTCAGATATTGTCCTTTCCTTTGTTTGAATGCTCATGGAATGTAGCCTCTGGTTTTACAATTACATACAGTAACAACAATTTTACTACAGGAAGGGATAATTTCTATGTCCAATAGAAAATAAAAGATCTCTGCAAGGTACTTTCTGCTATAGTGGATGCCCTCAACAACATGATTTCATTGTCCAGTATCTTCACCATATGCAATAACTAATGTATCAAAGACTTGAAAGGCCCCATCCATTCCAGCACATTCGGGATATAAATATCTCTTATTTTTGTTCTTTACCTCTCCCTTTTAAAGAAAAAGAGTAATCACCTTCTCTATAAATAAAAACATTACAATGAAGAATAGAGAATTTTGTCAGAGGCAGTTTGATTTTGTAAAGCAATTGCAGATTAAAGTGCAGATAGTTGCAGTCAAAAATGAAATGTATGCTTTATTAAGAATGTGAAGTAAGACTCATACTTTCATTGACTAAACACGCAAAAACCTAAAACCAGACAAAAACTCCAGCCATAATTTTTTTTTTTTTTTTCTGGACACAATTAATTTCTCAAGAAGCTAACAGAATGCATTCACACTTTATATAAACCAAGTATGCCTGGTTAATTTAAACAATAGAAAACTTACATTGTTGTATGACAGATTAGTCAAATGGTACTTTACGTTTATGGACTTCAGAAAGGATGTGGATGAGCTGTGGTTTAACACACCTCATAACAGAAGAATGTGGAGCCTGGTTTGGAGTCTTTAAAAAATAAGTGATGAATTAAAAACCTAGCAAATGAACCTGTTTTTCAGTAGGGAGAAAATAACTTATTAAGAACTGGATCATCTAAATATAGACAGAAATGAGTCTAACAGTTAACTCTGAAAGCAGTTAGTCCAAATTTAGGGGCATTTTAAGTAAGTTATTTATATGCATTTCAGATCAGTTTTCAGATAGTAAAGGTATAGACCAAGTGCAAATCTAACAATAATAAAATGTTTTTTGTTTTTGTTTTTGTTTTTTTTTTTTTCTAGACAGTTGAATTTACTGTTAGAAGTTCAGAGGCTGAAGCCCAGGGCCCTGGGGTTCCCATCTTTTATTCTCTCCCCTGACATTGATTACTTCTGCAATTGAAGAAGTGTGGTAAAGATCTCTTTTGCCCTCTCAAAGGGACTGTTGAAAGAGCTGTTGTGAATACCCACATAGCTATCGTTTCTGCAATGCTTCAGGCTTCCCCAAAAACAGACTTGCAAGTTATGGTATCCTAGAAGTAATACAGAACATCACTATTTGACATGCATGAAGTCCTTGAGGGCCTTCACACAGAGAATGTTTAAGGTTCTTTGGAAATATATGGTTAATTTGTGTGTGTATCAGTGGATCACTGAAGCACAGGAGAAAGAAAAGGGACCAGTAGTAGGAAGGGCTGTGGTGGATTTGGCTGTTCCTTTATCCAGGGTGGCCAGTGGTGCTCTCAGAGAGTACTACTTCTCCAGGGGCTAGAGAGAGGTGGGAGAGGTAGTCCAGGAGGGTGAAGGTAAAGAAAGCAAGCTAGGCAGGCATGCTGCCCATGTTCAGTGGCTGGGAGGCGCTCAGAAACCTCATGGAAAAGGCTCTTCCTCTGCTTTGTCTCAGACCACCTTACCTCTGTACAGAGATCCTCCCATTTTCATTTATCTTGAAACTACTTCCCTCTTCTTCCACTTTGTTCTTACAGCAGATCTGAACAAGTTATGGTGCCTCCTCTGTGTCCCCTCTTTGCTGGACTAAGAAACAAAAGCTCTTTGAAACTGTTATCATAGGCCAAGTTTCTCAACCTTATCACTCTTTTGTAGACATTTTTACAAATGACCCACAGGAAGTAAAGACATATCAAAGATTAGGAGGTCAGAAAGTTGGGTTGTATGTCTTATAGACAGCCCCTTTGTTTATATATCAGGGCTATCAGGAGAATAATGATAATTTGGTTGTTCCTATTTGTTTTCCTGCAGTAGCTGAAAACCTTGGATGCAATTCAGCTCATGGTCCTCAAAACCTTAGAGCCTGTTTTTCATAGTTATTACTTATTCTCCATCTCCTATTTGTGAAGCTAACTATTTCAATCCAGAAGCAGTATTTTTTTGATGTAACTCAGGAGGAATTGCTTTCTCCTTTAAAATTTGAAACCTACAGAGACTGTGGAATAATGTTAAAACCAAACTTGCGATTGTTTGGTTCAGAATAGAACTTGTTCCCATAGCTACAAGTTTTCTGGTTGTGGATGTCTATTTTGTGTTTGAATGTATTTGTGTGGGTTGAACAGAGGACTTTGTAATGTGGAAATCATGTTGATAAATCACTACTAGCATTTGTATGCTAACATGCATGTTGCAGCTTGGCTCTCGTAGCATTCCACTAACACAAATCAGAGCATTCCTTGCTTTTTTTCAGTATGCATTAGCCTTGTTTAGGAGCACGACCTATCTCCATCTCTCTGAAACAAACAAACAAAGCAAGCAACAAAAAAACACAAACAAACAAACAAACAAACAAAAAAGGAAAAGAACTAGAACTAGTAAGAAAGCTTTTAATCTATATGGTTTTCTGAAGGTGGAATATATTAGCTGTTTAACATTCATTTACAGAATATGACTTGTTTTTTTCTTTTTCTTTTAATCTGGTTTTTTTTTTTTTTTTTTTTTTTTTTTTTTTTTTTTTTTTTTTTTTTTTTTTTTCAGGAAGAGAGATAAAAAAGGGTGAGCAAAACTGTCTAGAGGCAGATTTGGTCTGCTACATCATTCCTCATGGACTTCATTTAACCACACAAAGGGCAACTTAGTGTTTCAGATCTGAGTTGAATTTTCTATGATATTTGAGGGAATGGTTATCATGAAAGTGATGAACACACCAGGAAAACAAAAACAGTGAAAAGGACAAGCTGTCTTCTTCAGGTTTGATGTGGTTTGATATAATGTAAATATGGTGAACTGAGAAGAAATGTAGCAGCAAGCTTTGTAGAACTTCAGAGATTGTGCAGAACCTTATGGCACAGACTTTAAGAAGAGAACAAGACACTGCCTGTTGCTTAGCTTTGATTGAATAACACACTCCAAGGACACAACAGAAAAATAGTCTTGGCAAGTTACTTTCCACTTAATTTGCATGCAACCCAGTGTGTTTCAACAGGCATATAAATATTTTTGAAGAATAATGTGTAGGCTTGTTTCTCATTTCACTTCATTACTATCAATGCTGTTTCAAAAATCTCAACAGTGCTGTGCAGGTGTAAAAAGGTACAATCTATTAGGAAACAGGGCCCACTGTGCTTACAGTTGCTCACAGAATGTGCCATTAAGTAGTTACTCTCTACTCCATTACTCTCTATTACATCTTTCCTTGTACAGTCATTTATAATTTAAGAAGTAGCAATTATGTGTTTCATATTACAAGTCTTTATAACTGTAATTATTTTCTGTATACTTTCCAGAGGGAAAAAATTACTACATAAGCTAGAACGCTTGATTCTGAAGGTCATTTTGTCTGAGTAAGGACTGTAGCATTTGAATACCAATCAAAATATTTTGGAGGGCTGCAAAAGGAGCTAAATGATTCTGGAGACATCCTTCTTTTTATTCATCAAAGCATTTCCTGTCTGAAAGACTGCTATGGCCCATGACATACAACAGGATAATGCTTATAAAGTAGGTGTGAACGGACAGTGCTCCTGGGTGGCTCAATTTGTTCATTATTCATTATGTTGACTAATGATAATAAAAGGACAAAAATAGATAATATTTCTCATATGAAATGTGTTATTGAAATCTTGGATGTAATAAACTCATTCCTAAGAGTTATTTCTTGTCTAGAAATAAACTGTCTTTGTTGATGGTAATTAAACAAAATGTCAAATGTGTGATACAGCACTTTAACATTTTATTCTTTCCTAAGGTCAGTCGTACCCTGAGAGGCTTCTTCTTTAATCATGTTTGTGCCCTCAGACATTTTTGGCTTCAGTTTGAAGAAAATGTGCTGCAAAACAAAACCAAAAAGTTTTTGTCTATTAATATAGGTGGAACTAAAAGAGAGGACACCTTGAGCCACAGAGATGTCTCAGGGGGCTCAGCTGGGAAACAATTGTACTGCAAGACTGACAAGGAATAATTAAAGAACAGGTAAACACTGAAATACCATTGGGTGGCAACCAGACTAACACTAAAATCCACTAAACAGATAAACTGACAGATTTTCTGCACCAAATGAAGGCTCAATTAGTTGTTTTCAAGTTTTTGTATAAGAAGGTTGACCACTAATTTCTCATACAACAAAAATTGTTTTGAGATGGTACTATAAATCAAAGAAGAAATATCTACTCTAAATGATCAAATATTGTTATTAATTATACCATAAAACAGTGAAAGGGCTATACAAAGAACTGAAATTGTGATCTGCTTCTTACATGCATTACCTACTTAGCTAAAGAATGAGAAAAATTATATCATCAAGTTGTTTTCATTACTGACAGTAAATCACATTCCATTTGCTTTGGAGGAAGAAATTTGCTGCACTTCCATAAAACATCTCTCAAGAGAAAAACCTCACTTATGAATTACATAAGTAATGCACACATAGTCCAAATGCCATAAAAAGATGTTGCATTATATTTGTACTTATAGAAACACTGAATTTTCATTTGCTGGCTGAAGCCATATGATCATTTTGCTATCTGTATTAGCCATTCTTTCAAAAAATTTTTGCTTTGCGTATTATTTCTGCTGGCTTTAATTTTTGGTGTAGCTGGTATGGTACTTAAAAGACAAGCACCCTGCCTTTTGCTGAGTGCTCTGTTTTTTCTTAGCTCTCACTCCAGAGTAGCATCTGCTAACTCAGCCCAAGCCCTGCTCTGCCACCTGAAGTGGGCAAAGACAAGCCCAGCATTGCCAGCAGCTGACCATGGATTGGTTTGCTTCCCTAGAGAAAAGATGGAGATTGAGTCTACCCTGAGGAATGGGGTGGGAGGGGTGTTATTATATATTTTACTTACATTATCTGACTTAAATAGCCCAATAAAATGGTATTAACAACAAAGACCTTTTGTTTGCCTGACTACATAGAAATTATTGATGTTCATGAAAAATACTGTTTAGCAGTACTTTTGGAATAAATCATTCTCACTCACTAATCACAGTACGCTTTTTTTTTTTTTTTTTTTTTTTTTTTTAATTTTTAATTTTTAATTTTGTAGTGGGCATGTGATTACCAATACAGGAAACATTTAACTTAATGTTTGCAATTTTTATGTTCATTCACATTACATATTGCATGTATGTTGCATGTATTTTGTACATACTTCATTTAAAATGTGTATGTGAAATTCACATTTTCAAATAAACTAAAGAAATAAATATTTATTTTAACTAACTTAGGTGTCCATCGTGTTCTATTTACTGTCTGAAGGTGATAACCACAGAAGAAAACAAAACATCACATCACATCACATCACACGTTACTAAAATATTTCACCCTTGGCAAGCTCGAGCTGTTTTTAACACCACAGGATTGAAATATGAGCCTCCTGTGAGTGTGAAGTAGCCAGCATCTGCACCCATCAGGAAAGCCTGGAAATAAGCTCTGCCTACTTTTTAAAACAGGCGATCAGAGCATTGAACTAATGAGAACATGTAAGGAGCAGCAATGGAGTGTGGCCTGGCTAACCACAGCAAGTTAGGTACAATCTCAACTTTCTAGAGTGAACGTTATTGCAGACTCTTATGGACAAATCAGCAGTGATAAAGCAACAACTTAATTAATTTAACTAGTTCTGGTTTACTTAGAGTGAAATGTAAAGTTTACATTGAAGCCTTTAGAGCTTAATCTTTTCCTGTATATTCTCAGTCCTGTTATGTTGTCTATTTTTTTTTTCCAGTTCAAGAACTACAAGCACCTCATAATAAAATAAATACTGAGACATTTTAGAAGCATGGCACTGAGGGGTGCCTGCCCCACCTCTCTGTGGTGGCCTTCCCACAGCAAGGTCATAGAAGCACATGTGAACCAGTTTCTCAAGCATGGCAGCTCACAGCCTGGTGTGTTAATGTCAGCCAAAGCTGATGTTGGTTAATGCATCCAACCATGAATTAGAGAAGCCAAACACTTGCTCGATCTTGCTGACACCATGAGAAATCTGAGGCGGGAAGAAATTCTTACTCCTTCTGTCGTCTTGCTCCTTATAGGTTATAGAGGTTTCTCATCTTTTCCCACTAGGATTTTTTCCTGATGGGCACCATCATTCTCAAACCTGTATCTAAGCAGGAACTGAGTTTTTTCTTGGCTTCAGGCTGGAGTCTGTGTCATACTAGCACAGAATTTGATAGACTGCAGTTCATCAGAGAACAGGGCAAATGAGGGCGAAAACACAAAGAATTGATAGTGATTCTTTAGCATTCAAATGAGAAGTCCATGCTCGAGCCACAGCTTTTAAAAGCCACCCTTAAGAAACAGAGAAGCATGCTGCACCCACAGCAGGAACAGAAAACTATGGAAAAAGCTGTGTGGTGTGGTGGAAATAAGGCTCATGAGGAGACCAGGCAGTGCTCTGCCTCTGAGCTACATGATGAACAAATCACTCAGCCCTTTGGTTCTCTTGGCACCAACCCTGTTGTCAAAATTTTTAGAGTGCTTCAATATAGGAATCCTGAGCTAAATACTAAATGGAGTGGATTTTAGCTCTGTAACATCTTACCTGAAACATTTTGCCTGGGTCTTGAAAAAAAAAATGCTCACTATACGTGTTACTTGGTGTCTCTGCATGAGAGATAGTGCATAGCCAGGCAAAACCACACTCCCCTGGTTTTCAAGTCTTTTAAAAGTTTTATTGCCCATTAAATATTTGTTTTCTCAGCCTGAAGTTGAAACCACAGCACTGTAAACATTGTTAATAAGTGCTATTTGAGGTTTTGACTGAGACCTCACTCAGCTGTGGGTTTAGTTGGACTTTCTCAGAGAATCAGTCATGAGTCTGACCACAAAAACAAGACCAGGTGATGGCAAAATGCCAATTTAGTGCTGCTGGAGCTAAAAACCATTCAGGCTTTGTCATTATTCCCTGCTTCCTTCAGAGGGGCTGGAATAACGACCTTTAGAGGTCCCTTCAAACCCAAATGATTCTATGATTCTGTGATTATGGAGCGGAGCAGGAAGTGCCTCCAACCTGGAGTGTCTCTGAGGCTCCACTTCTCCTGGGACTCTGCTGAGCAGAGGGGGCAATAAGAAGGATTCACAGATATTTTTTGCAGTTTGAAAATAAGCAAAGTCTGCTATTCAGAGCCTTCTGGCATCCATGGGACCAGAAAACATTTATTTATTTATTTATTTATTTATTTCCATTTTCTCCTTAGAAATGCTCTTTTTTGTCTGAGATACAAGTGGACAAAATAATTGAATTAATTTAAAATGATCTATTTAAAAAGGTGAAAAGTCTGGTGAACTCAGTTTGGTGGGTGAGGAGACCAACTTTGTAATAATTTCGTATGAGAATACTTTTTCTGATCATCTGAGTGCTTTAGTATGAAGTTGGTATGCAATTTTTATTATTATCATTATTTGTTTTTTAATCAGAAGCAGTTATTGCTACACAGGGTGAAAGAAGAAAAGTTTTTTTATTTTTGACAATTTTTTGCAACAACATAGGCGTTTCCTGTGTATCTTTGCAGAACTTAATGATTAGAGGAAATCTAAAACATTAAGTATGAGGGTAGAAACTGTGTTTGGATTTTTCTGAATTACACAGTCAGAGATTCTATCACTTGGTATAAGACATTGGTATAAACAAAAGAAGAATGGGGCTAACAGTCTTCAAAATGGCAAACAAAGCCCCAGTTAATTCTATACTATTACAATTCTTACTGTATGTATAAGATAGACAGAGAAGTTCAGGGATTTGCCCAGGGCTGGAAATGCATCAGGGATTAAAATGGAGGACAAACCAACTGCCTGTCATTCAATTCACACTTCTTGTAGGCTGCCAGTAAATACCATATGCACCTAGATTAGATACATGAAACTATTTGACCCTTTCTTTTATTTAAAAAACCTTTCTAGAAAATGGGTATTATGTGTAAAAAAATAAAACACACAAGCTGCAAATGATTAAGCTATTTAATTTTACAGCCTTTGCAAGTGCACCTACTAAATGGGTCTGGAAAAGATTCTGCCCTGTCAGCACACTGATTGTTGTACATATTGTTCTGATGCCATCAAGAATGTGTCATCGAGTTTCATCTTTTGTGTGAAAGACAGAAAAAATAACAAACCCTAAAAGTGATTAAACCACACCAGAATGAACAATGGAGAAATGTAATTGAATGGTGAGCCTTAACATCCTTTGTTACCGTATATATATTTATATATATGAGAAATATATACACATATACACACACAATATACCCACACACATATGTATTTGTTGCAGTATGTATGCAAGAGTCAAGATTTTATCGCCTGCAACATCAGAATAATGCACAAACTCTGTAACATGGTTCTAGCTGCATAAAGAGAGATCAAAGATTCAGCCTAGGTGTGGCTCAGGAGTTTCATTGCTCAGGGCTAATTATTCACAAGAAGTCCCCACCCTAGAGAGTTGTCTAGCAGGTTTATCTTTTGGCTGGTAGACATTTTAGAGAAGACACTACCTAAGCTCAGCTATTTTGTATGTAGTATATAGTGGAATGTTTCACATACTTCAGTCATATTTTAAGCAGGTTTTTTCTTTCGGAAGTTAAAAGTTTCCACAGTCTTTATGATACTGTGTTTTTGCCTATTCACTGAAATCAGTTCTAGTAGGCTTCAGCATGAGCTCAAGGTCTCAGAACCTCCTCTCTGCTTCTGAGTGAGAAAACTACATTCACGTTGGTCAAATATCTCATAATATCTGTGAAATGGTTTTGGATGTTGTAGTGTGTCATACAAAATAGCTGAGCTTAGGTAGTGTCTTCTCTAAAATGTCTACCAGCCAAAAGATAAACCTGCTAGACAACTCTCTAGGG
>JAAWXA010000005.1:18626827-18687792 GCA_038090715.1 Florisuga fusca
CAGTATCATAAAGACTGTGGAAACTTTTAACTTCCGAAAGAAAAAACCTGCTTAAAATATGACTGAAGTATGTGAAACATTCCACTATATACTACATACAAAATTTCTCATTTGAGAATGCACCAGCTATCATTATAGATTTAGAAATTGCTGTAAGGCCTTTTTTAAAACCAGCCTCTCCCTTTATTTGCTTATTGAGTCATGAATGAAGACGGAGACTTCTTCAAGAAAATATTTATAACAACCATGTCCTTGTCATAGCTACAAGAAGGATTAGTAAAGAAGAACAATAACATTCTTTGGAGAAAATGAATCTGTCTTGGGCACCATATTGAAACTAAAGAGGCAGAGACAATACTGTTTCTTGTTGCAGTGCTCTGAATTTGTTCGATGTTTTCTTCTGGATTTATTTTTTAATGGTACAGCTGGACCTTTCAGGAGCCTCACACAATTATTTTAGCAAGAAATCAATCATTAACCTAATTTCTCCGTAGTAGCAGCCCATTTATTAAAATGGTTACCAATATTTTATTTAAACGAACTACTTTTTCCTAGCAGATGAGATTTAAGAGACTCTGGTTCTGCCTGCCTCTGCTCTCATTTGAAATATGCTTTATTTCTCCTCTTTACCTGGATTTCTGTAACTACCTTTTAGAAATATCTCAATGGTACTGAAACATATCAGCACCTGTCATATACAGAGTAGTGAGTAAGCTAAGCAGTCAATTTCATGAATATTTGAATTTAACAATGAAAGGTGATATTCTTACTCAGCAAAAATTCTCCTGGGAAACAATACAATTTCCATCTGCCCTGGGAAGGAGTAGCAATTTTACATAAGAGGATATCTGAAAAACTTTTTGTCTCCTAATAGTATTAAGAACATCAACAAATCAATAAAATACCTTTGTAAGGAAGGTGTCATTATGCATGTTTTGTGATGCAGATACTTTATTAGAGGAAAAGTAAATATATATGAGTGATGATGTGAGCAATTACTGGAACCAGGCAGGCTGGGTGTTTAATATTGTATTTAGTCCACTATACTACACCTGCCATAAAATATTGCATCCACTTATTAAGGGCTATCCGTGCATAGAGAGAGGCTGACGGGGCCACTGGATAGGATGCTCTAGTATGGCCAAAGGCCACCAAAGGCTGGCTTCCTGTTTACTGTAGGTAGGCAAATATCCTCTTTACCTCCATAAAAACAGTATTTTAGTCAATTAACTTCATTAGGTGTTAATAACTCCTATGAATAGGTAAATAGAAACTGTTTCTGTGTTTTGTGGCTTCACAGAATTCATCCTTTCAGTAAGATGGAATCTGTGTTGAAATGTCAATGCATTTAAAACTTTTGATACCAATTAGAAAGCTTTGTATGACCTTTTTATCAGAGTAAGAACACAATTATATTTAAATAATAGTTTCTGAGGTAGTTGTTCCATTTCCAAGTGGGATTCTCCCCTTTGTTCAGCTAGTGCATGATCTTGTCTATTTGTTTCAGTCTAGAAGATCACAAAGGTCTTCTTACACTGATGAATTCCTGTTTCCCTCAGTTTCCATCTATGATCTGTGTAATTGGAAAAGTATTGCATTACTATATTTTGGATGGCCCTTTCAGTCCTTTTCTGAGCAGACTAATGAATCTTTATGTTGTTGGTTTTTTTTCAGTCCAACAATGTGATGCAGAGGAATTCAAACAATAAAAGTGTAAGTAGCTCAATATTCCTGCAATTTTTATGTATTTGTTTATGTACATGCCCTCCTCACTATGTTACACCTGGTCTTTTGGCAAGAGTAAAGTTTTCTTGAAATCCTACAGAAATCAGTAAATTCAAAAAGATTTCTCATTATGATATCAGAACAACTTTTGTAAGTGACAGCAGCCTGAAGAAGGATATAGAAATTACCTGGGATCTTAGGAACAGGTGCAAGAGGATGGCTGGGCCCATCAGACCAGGTTTTCATCCTAACAAACACAGTCTTGGCACAAATACAGAAACAAACAAGAACTGTCAATGCTTTAAACACTTTATTGTGATATCACTGACTTGATTTTAAGTATTTTTTTCTTATGTGCAATATGAGAGCTGTGAGTGATGTGATGTGATGCTTAAGATGGTTTTAATCAGGACAATCAGGAGATCTGCTAGCAGGAATGAAGGCTGTTAATGACCACCTGCAAGCCTCAAAGGTAAAAATATAAAGTCTTGTGAGGAAAGCATATGGGTTGTGGTCTGAAATTTGATTGTCGATTATTAGTTATTCTATATTAATTATAGTACTTTTCTGTTCAGTAAAAATAACTCACTGAGAAAAGCTTATAGTAGTAGCCTCTTTCACTTGATGTCACACCATTAGTGCAGCTTTTTTTCCGATTATCCAATAGAAAAAGTCTGATCTAATTTGTAGCACAGGCTATATAAGGTAATTAGGTACAAGCTACATCACCTTGAGCTCAAATATGTGTGGACCACCATAGCCTGACTTTTAACTCCACTCAGATTGGTGGGGATTAAGTAAACATTGAATAAATAGTGTAAACATTTATTTAGTGTATATTATTTAGTATAAATAGCTCTAAATAAACAACACATAAACCAGCATAATGAGATGTCACAGTTTGCTAGTCATGTTGTCCACAGCACATATATCCCTTTTTGTCTGGGAAAAGGGAAAGGAGGGAGAGGAATAGGCAGCAGAGAGCTCTCCTGGGGCCACAGTGCCTCCTGAGGGTACCTAAAGGTGAGCTAGAGCTCACTGGCCATGTCTGGCTCAGAGATCTGACCTGAAATGTTTGTCATGCTAGTATGGAAATAGCAGCAAGGAGCTGATGTCATGCATAAACATGTGAACATGTGTGGTTCACCTGTTCATTCATACAACTGGAGACAGAAAATTAGAATATGAGGAGTATTATGGACTAAATGTGATTGGAGATTTCTAATTTTCCTTTAAAGTTGTGCATTTTGGAGGGGAAAGGGGGGAAGAAAGCACGCAGAAAGAGAAACTGGGTTATTTGAATACAGAGTCAGTGTTTTCAGGAACTTTGCAAATATTTAAGTAACTTAAAGCTACTAAATAAGAACCAGAATGTTAATTTTTTTTCATGAGCTTCTGCAGATGACTCACCATATTTTAACTGATTATTATACAAATAATGAACTATGAAGATAATTGCTTCCCTGGCCAAATGACAAAGGAATTCTTATTTCCAGTATATGCCCGATTGAATGCCAAAGGCATTGTACATGCTAAGGCTAATGCTTTGCTGCATAATAGACATCTACTGATTAGTAGTTCTCAAGCTTAATTTGATTATGGTATGATAAATTAGGGAGTGTCTTTCTAAGTAAAACTGACATAATTCTTTTTTTCGACTGGAACTAAAAAACCCCAGTGCTGCCAATATAGCACCTCCAGAAAAGCTAATTAGGTTAGAATTAAGGCACCTTTTGCATTTCATGAATTTGACAATTTTAAAAAAGAATCCCATTCTTCTCATGGGTGAGCGTTACGCCTAATTGTTTTCCAAAGTTACATTAAATAACATGACTACCAGGCTCACAAATGGCTCCTTTGTCTGTATTTCTCCTTAGGGGACATGGTGGTTTTTTTCTTTACAATCTACTATTGTTTTTATCTGCAAGAAGCCAAAGAAGACTGCCTTTGATGATTTGACTTCTGTGTAGGATACACACTTTTCTCTAGTTTGAACCCTAGCAAAGGGGAGGAAACTAAATTAATTATTTACCTGGGGGAGGTTGCTGAGAAAACTGATGCTGGAGTGTGACTCTAAGGGAAAATAGATGGTGAGTATATTGATGGTGTCTCACTGGTAACTGAGAGTGAGAGAGAGCATGAGGTTGCTTCCAGATTGCGAGTGGGCTCTGTGTTTTGGGAGAAGTTTTAACAGAGAGTGAGGGAAGTGTTTATCTCCTTTGGACCTAAGTGACTGCCCAGCAACCAGCTAAGGCAGGAAAGCCCATGCAGCTGGCCCTTTGTATGGAGATGTAGCTCTTTCTTGTTCTCGATAAAGATTGCTGAGGTTTTGAACCCTTGCCAAAAATATTCCTGTGTGACTCAAATCAAGCTTGTCCTTGGAAAGGTCACAGCTTGAAAAGCCTTTGAGACTGAGGCTGTGAGAAAGAATGAGAATTGGGAAACCAGGCCCAACTTAATTTGGCTGTCTTGGGCAGTCTGCATCAGGCAGGAGTCTGCACTCAGCAGGTGACCACAGTAAGGTCCAGAGAGCCTCATCTGAGCCCAGTGGACCCCCTAGGGCCATGCACAACAGCTTGGCATAAAATGTTTTGAAGTGAGTGGTTTGACACCTGTTTACCTGCCTTAAATAAGCTCTGAATATCATCATGAAAGCATAGGAGACACAGAGCCAAATTGCTACCAAAAACATGCAAAATTTGTGCCAGAGCAAATACAGGAATCATGCAAAAAATATTTGTGCAGGCAAACAAGGGGCTTTGGAGGCGTTAATGCAGTAGGAGGGAGAAGCTTCACACCATCCTTTGTGATATGTTTGTACTGTGCTGTTCATGTGGGGGGAGCTGCCAAAAATCAAGGGTCACATTTCAACAGAGGAAAATGCTGGTCACACACAGCCTTGTTATTCCAGCTTAGCTAGAACATAAGAATATGGATTCTGTCTGTATTTTTGTGGGTCACATAGTGAAACCCTACAGACATTACATGATGGACTCTACCTTAAGTTTAATAACCCACAGGAGAAAAAGGCTCATATGATGAGAAGGTGACTCTTAGCTATTCCTTCCATTAGTGGTAGGAAAGGTAAAAGAAATATAAAAGAATATAAAAGAATAAAGGAAAAAATAATAAAAATATAAAGGTAAAAAAAAATACTATAAAAATAAAACTCAGCCAGTATTTAAATCAGCAATATTCCTGTACTGAAAATTGTAAATCTTGTCATATAACTAACATGTATGTGTATATGTATTTCAACTTGACTTCTCCAGAAGATGAGCACTGTCTCAGGTAACATTTGAAAGAATTATTTGAATTTCATTAAAAACTATTTTTAGCCATTAATAAGTGCATCACTAACTGTGGATAGAAAGGAAAAGGACAGAGACAAGTACCCAAGTGATAAATACATGAAGAGTAAAATCTTTTTCTAGTTACAGAAGTAGAGAGTGGTTGAGACAAGGAGGCAGCTCTGGAGATTGACAAGTCCAGCAATGCTCAAGCAGGGTGACCTTCAGCAGGTGACCTGCTTAGGACCTACTTTTATTCTAGCTACTTAATTTGTCAAGAAAGCACTCTACTTTATCCTCCCCTGCTACTGGATCTCTTGTCTATTTAATTTTCAATAAGATTGGAAGTTATAGGTGGATGATAGGAAGAATGCATCATTGTCCTCCTCCAAGTTCACAGCAAATACCATCTATTTTCTTCTAGCTTAGTATTTTAGATATGAAAGCACCACTTAAAATGCTAGAAAACTATCCAGATTTACCCACAAGGCAGTGGGACACAGATTCTAAGACTCACTTTCAAAATTTTCCCTGTGGCTGAAGACCCACAGGACATGCATAAGGAAGCTAAGAGTCAGGCAAAGTCAGGATGTGATACCTATGTCCCAGATGATTGCTGTCCTATTTTGGGTACAGCTGGTGTGTGTGTGTGTGCAGATGAGCTGCAAGGTGACCAGAAGTCCCTGCTGTCTTGCTTCCACCCAAATTGTCATAATGGTATAAGTCCATTCCTTCATTCTTACTTTGGGGTCCAAAGCTAATGAAAGCCATTAAAGAACTGAGGTGATTCAAATATTTATTAGAGTAAAAAGAAGAAATACATAGATCAGGAAAAGCTGCAATGTAGACGAAGGGCAGAGGCAATTTTTGTTTCAGACAAACAGAAACCTTGTGTAGAAAGCAAACAAACAAAACTTTGCATCTCTATAGAACCTTGAAATGAAAGCTCTCTTAGTTGGAGAGACCTGTGCTGGATAATTTGTGTGTCCTGGATTGGGCCAGGATAGAGCTAACCTTTTGTCTTGTAATTTTGCTTTTAGCTGAGTCTCTCATAAGTAGTTGCACTTGCTGAAATGAACATCAAGTTTCTCAATCAGTGTCTGCTTCTAGGCCTGATACTGCTTGATGTTTATAGTTACGGCCAGAGAATGGTCTACAGAACCAAGGCCATTGCTCAGTTCTGAGGAACATCTTATGCTCTGTAAAGAGAAGGAGAGTAAAAGGGGTCACACCTGCAACCCTCCTTTAGGGAGGAGCAGACAAGATAAATGACCAAAATTGAGCAAACGGAGTATTCCATCCCATACTCATCATACTCAGTATAAGCGATCACGAGGGTCAAACCGCTTCCTCTTCACCCTTTTTTTTCACCCTTCCTCTTCACCCTTCTTCACCTGTCCCTGTTTTCTTAGGCATCCTGGGAGGATTCTCT
Source organism: Florisuga fusca (assembly GCA_038090715.1). Lineage (NCBI taxonomy): Eukaryota > Metazoa > Chordata > Aves > Apodiformes > Trochilidae > Florisuga > Florisuga fusca. Next base: position 18,633,275 of record JAAWXA010000005.1, read on the forward strand.
CTGTTTGTGTGCCTGTGGTCCTGATCTGTGCCAGCCTGAATCTGTATGTTCCTGCCTCCAGCTCCTGACTGCTGCTGACTCCAGGAGTCCGGCCTGGACTTTCCCTTCAGCCTCGGAGGTGATGTGAGCATTGTTGGGGGAAGAGGGGGAGGAACAGGGCATCTTTTTTTCTGTATATTTGTGTATATTTAATTTTTCCTTTTTATCCTTACTGTTTCATTAAAGCTGTGCAGTTTAGTTTCCAACCCAGAAGTCTCTCTCCCTTTTTCTCTCTCCTTTCTATGTCGGGGAGGGGAGGGAAGGGGGATTCATAGAGAGCATCTGTCATTTGGTTAATTGCTGGCCCAGTGTTAAACCGTGACACTGTGCTGGATGGGTTTATCATCCTTGGCAAATATAGAATGTAACCAAACACAGTCGCATTTGACATTCAGAAAAACATGTAGAAAACCACAAAAATCTAATCTTCTGTTGTCAGTACCGCTTTATTAATAAGTAACAAATAATTCCACAGTTCTTTCAAAAGGCACAAATCTTGGTTTTCAGCGTTCTCCTTACATGGTGAAAATAGGACACCTAAAATGCCCACCGTCTGCCATCCGAAATAATTACTGATGCTATTTGTTCAAAATAGTTGGTACCTAGGCTACAGAATAGTGAATTAATCCCTAAGGAAGTTAATAACTTCATTTTTAAATGTTTTAGAATATTCCACAAAATCAGTTCATCACAAGGTCAATGTATGGTTTGAAATTTTAAAGCCAAACCTACTTAGAAGAACATCTATGTGATGCCCCACAGTGCTGGTATTAATACCTGGGCTACTACATGTCCATAGGCCCATAATAGCGCCATGAAGAAACACTAGGTAATGTTTTGAAATATTATAGCAGCTTTTCAGCTAATTAGTCTGCATACAGTGTCCCACTTACGTAGTTAACAATGTAGCTCAGCATCAGTCCATGGACAGTACAGACTTCCCTGTAATGTCATGCATGTTACATTATTTAGGTATGTAAAATTTTTCTGGTTGTATTTACAGTTTCATATGTCTCAAGCATACTCACACTGAATAAATGCAAAACCAGATTTTACATATAGCATTTGAAAATGTGAAAAAATAAATTGATTAATTCTAGATCATGCATGTTACATGCATGTAATGTCATGCATGTTACATTATTTAGGTATGTAAAATTTTTCTGGTTGTATTTACAGTTTCATATGTCTCAAGCATACTCACACTGAATAAATGCAAAACCAGATTTTACATATAGCATTTGAAAATGTGAAAAAATATATTGATTAATTCTAGATCTGTTTATTGGTCTAGGCAAGTTTGCTGTCAGACACCAGGTTTTGGGATTGGGGTCATAACCCTAGAGAATTAATATTTTGTATCTCTTCCTTCTTCATTGGAGGATGGGCTGTGAGGTGGAAGGAATAAAAGAGAACAAATTCCCTGTTACAGTCCGTGGTTTGAGCATAGAAAAACTGAGCTTGCTCTCTTGCACCTTGAACTGGAACCCTGGATTTCAAACGCTTCTTTCCTGTTTGGTTCCCTTGCCAGGTGTGACCCCAAGGCTCGCAGTGACTCAAGCTCTGATAGCAAGTTTTCCTGGCCCTGCAGACTGTACCAAACCCACACTGCTTTGAACACACACATGGCAGAGATGAAGGATCAAGGTGCTCAGGCTTGCTCCTGGTGAGGAGCGCAGCGGTTTCCTACGGGCCACCTTACCCCATCATCAGACAAAGTAGGATTCAATGTGCAGCTGGGCCTGAGGGGGACCTGCCACAGCAGCAGCAACTTCTTTTCTTTTTCCCTTCCCCAGAGCTTTTGGGCACACATCATCTGCCACAGCAACATCATTTTGCTCTCAGTGTTTTGGTAGAGCAGCCCTGGCAACTGAACTGCAACCCAGCCACTAAATGAACATGCCTGACTATCCCTGAGACAGAAAACCCAAGAAGAGGGATTGTCTGTCCTGAAGTGACAGCACTACATACCAGAGGTTGAGAAGTAAGCCATGAAAGGGATGTTAACTGTAAACCTGTACTACTATTTCCTTCATGCTGGTTTTTCAAATACTTTCCTTAGTAACCTACCTCACGCTCCAGAGGCCTGACAAAGGCTACAGAGGGAATTCTCTCTGCAGCACTGTTAAATAAATAAATAAAAAATTACAATGATGACTGTGATATAAAACAAAGTCAGATCATTTGGTTTGAGTTAATCTTGATCCAATATTTTAAGAAGGACAATCAGCCAAAATTTGAAGGCTGTACTAGGACCAACCTGATCTGAATCCTTTTCTGGGCCCTTCCAGCAGAGTCCTCATTGTTGGACAAGCCACTTCAAAGCTTCATGCCTCATGTTCCCTCCCTGTAGAATCACCTACAGACATTCCTGTTCTCTGAGGTGTTTCAAGGAATTTTCAGCAGGATGCTATTCATGAACAAACAGCCACAAAACAGTAAGTAACCTCATAGCAAGTTTAATGGCTGCCCATCAATCACCATCACAGTTATGAGTGTGACTATGTGTGGAAGATCCAGTAATGTCTGTCCTTAGGACTGTTTTCACTCTCTTCTAACGAGCAGTACATTAACCTGGAATTTTTAACCATTCTTTCTTCATTCAAAACACTTGCCCTCTTTACTTTTCCTGTTTGGATATAAAAATGAAACAAAACAACCAGCCTGATCTAGTGATAATACATTTGGGGTCCAGGAACAATCAAGTTAGAAAATATGCAGTATTTCTTGATGCTTATCACCCCAGGGTCCCCTGCTTCTTTTCCAAAAAACTCGCTGTGGCATGCATCCGTCTCACTGTGTCAGCACACTGCTTCATTTGCTTAAACCATTCTATGCCCCTCTTCTATGCCCTTTATTATATAAACAGCTATGAGTTAGTGACTTTTCTGTGATCTGCCCGTGAGCTTTAATAGAAACCTATTCAAGTTCAAAAGTAACTTACTGATATTAGAAACAACAAAACCTTTCCCAAATAGGAAAAAACAACATTTAGCAAGTGCTTAACCTTGATGTGGTGGAGTAGCTCATGTGTTCCCATGGTCCTGCAGTTGTGATGTCCATGCTGCCAGTTGTGATGCCAGCGTGACACTTCAATCACTCAAACTAGACAGATGGGGTACAGAGCGTGGGAGGTGGCATTGGTCTTTGACTATAAAAACATCAAGAAACAAATAAGCCATGGAGAAAACAGAAATAACAAGGTTATCTCATAAGTTTGTGTGACCTTGACCATGCAAAAGCACTATTCTGAGTGTATGCAAGTCTTCAAACATGAGCTAGAAGACTGTCCCATATATTTTCAAGACTTGTAAAAGGCTGGGAGAAGTGAGCAAACTTTCTCTGTTAAACAACTATGGAGAGACTACAAAGAATTATACAGAAAAACATATTTTAGAGGGTGTGCTGCTGTAGTTATTATCCATAAAGACAGAAGAAAAATAATAAAAAGCATGCTTTCTCCAGAGAAATACATGAAGTGAACCAAAGAACTTAGAACAATCTTCCAAAACAATCTTGCAGAAGCAGTGAATGGAACAAAAAAGTGTAAAAATCAGCTCTGAGGAATGAAAATTTTCATGGTACAACTCATGGCAAGGGAATGAGATTAACTGCTCCATTTAAAGATGTATTGGGTCAGGCACATTTTTTTCCCATAAACACATTCACATGCATATGTGGTTTTGCTTATCAAGCATAGTAGCCCAAGGGGAACTATTTGCAAATTGTCCTATTATTGGCAAGCATGTGATAAAATTTCTTTACCATATTGACCTCAAATATTTATTTTAATTTAATTTAAGTAATTAATTAATTATTTTTATTTTGATCATAGTGAGTTCTCAATTCAGATTTTAAAAAGGCATTGCTTTAGTTCAACCTACTGTAAAAGATACTACCACCTTTCTATGCACACTTTCTGGTGTGTCTTTTGCCATCTCAGTTGGATGCTCAAGTTACTGTTTCTTGTCTTTTGTATTACAGTGAATGTTCTATCATCGACTCCATCTTCTCCACAAAGTCATGGTGAACATTACCAGACTGTTCAAAAAGGACTCAAAAGGTAAAAAGAACCTACCACATAGTAAAAGCACTTTCCTACAATATTCTTCATCCAATTAATTAGCTGTAGACTTTCTTTTTCAGTTCTTACGATTCCTTTACAGGTCTTTTGCTCTTTACTGATACTCCTCACAAATGTCACAGATCTTCTAACTGGCTCTTAATTGCTATCTGATATTTCCCTATACAATGTCTCTGGTGTGACTACTATATTTTGTTGCAGTCTTTCTCTCTTACCAGCAAAAAGCTGAGAAAAAAATAATGGGGTTCAGAAGATAAAGCTTCATTCTCCTGGAGTGAGGAGATGTCAGTTCTTCTCCTTTTGAGCTTCCATGAAGTCAGTTGGAGCAGCAGTATGAAATACTCCAAAGCAAAAGTCAGGGATGGGCAACTGTAGCCATCCCAGGCTCTGGAAAAGCTGATGCCCTTCCCCTGGCGCCCACACAAAGCTGCTGCTGGCAGTAGTGCCTACAGACCTAGAAGGTTTCCTGTTTTGCCTAAGCCTAAAGCCATCCCTGGATCCACATTCCCAGTCTGGCAAAGAGCGGGAGGCACAGGTATGACAAAAGCTCAGTGGCATTACAGGCAGCCCTCGCATCAGACTTGTAGGTGCCGATGGCTCTTTACTGGTGGTAACATAATGATGGAGGAATGCAGCTGCCATCAGTGGAGACAGCAAGTGATGGAGGCTTTGCAGAACCTGTGTACATACCTACAGTATCAATTATTTCCCCATGTCCTTTTCTGGCTGTAGTTGTGAGCAACTTTCTAGTATGTTTAGGGTGCAACTTATCTTCATCTAAAAAGCATTGGTACTGAGTACACCAAATCCAGCTTCACCTGAATGAAAACTGACTATAAACACATAATAAATCGTAGCAAATATTTGTAGATGTTTGAAGCTTATTGATAAATAATTGATCAACAGACATAAAAAGGAGAGGACTGAACACAAATTCTGCTTAATGAGTCCTATGTTCTGTATGACCAGAAAAAAGTTTTACTGAAGCTTTGTATCAATGCCCAAACACAGACTTGCTGCATGTACCTGTATTAAAAAAAAAAACAACCCATCAGCTTGTTCTCCTCCCTCTCACTCTAACAGCCGTCCAGTTTGAGCTTAAGAACCCTTGTGAATTTTAATGTATGCTGCAGGGCTCAAAGGTATCATTGCAAGGACACACCTAAAACATAGGAAATCCCCCTCAGCAGTCCATCACTTTCTTTGACAGTCTTCTTCGCTCTCTTTCCTAATGCACATACATCTGTTTCTGTTTCTGTTTTTCATGAGGAGCAAAGTTGAGAAGAGGAGATGAGACTGCTTTCTAGATAAGATAAGAGGGAAAGGCAGCTCCTGTGGCTTGGCCCAAGTGATACCTGCCCTTCAGAGTCAAGTCCAAGTTTCAATGTGGACTTCAATCCATCATTCTCACAGCATTCATTACATCATGCACTGGAGGGTAAAAGGCTAAGAAGGCATGGATTTCCATACATCCCGTTTAAATGAATTGCTATGGTCAGGCTTGAGTTCTTTGGGAGGTATGGGGAGACACACTGAATCTTCTTTCCAAAGGAAGCTCCCTAGGGTTTAGACAGTGTCTCATCTGACATAAGCTGTAATCAGTGAAGGCTTTTCTTATAGGGACAGGACTACATGCCCTTAAAGACATGATGGAATGGAAAATGAAAGAAGACTCGAAAATTTCAAATGTCTTAGAAGTACTTGGTCATGCTGAGTTGTGTGATAACTAGAAAAACCACGACAACAGCATTTTTTATTGTTGTCACTGTTCTTCCATTTTTCTTTTCTTGTTCACTGTCTTCCAATGGGCCTGATGTGTGAACTCAAAGAGCAGAAACAGCATAGCTGTGCTATTGCTTTCTTTTCCCCAAGTTGTTTAGCTGCACCATAGTTTAGATTACTCTGTAAACACTCCTGCTGAGGTCTGTATTTATCCAGCAGCTTGTGAAGCAACAACAACAGTACCAGAGCCTTAATATCCACAGGGCCCTGGAAATAATTTAGTAAAAATAAGTGATTGTGGATAGGTCAATATTTTTGAAGTATTCAGTCTACAGTGTTTCAAATCTAACAATATATGTGAAGAAAAGTTGTTGACACCCCCACCAGTTGTTTTCACTAGGGTTTCAGGAAAGCTAGTCTGGATAAGGAAAGGAAAGTTATTATGTCAGGACCCAGCACTGAGAAACCCTGATCAGGCTCTGTGAGGTCCTATTTGAGGCCTCTTTAAGGAGATTTCTTGGCACAAAGCATAGATTTGGAGGAGGAGTGGGTAGTCTCCATTTACCAGTAAACATTAAGCATGTTATGTTGTGTCGTTTAGAATGAGGATTCAAAGCTAAGCTACCCACTCCCAGCCTAGTGGGAAAACCAGCAGGCTCCTCAAGAGCCATTCTCAACTTCTCCCTGCAGATGGTTAATACCTAATAACCTTGGACACTCCCATGAATAGTGGAGAAATGAGGCAGAAGATGAATTTAAAATGCATATGCTCCATAAGGAGAGTAAGAACTATAGCTTGAGTACTACAGATGGCTGGCTTAAATTCTATCTTCCCACGTTTTATGAGAAAGGAAGGATTTAAGCATCTAACTTGAAGATGAGTTAGATGAGCATCTAACAGAAGAATCAAATAACAAATAGTTGGCTTCTTAATCTTGTTTACGGCCATGGATTAACTGCTAAATTTCCCTCCCAAATACTACTGAGTACTCAGTTTAGGTTGCTCTCCAGTTCTACAGGATCCTCACATAAGATCTTAAGCTTTGTCCCTACATGCTTCATGAAGATTCAGCACTGAATTTAGGGACTGTGTGGTCTTTTGCTGGTGAAGTGGCTAAAAATAGCACTAGCACCTTTCACAGAATTTGTGTTACATGAGCATATTTCTCCTACCACTAGAGGTTAAGAACTGTTCCTAACTTTGCTGAAGTCAGCTGTTGAATCCACACTGACTTCAGAGGTGCAGAGTCAAGTCATGGTGTCACAGTGGTCAGTGTTCTCCATTAATGGAGCATGTCTTGAGGTGGGAGGGACTTTGACGGAGCCCATGTGCTAGAAGAACAGGAACAGAGGGCTCTGGACCTGGTGAGTCTTGAGAATGTAGCCAAGACAGATCATAAAGTAAAGAAAGAACAAATGAAATTAACTCATCAAGCACTCTTTTCTAATGAGAGGGCTAGCTGAACTCCATTTTACTAAAAACTTTAGTACAGATTGTGAGCTAGCTATAACAACCAGAAGGCAGGAAAGTTCTTCTATTTAGTTTCATATAAATTGCTGTGATTGGTGACTACAGAAATCTTTGCTGAAACATAAAATGATCCCTTCTTGAGGAAGTAATAGCAGAGTAAACAGAACATCAATCACTATATTATAATAGGTAGAGGAGAGCAAAAAAAAGAGCACAATAAAGTTAAATATTTTATGGAACACATTTTAATTTTATAGTGAGAAAGCACCATTAAATCACTGACTCTTGATAAAAAATTCAGTTTCCCACAGGCCAGCTTAATGGGATAGAAGAGTTCAAAGGCCTGATCAGCTCTGGTTCACTTTTAGTAGACATCACAGTGCCATCACCTCCGCTGTGACACAGACCAGATATTCATAAAAATGGGGGCTACACTGCAAGCTACAGACTTTTGAAGAAGCTTTTTTATTGCCCCACTTCATCCCATCTCATCAATTCTTCTGTCATGGTATTGGCACCACTCACATTCTTGCTATTGGATGATCATAGCTGATCTGAATGAAACATAACTTTGGTTTGGGCCTCATGTGCAACAGTAGCTTGTCATCTAATTATTGCTGTGCTTCTGTGCTACATATTTAATTGGAAATATCCTCATGGCCCCCATGCTATACACAGCTCTGTAACTTCAAGAAAAGATGTCTAGTCATTGACCAGATAAAACGAGGTTGTGGTTAGCCCTTTCCTGGGCTGCACTGCAGTGAACTGATTGCAAGGAAAAGATGGGAAATTTCAACATGGTCCCTCCCATACATTCATTATGACTTGTTCACAGTTTTGAAGGATTCATCTACAGCTTGTCCAGACCTGTTAAGTCACATGTGCTGAGTAAAGAATCGCTCACCCTTTTGGCACCCTCCCGGCCTGTCCCCTCGTGGTGATGTCTCAAGTTTTGGAGCACGGCGAGGCGGCCTCTCTCTTTGTTGCGCCCGTGCGTCACATGGAGCTGGCAGCTCTTATCAGCTCTTCCCTGGAAACCTACCCTTTGCGTAGGTCCTGCCTTATCACAGGCTTTTCCAGAACAATTCCCATATCTTGCAAAATTTGTTTGCAACACATTCGGCAGCTTCTCTTATGGCAGTGTCATTTATGTTCCTCTAAACAGATGCAGCTCGTACATGAGTTGGGAAGTAAATATAATCTTGACTCCATTTAGTCAAATTTATGTCTACCTCGGAAGGCCAGACACACATGAGAGGAGTATAATGAAACTACTGAACTTTGTGTAACACTAACCCCATCCTCTCAGTGCATGGGAAAAATTCAGTAGTTTTTTTTCTGATTTAACACCGAGTATTTTCCATTGTTTTCTCCCAAAGCAAAGTAGACTTGTATGACATGTGCTTACTAATTCATTCCTAGCTTATATTTTTCAACAATTCTTTTCATTGCTAATATGAGCATGGGTGGAGTGCTCAAGGCAACTCAAACCTGTTCAGCAAGAAAGAAACTACTGCACAGAAGATGTGTAGATCTCCATAAAGCATTTAAAAATTTTAAGTGGCAATGTGTTTTGGAGTTTCTGAGTTACTTCAAGAACCTTTCAGTAATTTTCCATTAAAATTTTGTTTGGAGAAAACTAGCTGACGTTAGATATTTTTGAAGAAATGCACCAATTTGGTAACATTTTCTTAGGCAAAGGATTTGATCTCTCACACTGAGATTGCTGCATGTAGTTAATTCACAGATCCAGAATAAGGAAATTCAAGTTTTTGCTGTATTGTTTAGTTAATTTATTTCTTTCTAAATGGTTGGGAGAACTATTTTAGATGTCACAGCAGTATGATAAGACACAAATAGCACAAACTACTCATATGGCAGGAAATGTGAACCTCAGGCATCTTTGCATTGTGTTATTCAGATTTTCAGTAACAAAGCTAAACTGACAACATTTTTTTATTGCTTTCATTTTCTATGTAATGCATTGAAAGAAATGAATCCTCATTAAAACATGTATTTATTTTAAACTCCCTAAATGCATTTTTAAGCTTGTTATAAAAATACTACTTATGCATGATTACAGGAAAAATAGTAAAAAATTGCTTGCCATAGCTTTATTTTGCAGTGAGAAATCCAAGAAACCCAGTAATGCCTAAAGACACACTTGCAAGATATAAGCAGAATTTTTTTTTCAGCCAAGAAAAACATGATTATCTGTTGCAATTTCTCTGCATTGCTGAGTAGGTCAAGTGATACTATGATCAGAAATTAATTGAATAAGTTGAATAAAATACCATGTTTAGAATAGCCTGATGAAATATTTGATTTTTTTAAAAAATCGTAAATTATAGGAGAAATATCTGTTCATTAAATTAAAATTGAAACAGAATTATAATTGTAGCACACACAGAAATTATAAACTCCATCTGCAAGTTGTAATGCTAATACAATTATGGCAAGGTCAATAAAAATGGAGTAGAATTCTCCCATAGCTTACATATAGAAAGAGATGATTCAGGCCAGTTTATTCCCTGTCTAAATTCATAAATGCCCCGTCAGAAGTCTGGGATGAAATTCCACTAAATAATTTTTATATAACTGCACCAGCATATGGGAAAGGCATAGGGCTGGTCTCTTTTTCAGAGCAAACGTGCTCTTTTATACCATATTTTCAGAGCCTTGCTCTTTTGTACCATGTGACAAGTGGTTGCAGCTGGGCTATCGCCAGAGCATGGACACCTTCAGGAAGACACATCTCACTTGCACTGCTTCTTATATGTTGGACTGCTCTGTCCTGCTAACATCTATGAGTCACTTGTGTCTATGCCCCTGTTGAATATATTTAATAATAAATTCTTCAGTGAGCTGGAGTTGAACTGTTCTAGACAGCCTATATTAACATGACTCATTATTATCTAAACATCCAAAGGTAGAACTGGATCTATGTTGTCTGGTTTCAGCGTAGTCAAAATCACCTTGCAAACACATGCTTGCCTGGAGCTGTATCACTTAAAAACAAACTTGAATTTGCCATGCTAAAAGCAGTATTCATCAGTCAATCTTGAATTTCAAATCCTGACTTGTAATAGGAAATTGAGATAATTGAAAATTTTAATAAACGTAAACACTAAAATTATTTGAGAAATATTTCTTCTGATTATCAGGGTGCTGCTTTGTCCCTGCACACTGAATGTTCTGTGCACTTCTGATCCTCCCACCTCAGAAAGGGGGTATGTAAGAGCTGTAGTAGATCCAGAGAAGAGCAATAACTATGGTCATAGGCATAAATGACTTCCATGAAAGAGGCATAAATGACTTCCATGAAAGGAAAAATAGTGCAAGTTAGGAAACTTCAGCTTAGAAAACTGACAATTGAGGGGATATATGATAAAGTCTTAAAAAATGGGGAGTGGCATGGGAAGGGTGAACAGGCAGCACTTGTTCATTATCTCTCTCAACAGAAGAAGTAGTGACATCAGATGAATCTATAGGTGGTTGGTTCAAAGCAAACAACGTGGGGTGTTTTTTTCACAGAGAAAGTATTAACCTGTCACTTGTGAAAGGTTTTTGTGAAAGGCAAAGTTTGCACAGTTTGAAGGACAAGCTGGAGATGTTGATGAGGAAGAAAAATCTATAGAATAGTGCTCACCATCTCCCCAGTTTGCAAACAATCATTCTGTTGCAATGACTGGGGGAAGCATCACTTCTTGCCTAACCTATTTTTACTATTTATCACATGGTATCTTGTTTTATCCATCATCTTTGTCTGATCCAGAACAGTTATTCTCATCTTCTTTGTTTACTAGCTGACCATCATTAATATTATATTTATACACAAGATGGTCAGTTAGCTATAAGCATGTCCCTTGAGTTTAGTTCCTGGAGAACACTGCAGCAAATCTGTCAGAATATGAAGTAATACAGTGTAATGTGCATTTAAGATGAAAGAAATAAGAAAAAACTAATCCAAATATTTGTAGCTCAAATATAGATTGATATTTTTACCAAGTCTTCCATTATGGTAGAAAAGATTTAAGAGATGTTAACATTGCAGTGCCAATACGTTATAGGATAATCTTTCACCATCAATGAAATTAAGTGCTAAAATATATTTAAAAGCATCTGCTTATAATAATACACTTATCCATTTAAAACTGAAAGGAAATGCACAAAATACATAATAATGACTGGGAAGGCAGAAAATTATACATTGGAGAATACGACCTATAATTCAGGTAGTATTGATTTTCATTTTAAAAAATGGACTTCTTTACATTATTATCTTGCTGAAAATGCAGTGAAATTTACTCTGCAGTTGAGCAGGGACTGAATCACAAAATATGACAGTTAAGTATGTATTTTCCTTGACAATTATGTGATAACAGATTCAAAATTTGAGTATGCCTTTGGCAGACCTCAATGAAGCATTGGATGAAGAAGTATTTTTTAGTTTCCAGTGGATCTGCTTTATCTGGCAGATGGAAACCACTCAGTTTTAAGTGGAAACCTGAAGTGCTCAGACAGACAATGGCACAAAGAGATGAAGTGATCAATTAGGAAACAGATGATTAAGTGAATCAGAGAAAGTGTGTGGAAGGGGGTGTGTGAAAGGAACCAGACCTGCAAATGGATGTTTAAATCATGCTACCACTGAAGGAGCCTGAGTTTAACATACTATGGAAAAGGGAGCCATAGAATGATGGCCATTGAAACGATAATAGCAAGAACAATTCAGGAAGAAAACTTTGAAAAATAGGGAAATGGGTGACCAAACTGGACTGAAAGTTTGAAATGGAGAATAAATGTGTTTGATTGTATAAAAAAAAGCTAACACTGGGATGGGAACTCTCCCTCCACCTCAGATTAAGATAAGGTTAACTAAAGAAAAAAGGAAGAGGGAAAAAAAAAAAAAAAGGGATAATGACTGGCAAACAAGCAAGATCATTGCATTTCTATTGCAGAAAGATCCCTGAAGCACCACCAAATCATGGAAGCCTGAAGTGGGAAATCTTTGCCTCTGGTTCCCCTCTGGTTACTTTGAGATACCTCACAGCTGTCATGCTTTATGTCATTTCCATCACACAGTAGAAACTGCAAGTCTGTTACTCCAGTCAAATCCTTGTGATACAACAAACATCAAATCAGTCTCATTAAAATCAGAAACATTTCTTTAAGAATCTTCTATTTCTTAAACTCAAGTTTCTATTTACCCTCATAGTTGGAAACCACTTTTTTTTTTTTTTTTTTTTTTTTTTCCCCCAGGCAAATCAAATAGACAAACAAAACTTGCAAATGTATCCTAAATCTTGCTTTTCCCTAATGTAAAATTAGGAGGACTGAAGTTTTTCAAGAACTGCCATGCCTACCTATCTGACAGAGATACTCTGAGCACCACCTTCCTCTCTCCTGGAAAGGCAGTCTTCCTTTACAGATGAGCATTTTATATTTATATCTGGGGTCAATGACAATTTTATGGCTTTGCCTTGTAAAAAGCTCTAGTGATTTTTGAACAAATTATTAATTATTAAGAATAAATAAAATGATAAAATAGAAAGATAAAAATAAAATCAAAATCATTATTTTATCTTCTTGTTTGTATTTCTTTACAAAGTTTTATTACATTGAATCAGTGTCTTATTACAAGAATATTCTAATTGCTGAGCATACACCACTCCCACAAATTCTAGAAGAAATCCTATGACTTTGTTGTACACACTGTAACTGCATCGTGTTACAGTAAGTAACAGGAAAGGTTTATGACTGCAACTGAAGGAGAAGAACCCATGCATGTTCCACCCAAAGGGGTACTACTTTTCAATGAATTAAAGCAATGTAAACAAAGAAGGGATCAGTTTTCTGCAATGTCACTGAGATTATAATTAAAGGTCACATCTAATTATTAGGAGATGGGAACTTGATAACTGGGAAAAGGATGTCTCTGATGTCTTGCTTACAACAAGGAGCTGGACTCCGTGACCCTGTAAATGTAATTTATAACCTAATTTTACAAAAGTCACCTGGGCTGATATTTTATCCCCATTTAGTCAGACTGGAGACAATGAGGACCAAGATCTGTTTGAATGTGTCAGCCTTTTGAATGTCAAGCAGATCCTAAATGCTTATTAAGTCCCTGGCACTCTCTGGCTCATAGAAAAATAATTCAGTAGTTTTTTCCAGGGTATTTAGTAACAGAAAATATAACAGTTATCCTGTATTTACCTTAAATGCCTTGTGATCTGCTTTTCCTCCAGCAAGGCTCAATTTCAGGCCTATTAATACATTTTATAAAAAAAAAGTTAGAAGCTGAATTTGTATGATCATCAACCCACATTTGCTATACATGGAAGGGTTACAAATGGTTCTCCTTTGGAGTGAGCCAGTGGTCTGTAGCAAGTGTATGGTGTTTTATGAGACTAACATGTTTTAAAAGTTTTAAAATTATGAGGTACAAGGCACTTTAAGTATCATTCCTAATCAGGATATGTTTAAGACATCATTACATAGATGATGTGAATGGTTTGAGATGAAAGGGATATAAGAAATCATCTAGTTCTAACACCTCTGAATGGGTAAGGATATCTCCCTCTAAACCATGTTACTCAAAGTCCCATCCAACCTGGCCTTGAACACTTCCAGGAATGGGACATCCACAACTTCTCTAGGCAACCTGTGCCAAGTGTTTGACCCCCCTCAAACTAAAGAATTTCCTCCTAATATCTAATATAAATCTATCCTCTTTCACCTTAAAGCCATTCTCCCTCACCCTACACACGCCTGAAAAAGTCCTTTCCCAGATTTTCTGTAGACCCCTTCAGGTATCAGAAGGCCACAATAAGGTCTCCCCAGAGCATTCTCTTCTCTAGGTTGAAGAACCTTAATGGTTTCATCCTATTCTCATTGGAGAGGTGTTCTAGCCCTCTGATCGTCTTTGTGGCCCTCTTCTGGACTCCCTCAAACAGGCCCATGTCCTTCATGTGCTGGGGACTCTAGAACTGGACATAGTACTTCAGATGGGGTCTGACAAGAAAGTGTAAGGGGAGAATCACCTCTCTCAACCTGTTGGCCACACTTCTTTTGATGAAGCCCAGGGTATGGTGGCCTTTCTGGGATGCAAGTGCACATTGCTGGCTCACATTGAGCTTTTCATCAACCAACGCCTCCTAGTCCTTGTCCTCAGGGCTGTTCTCAATCCATTCTCCACCCAGGCTGTAATTGTGCTTGGGATTTCCCTGACCCTTTTGAAGCACCTTGCACTTGGCCTTGTTGAACTTTATGAGGCCCATTTCTCAAGCCTCTCAAGATCCCTCTGGATCGCTACCCTTCTTCCCTCCAGTGTTTTGATGGCACCAAAAAGCTTGGCATTGTTGGCAAACTTCCTGAGGGTGCATTCAATTCCACTGTCCATATCACCTACAAAGACATTAATCAGCACTGGTCTTGAAAACCAATAAAATATTGAAGCCAGCACAGCCTTGGATACATAATTGGATGCATGAATCAAACATACGGGGTTGACTTTGGTCTGTGAATGTGTTTTGTGGAGTGAGAATGATTGAAGAAACATAGCATCACGAATATTGACTAAAGGAGAATGGTGCTGCATGAAGAGGTGGTAAGTGCAGCCTTCCACAATTAAAAATCTTGCTGTGCTGAAGAAGGTTGGTAGTGCTTATGGTAAGTGACACCTCAGGCACAGTGCTCCTTACTTCAGAGTCACTTCCCAATAGCTGCTACCTGCAGAACTTGCATTTGATGGGGTGAATTTGTTTTCTATAGTTTACTGGTGAACACAGTCAATGCAACACATTGACAGAATTTAGCTCCCAAATTTCGTTATCAACAAAGAAAAAAAAAATAGCATCTTGGTTTTGCTTATCTCATCATATAAACTTCAGAGCTGAGAATTATGATATGCAGGGAGAATGCCTTACCACAGCTGGTTTACATAACCTTTTTCATTATTTTTTTCTGTCTACACCAGTTAATCTGTATAAACTGACACTAAATGTTACTTGCTGTCTCTATCAGCTATTGGCATTATTTTGAAATGGCAAATAAGGCAAAACTTTCAGGTAGAATATGCAAAATGAAAATCTCATTTAAACAGCAGATAAATAATTTCCCCCAGGAGTCAAAGGGAAACTTTAGCTCTCAGTGTTATAGACCTTTTCTGCAGTTTCATTAAGAATAACAAGTATCTTTGGAGGAAAAAAGGAGCATAAAAAAATACTGGTCAGGGTAACTACTGGAATATGTCTACCAGCATTTGAGTCTCATTTACATTATTGGGGGGTATTTTTGGAATTACAGAAGCACCAACAATGCAGAAAATGCTGTTGCACCATAAAAACGTTATAACTCCACTGAAAAGCTCTGCAGCATGTTGCTAAATAGTGTAAAGGTAGTGAGATGGTCAGAGACAATTCAGGGGGATTTCCTCTAGTGTGCTATTTATTTCTTTTGGAAAATCTGCTTTGTATATCTAACCTAAGTAAGAGGGTCAGAATGACAATGAAAAGGAAGGTGAAAAATGTAGGCCTTGGAGAGTTTCTGACTTTTTCTATTTGTTGCTTTGAAAAGGGAAGATGTAAATGAATCAAGTTTCATCTTGTACAGAAGATAAGGCCCTTGAAGTGATCATGAGTAGGAGGTGTTGACGAGCAACATCTACATGAGTACCACTGGGAGAACTTGTATTGCTATTTGATTTGGACAGAGATAGGGAAATACATTTTTTTCTATTATTATTCAGACTAATTCAGAATATCAGTTCAGACCAAAAGTAATTGTTGCAATTGTTTGAAATAATCAAGCTCTGTTTTATGATTATCCAAATGTTTTTGTGTTTATTACATGGGAATGTTAAGAAGAGGGTAACCCCTTATGTTGCAACATTTTACAGGTTAATGCATAAATACATAAGCTAAATATTAGACACAATATGTGTACGTGACAGATGTATAATTTGTATTCACAGTTATCAATTATTTGCACAAATTGAATAATGTCACATGCATATATTTGTAATGGGATACATTCAATAACCAATTTGCCTCCAGTCTGAAGTGTGTGTTTTCCATGTGCAACACCACATCTGAATAATTTGTATTTTACAGACATTTTCATGTTTTTGATTTCCTGGAAAAGCATTCTCCTCTCAACTCCCCCACTCCAGATTTACATTTCCAAAGACAAAAAGGTGTTGTTTTGTCCTGTCTGTACATCTTTGTGATACGTTCTATCTTCTCTCTCAGTATAAAACACATACAATGAATCCACTTTAAAGACTGTAAATCTTCTTTCTTGCACTTTACAGTCATCAAATTCCAGACACATATGGCTTTCCTCTTACAGTGGAAACAATGTGTAATTAGACTATGCCCTGAGTAATTATTTTGAAGAATTTAAATCGATGCTGGATTTTTTTTTTCCCTGAAACCATCATCTGTAGTAAGAGTATGCCAAAGCACAGCAGTAATACCGAGGGTGTCAAAGAAACCACAGGAAACAAAGCAGAGGCACTGGGCACGGTTGCAGCCACTTGCTGGATGGAAGTCACTCTCCTGTCTTGCTGTTGTGCTTGTGCCTCTGGCCACCATCCAGGGAAAAGGGCCGAAGGGAACCAGTGCTCCAGCCCAGGCCACGCCAGCTCCCCGGCGAGTCACGGCGTCTCTCTCCAAGGAGGCGTGACATCTCCAACAAAATCAGACTTGGCCTCACCCTGCCTGAAAGCAACTCTCTGCCCAAGCTAGGAGTATCTAAGTTAACTTCTAAACTCTCTACCAAGCCCATTTTTAATTGGCAAGTTAATCGTGTGAAAACGCTGACGGAACGTCACTCATAACTACTACCTTTTGGTTAAGCACATTTGTAAGTGGGGCATATAAAAGCATAAAAAGGCCTCAGGACAAGTTGGAAATTGAGCTCTGGCAGTCGCATTGTCCCCAGAGTACAGCTTACAGCAAATGTTCACCAGAGCTACATAAACTTTGCCAAACTCTGTTCAAGCTGGTAAATTCCACAAAATAAAAGATCTATGCCTTTTTGGTAGTGCTGGAGAAATTTAGCCAAACCCTCTGTGTTTGCATGTTCAATCCACTTCTATGCTTTTCATCAGATTTTGCACATCTTTATAGGATTCTAACTAGATTGCATTAAAATCTGCAATAAGAATCTAAATTCTGAGTAATTTCAAGCTAAAGTCTCATACAAAGTGAATAAAACAAGTTTCCTTTCCACATCTAGGTTATAGAGACCTCTTTGAAGTAAAGTGTGTTACCCTTCTCTAAAAAAGCATTATTGGCCTAATTTTAATTTGAAATCCAGTTTTATGACATTCCATTCATTTCCCTGAAGTTTGCTTCTCATTTGCAGAGTGAGATTGCAATCAAATGCAATGAAGTTTGCTGCAGAAGGTCAGATAAGACTGAAAGAGTATCTCCAGGCTTTTGTCTATGGAAACAAGTCTTCTAAATCATGTTGGTTCTTGCAAAAGAATCAGGAATTATTGTTAAACAAGGGTTGTATTGCCTTAATTTTACCTGTTTTGTCTGCATCTTATAAGATGAGCTTAAGTCCTCCACAGACATCTAAAGCTGCAAAAGCAACTGTAAAAAAACCCCACAGCTCGCCCAGTTGCCTCTTGCTGATAGTGGCCAAAAATGGACCCAGAAAGGGTGTGTGAACAAGGCAGGTACACAGTGGCACGTTCCTAGTGAGCTCACAAAGCCTACAGCAATCTTTGGTGCAGTAATTTCCTGAGGAAAAACATGACATGCTTGTTTCTTACAGCGAAGTGCAAATCAAGAGTAATTGCATTGAAATTTTGTGGAGCTATAAGGGTATAAAACTAACAACAGTAGGTGTATTTTTTTTTCTGTAGGCCCAGGTTGAACAATTGATTTAAATATCTTCCTGTCCTTATGAAGTTCAACTTATGTTTAAAAACATGACATTTTTATGACAACACCTCCCTACTTTGTGGTAGCAGTAACACAATTAGAAAAACAAAAGCTTTTGAAAGACAGATTATAATTACAGTGGAGTGTGCTTGCTGTTGTTAAATTTGAATTCCATTTATTGATAAAATGGATGACTTTCAAACATCTACAGTATCAGCAATGCTTATTTTCAAATCACAACTTTCATTGTAAACTTTAAAAATTGTTTTTTTTTTTTCAAATTAGTATACTGAAAGAGTTTAGATATATCTGTTATTCACTAAGATTCATGAGAAGGGATTCATGATCAGTTGCTATCCATATAGTGCCTCAGGTGCAAAGTGTGCAAATGGTGCTTTACAAATACAAATCTAGACGGGGTTCCCGCCCTAAGAAATTTGCACCCTATTTTGAACAACAGCAACACTGACAATTTAAGGATTAGTCACAGAAATAGGTGCCAAGAGACAGAAGAGGTAAAAAATGCTAGCTGAAGGAGGTGGGATTTAATAGAAGATTTGATTCACAGGCAGAGCAAACATGTTCCAAGAAGAAAAAGTGTAATGTAAAATGACATCCAGTAAACTAAATTTTTTTCCTTTTTGCTCACAAATTAGTTTCTGACGTTATAGCTTGTGCCATGCTGCAAACTAGAAAGGATTGCACAGTTAGAGTTTTAATTCACTCCAATCCTGTTTACAGCCTGCTGGGCAAATGGGTGTATTGCAGAGAAACCACACTTTTCCATCCCTTCCTCTCAGAAAGTGAAGACTGAAATTGCAGGACAGTCTTAATCCAGCTCTTTCCTCAACAAGTACACAATGGAGCTGGCATGCTCACTAGTCCTTTTCTTAGCTCTCTGTGCTCTGTGGAGTCATTCTCTGCACCCATTTAGCAAGGGTAGGCTGTGTTTGGTGGCTGGCATGGCACACTGGAGAGCATTCAAGAGCATACCCTCTCCCCAAGGGCCTTGTGATGCTTCAGAAATCTTTGGGTTTTGCCAGAGAGGACCTGAACATCTCAGACACGGGACTCCATGAAACTGCACATGCTCCCTCGGCCACCCAGTTGCAGCCACGACGTGCATAGCCGCGAGTTCTCTGCTGTGACAGTTACAATTTGTTCCTAAAATTTTAAAGCACTGGTAACTTAAGAATCTGTGAATCACTTTTTCACTGCAAAATACAATGCTGATCACAATTCCTGGTTTTTTTTGTCACCACATTTGACTTGAGTATTGGTTTAGAGTTTTGTTTTATAATCCTGTATAATAAATCAATTTAAGAAAACCATCAAAACCTGTGTTTTTTTCTGGTTTCTGGTTACAGTCTCCTGCCTTTTCATTATTAGCGATTGACTTACTTTTCTTTTTTTCTTTTAGAAACTTGGAAGATACTTGCAGTAGCAAAAATGAACATGTCAGGTGAATCAGTGCCAAAAGTATGGTGTAACATCAGAAGAAAAATATACAGCTTGGTAGTTTGACAGTATCTTTTCCCTGTTTTGTTTTTTTTTTTATTAGCAAACTAATTTTACATGAGTCACTTAGGTTAATTTTAAAGGTGTACAGACATATTAAGAAAGGAAATATCCTACTTAAGAGAAATACCAAACTATAACAATCTCATGAAATGTATTTTGCTGGAAACATGAGAAATGGAACCAGTGCATGAGCCAGCACATAACTATCATGTTAATGAGCTACATGTACAAGTTTGGTGAAGAGTGTGCTGCATAGTGTCCTAGATTGCAAGATACATTTACAATCTTTGTTTTTGTTTTTCAGTATTGTATTGTTTTCTTTAGGTATTTTGAGGAAACCCCGTTATGAAATAGCGTAACTCTAAATTGCAACTGGACATCAGTATAAAGTTTAACCCTTACAAAAAGCTGTCATGCCTGAAATGCAGTTAGTATCATAAAAACAAGCAGCAACCTGTCAAATTATGCATTTTAACACAGCTGTCTTCAAAAGGACACAGATGAAAAGGACAAAAAAATTAATCTGTGAAAACAGAAGAAGAAAAGAAGTAAAAAATCACAAAAATGCTTCAGAAATTGTGCTTCTCCAGTGCCACTCAGACCACAGTTGGAAAGCTGATTATTTCAGCTAGTAATTATAGAGATTTATTCTTTGTTATAGTTTGGTATTCAAAATTCACATGAATTTTGTGTTCATGTGAAAAACAAAACAATGAAGAAATAATTTAGAATGACCAAAAGCACATCACTCAGTCTATATACTTCAGAAGATACACAAAAGCACACAGAAAATGTGTTTAACTCAAACTGCAGCCAATGAAAAGAAGATAACCCAGTAAACATTTGAATTTCCCACGATATACTGTGTCTGTAGAAAAAAAGAGGAGGAATTGTGAAGTGGAAATTATTAATTTTTCTACTGTTTTTGAAATTATTTCTGTTGTTATTTCAAACCAGATCAGTAAAAATAGAAAGATGATAAAAAATGAAAAATAAATGCTGAAAAATATTCAGGACTCAATTAATGTTTCTGGAAATGAAGACAGCAATACCCACATTGCCAAATGACAAGTACAGTCTCTTCTCCTTAGCAAAACAAAACAAGCCAAGACATAATCCTGTGAAGACCTGTCAGAGATGGTGCCAGGAGGAGGAAGCACAGCTGCAGCATACATCCCAGTTCTGAGAAGTGGCCTTAAACATCCTTACTGCACTCTGACCCAGCTCTTCCTTAAGAATTGAAGGCTTTTCTGCAAGTCTGTAGTAGAAAAGCAAGAGCAAATGGACTAATAAATTACTCCCTCTACAAAGTAACCATAAAAACAGATAATCTGTTTTTAGTTTAACCACACAAACTGCTTTAAAAATAGAGTTAAGTGGTCTCAAGCCTATTTCCCATTTATGCAATTAATAAAAACAAAAACCACCAGTGGAACCATCATCATCATCATCTACACTGACCTCAGCTCCAGTGCCAAGAAACACATTTCTTGACTGCACATTCACTTTCTCCCAGTCACTTTCTAGCCCAGACAGACCTCTGATCTTATATGTAAATAATATGCTTCATGTGATCCTGCAGAGACTGTCTCTTAATTACCAATTGTGGAACTGGGATTGTTTCTTTAACAAAGGAAATGTCACATCTCCCTAGCTGGGGTCTATCCCTACAGGCCTGAATAAACCCTGCAAGGCTGAGCTCTCTTCAGTAAAACAAAAGACTGAGCATGGTGAGTACCCAGATTTCTAGGGCTTTTCCATATTGCTGTGTTGCTCTCTATCTTTTTCCCATGCTCACCTTTTTTTTTTTTTTTTTTTTTTGGACCAAGGATAATTGCCACAGGAGGAAGCCAGGGGATGGCATCACTTTCTGACACCTCTTTCCTAGTTCACTAGAGGGGAGTCTGATTCCAGCAAATAGGGGGATCCTGGGGTGGATTTCCAGGAAACTTGGGGGCAGGGGCAGAGGGGACTGAGGAAGCAGGTGAAAACAAAATTCTGCAAGTGGGGAGGAAGATGAGGGACAGAGAGACAGTAAACTGCTGGCAGTCTTACAAAAAGAAACTCAGAGATTTCTTACTGATTTTTTCTCTCTGCAGTTTGTAACAACATGGGAAAGATGGGTTTAGGTTAGGGGAAAGCCTGGAAAATCATGAAAACAAAAAATCACAGTTTTTGAAATTGTGTCTGTTGGCATTTCAAACCAGATGAGTAAAAATAGAAAGAGTATGTCTTCTTAAGGGTTCTTATAAAATATATTTAATTTATATCTGTCTGAAGCTAACTGTGAGGTTTCTTCACAAAGCCAAAGGGATAAAGGCATGCCTCTATGTCTGAGAGATGTGGAATTAGGATGTAAATTCTAAAGTTGAAAGCAGTAAGACAACGAGAGACAGAAGATAGAAATCGTCTTAAAAATAAAACCTGTAATATTACCTTTCCTTGAAAATGGCTAGAGCCACCTGTTATTTTCATTATTGAATGTGCATTATCAAATGTGGATGACTGGAAGATGGCTTAGGAGTCCTAGTTTAATAAAAAAATGTGTATAATAAAATTTTCAAAAAGGATTTCTATCTTAAAGAATCTGTGTTGCCAGAAGGTATGTTTTCCTGAAAGGAATCTTTTTACACAGGCTGTTTACCAGGTTGTTTACTTCTACAGATTAGTGAGTAGTGACTTCATGGTTAGTAACTGGGAAATAAGATTGCAATTTAAATGGGAATTCCATTACAGTTTTTCCAGCACATGTATCCTTATTGTTCTCATGCATATATTGTAAAAATCTTGTAGTTGGTCCAAAATTGTTGGTCCAAATTAACAGGGAAATGCTATATTTGTAGTTCTGTGGAAGTAGCTCAAGATAGACTCTACAAATCTGTGAATAAATTTGGATCTCTGAGAAAAAATAAAGCAGTACAGAAGTCACTGATCTTGCTTTGTTTATTGATCCTTTTAGTAAAGATACATGAGCGTCTGAAGATCTAATATTCGAAACCATACAGGATTTTTCCAAATGTCTTTCTGAGCCTTTGTATGAAACAAAAAGATCAAAAGCTTTAGAATATTAAACCTAATTAGGAAATACTACAACAGATGAAATTTCCTCATGAATCTGAAATATCTGATAAGATATTTCTGGCATGTACATACTACTATTACCATTTCAAAATTGGGTCTTGCCGAAATGAGATGCAAAGCAAACTTCTGTACAATGACTACACCTACAATGAATAATCCCATTGCAAGAGCACGTGAATAATGTTAAGATTTCACCCTACTGCCTGTTCCCTAGGACAGAGACTTGAGGAGATGCACTGCTACCCAGGTGAAGGTGTGGCTGCTGCCTTCATTTTTTTTACAAAATAAAAGCATTGATGTGGTCTGATTTAATTAATGAGCTGAGTTATAACTAGATCAGACTGCTAGTACAAAATTCCTTTGGGGGAATGGTACAGAGCTGAATTCTGAGATAGCACAAGAGCATTCCAAAACAGCTTATTTGAGCTATAATTAGTCTCACTGAACACATGATGCAGTGACTCTAAGATGGTTCACAGCTCTGGTCCTGCACCAAGGAAGGCAGCTGGGGACAAAATGGCTATGGAGGTGGCATCTCAGTTTTCCAGTCAAAGGAAAAATCACATCTACTATCAAGCAGAAGGAGCACTTGAATACTCCTTCTCCCAACAAAGATGGCCACACTCTTCCTGACTTCAAGGAAAACCCAATAAACTTCAACAAAGAGAGATCTTCAAAATGTCTCCAGAGAGCCAATGTTTTGGAAAAGCACAATCAGTCTTTCCCCACTAAAAATTTAGAAGGACAAAGTATTTGCTAGAACAGTGTAGCCTTTTATTTGCCTTAGCCTCATCTGCTTTCATGGGTGTCAGGTTAAATTTATTAAAACAGAACATGGCTGTGAGTCTACTCCTTACAGACTTACACCTTCAAGGACATGGAGCACTGAGCATAATAGAGTTAATGACAAGATGTAAGAAGTGTGAAAAAATCAACGCAGAAATGAGGAATGAGACACAAGTCAGGGAGACAGGGAATTGTACATTTTGAAACAGATGAGATTGCATGTTTTATAAATGGAAACTTTATTAATAGGTGTTAATAAAATTGAAAAACAGACTACATTTTCCGAATTTAATGCTGCAATCCTATTTACTTTGTAAAATACCAGTTCTTGACGAGACAGATTTGCAGTTAACTACAGATCAATATATGACTAGGAGAACATACATAGAAACCAATCACTAACAACAAAACCAAGAAACAGGGCAGATCCTGAAATTTTATTTTTTCTCATTCTTAGGCAAAATTCTTATTGAATATCTATCAGACTTGGCCCTTAGAACAGAAATGAAAAAGCATCTCTATTGTCCTTAAGATTCAAAATTCAAAAGACAATTTATCTGGCAATCTGAGATAACTATTAACCAAATCCTATTTTAAAAAATTTTGCACTTCTCATGAGGATTTGTAACACTTTGGACAAAATGAACATTTAGAAAACCTGGTAGACATACCATAAACTGCATTTGTGTTTTGAGAAGTCCTAATATACATGTTGATGTATAATGTAACAGGCATAACTTCATATACCAACTTCTAACCACTCTTGCATATGTGCAAGTAAGTTCAGTGTGCGTGGGTATGTTGATCTGCATCTGTGAGTGTTAACATAAATGGACTACTGTAGATTACAGTTACAATACCTTTTTTACTTGCCAAAATAAACAGATGTAGTGAGAATGTACAATAAAAATACTTATTTTCATGAGAGTCACATGTGTATATTTCTATTGTCTTGAATGCTGTCTTTTTCAGAGGGTGTATAGGACACCCTTCTCAAAGGTGTTCTTTTTAAACATAGCCACATACACCTGAATAGATGGAGAACAATCTGACCCTGAAGCACATCTAGAAAATACAATATTAGCCACATAAATGTTTAATATGTAACATTGCTTAATAAGAACTAAGTTCTTTAATGTTGTTTCAAAGACAGGGTATAAATGACATTTTCCCATTGCAGCTATTCCTGTGGGGCTCTACCTCATGCCTGGTCACTGAAGACAGTTAACCAAAAAATTTTAACATACTGTATGTAGTCCTCTGATTTCAGTACTGGATACAAGTATTTCTTCCCTTCCCTTGGTGAGTGAAGAACCTAAAGGCAACTTTTACTTCTTACCATGCAGGGAACAGGGAGTGTATAAGATGACTTTTGTATAAGAATACATGTCCATTTTGGAGAAAGGTAAAAATATAAGTGCATTAAAAAGCAAAGACTTACAACCAAGTACACAAACAGATAAATGTTATAAAAAGCAACAATATAATAGTAATCTGACTTCAATTTCTGAACTCCAGTGCTTCCTCTAAATAAAATGCAACTCCATGTGGGCTAACATGGAGAAAGAGATTATTTTCCCATTACAGGTTTTTCCCATTTTTTCTGTAGATAAAAGGAAGCTCTAATTTTTTTTTCTAAAACTACCTGCTTTACATTTAGAGTAAAACTATTGTTTAATTTACAATAATTGGATAATTTGACACTAGTGGAATTTATTGCCTGTCCAATAAGACAACTTATCCATCGAATACTCCTCAGCATTACATTGAAACTATAACCACTTGCCTATTCTAAAAATGAAACTCTATTAACACTTATAACTTCTTGCCTGTAAACTCTAATTTACAAATGACTGTAGCATGGTGAATACCCACAAGTTTAACATACTCGCATTTCTCTAACAGAGAGAAGAGACAGAGTCAGGGCCTAGAGTTGTGTGTGCCTAATTTCAAGGCACTTCAGGGTATTTTTCTTTACTTTTGTTATCACCAGTCCTTTGAATGTCAAACACTAGTATTTTCAAAATTCATCAGTTCCTCTGTGACTTTCATGTACTCTGGTCACATGTTCTAATAATTCCCCATTGATTTTTTATAACAGCTAATGAAGGTGATGATGGGAAAAGCAGATATTTCAGCATGGATTCTCTTTGTCACTAGGTACGTATGTTCTGCTAATATCTTATGTAGCTTTGTATGTTACACAACATAAGAATATTTGTTAAGTATATGTAAATAAATTTGCTCCTTGCTAAGAAAACAACTTTACCTTACTGTGATTCTTCTAACTATTCACCTGACACTGGGACAATCTTTTAAAGCAAGAAGGTAGTATGTACAAGCATGTCATTATAGAATGTAGCTTCTTACTAAATGCATATTTTTTTCACATTAGATCTTCTACACAAAGTCTTCACTCTTGCCTCTCAACAATAAACTCCCAGAATACCAAAGAAATTTCAGTTCTCCAAAACTTTAATAAACTTTTCCTATACATTGGCAGAAAGAAACCCAACCTAAGATTTTTTATTTTTATTTTTTTACGTTGTGAATTCTTTAAGGACATAAATATCAGCTAAAATTGTCTTGGAGCGATGGATTCAATACAGAAACCCCAGTTGCTGTGCACATTTCTTTCAATAAAAGGAATATACAACAAACGGGGTTTTTGCTGACTACAGGAAAAATTTTATAAAACTCCTTTGCTATTTACATTGCAATTTAAAAATGCAAATAAATAGGAAGAAAGCAACAATCAGTCTTTGATCTCAGACCCACTTCAATCAAATACAGTCCTAGCAATGTGGTTTGTTAGAGTAAAACAGGAATTATTATACTACATTTTCATCTTACTCATTTAAAAAAAAAAAAAAAAGTTTTAGGAACATGAATGTCATTCAAAGGCATCAGCCTATCATAGATTTTTAAGTCAGAAGGGACAATTATCTCACAAAGGCCAAGATCTGTAATCTGCATTAAGCCCATAAATACTGTTTCAAAGATGATAGTGTCAAATAATCTGTAGTTCAAAAGCACAGAAGGTTCTGGCTATTAGGACTAAGGCACTCAAGGGTGCTTTAACCACTAAGCTCCTTCCTGACTCCTTACATTGCCCATTCCTGTCGAAATAGTGCCCAGCCTCAGTAGAAAAGGCAGCTCCACCCCAATTAACCTGATATTTAGGTCAGTTGCAGAAGAAATAAAAAAATATGGTCTTGATTCTGCTAAGGCTGAGCAAGGCATTGATCTAGGATCCTCTGCTATTTTAGTTAAGTACAGGACTTCTTGCCTTGGTCTTCTGCTGTGGGCATTGTGTGTACTCAGCCCTGCTCAGGTCTTCCACTGAGCAGCACCAGCTCTAAAGTTCAGCTCAGCACGGTGGACTTGGCAGTGCTGGAAAAGAACAAGCTCAATAGTCCTCTATCAAAGTCAGGCTAGTAAAAATTGATAAATTCAAAGTCCTTTGTCCTTAGATATATTATAGATCAACATCAATGGTTCAAACATGCCATGGCAAATTCTTTTAGTACCTTTGATATAAGAGGGAAAAATATTTCCTTGTAAAAATTAAAGTTGTTTGTCACCTTTGAAAGCTAGAGTATGACTTGAGAAGGTGTATGCTTCTTGAAATTTATTACATGGTCAGCAACTCTAGCTATGGCTTCTTATAGATATTTTGATCTCTTTTCTTCGTGTCCAATAATAACAATAATAATAATAATTTGCAATTTTGTTCTCAGAAATACTGAATATGAAAGCCAAGCTTGTTTCTTTGTTTGTTTGTTTGTTTGTTTTAATGCTTTGTTTTAAAGCTCTCATGAGGACATGCAAAAGTAATAAATTTAGCTCTCAAATTATTTTCAAGACTAACATTTTCGGAATGTACGGAGAAAAAATTTTTTGTACGGAGAAAAAATTTTGAAAATTTTTTTTTTGCAATGGAAAGCTATTCAGTGATGAAAAGTTGAGAGGTATATGTTTTTTCAGTATCAGATTTTAACAATTCCCTTCCTATATATATGCTAAAATGGATGTGTAATTTGTCCTTTCACTGAAAGGTTACTTATAATTTAATATGAGAAGAAACTATACTTAAGCAAAAGTGTCAAAATATGCATTAATATTATAATGACACCTAATGGAACATGTATACAAACTAAACATAGAAGACTTCCAAAAAATTGGTACTGGAAAGTCTAACTTTTGCACTGAAGCATATTACTGCCAAGTACTACTGCATTGATGGAAGACATGAAGGCACGGACCCTGGTTGCTGTTCACAATCAGAATTGTTTATTGTGTGGTTTGTTACACTTATATAATATCCCAGTATCTATTGATTGATCTACAATTTGCACCTCAAAGTGCTCTTTCTAACATAAAACTCATCTACCCGTTACCAGTGGAGGCACCTGGTACCAGGACATAACATTGTCCAAATGGCAAATTCCTTAAGTTATTTACAGCTCTTTGTTCTTTTTCAGGATCAGTGAGTGCCAGGGAATCCACAGCACTCCTCTATCCCACGCAGGCCTTCTCCTCTGCTGCTCTCCTACACTGCATAACACAGAACTTTAAAATTATGACACTGTGGAAATTAAAAAAAAAAGAGAAGTTGTTTTCAAATGTAGCTTCTGTTATTATCGTGATCTTAAGCATACGTGTTCACCTTCCTCCTGCAATTTAAACCATGGAAATAGTTTATAATTTTGAAGTTACATTTGAAATTTTTATGTATAGCTGGCATCTAACAGTTGTGATTTTATCTCATTTGTGATAATACTATGAAAGACGATGCTGTCGCAGGAATTTGAGTTACTTTATTTAAGTCTTAATGAATGTTTCTTATTAAAAAATAAATGGAGTTTATTGTCAGGCAGATATGTCTGAATATTAGTTTTTTGATGAAGGAAACAAGAAAGAAAAGATATTGACCCAAGGATGTGAAAGATGAGCCAGGGAAGTTATAATTAGGAGGGTTATATAAATGAAGTATCCCTTGAGGCATTTTTAAAAATTCTGTTCACTCTTCATAACTATCGAAGTCAAAGTTATAAATACTTTGCTCTTATTTTTCATATTACCATTACTTGATTACTATGTTGATGATGACAAGTAAACATTTCTGTTGGGCATTGACATGATTGCTCTGGGAGAAACCCAAGTGTATTACAGGTGTTTGGGAATTTCCCACAAATATTCTATATGCACCTTGAAGGAAGGACTTTACTGATTATGGTAGGTAATCACTCGGTCGAAAACATTAATCACTGGAAATGTGGCATCCCTCAGAGATCTGCTTTTGACCCATTACTGTGCATTGCACAGGAAGTCTCTTCTAAATGTTACTTCTAAGTGCCATAAATACCAGCAGTAGAAGTTTCATCTTTTTCTGGAGGAATACTTTACTGTCAGTCTGCATCAGAATCAGCCTTGAAAACAGGGAAACTTGGCAGCTCTGCCTTCTGACAGCTCGTGTAGAAGGCAAGCCCTTAAAACTCTTGGTGAAGATTGTGTTCATGTGCAAGCAGGGTCTCTTGAAAGCAGTCAGTGCTGTTCTTGCCCCACAGCTGTCTTTGTCTCCACCACCACCAGCTGTTCTGGCAGCTCTGCTGCCTCCCAAGGCAGGGCCAGCCAGGGAAGGCTCTCTGGTTGGAAAACAACTCCCGTCCTCTCTTGTACACCCCTGCAAAAACTGGGCATGTTTCATGTACACAGAAATTACTGTCTCGGAAAAAAAAAAAAGAAAAAAAAAAAAGACAACTTTAAACACAACACTTAATCGAACTCCATGTAGATTGTTTTCCACTCATACCAAGTATTTTGCTGTTTTAGCTATTACCATTGCCCACATTCAGAAGTAATTGCTCACAATGCTTTGAGGTTCCAGTGAAAAATCTCCCAGCTGGGTGAGGTTCAGCTTTCTCACCAAACTGGCATGACTGAGCTTGCCTTGCTGAACTCATCAGAAACGATATCACTTGCTGCAATTTTCTTAAATTGGTTCAAAACACCCCTTCACCAATTGAAAATATTCACACACAATATATCCCGGAGTTTTAAAATGACATATTTTAGAATGCATTTGAATAAATGGTGCTGTACACTTACAAAATTTTGTCAAGGTGTTCTGCTGTTAAGGAGTGTAATTTTCGCCACTCCATCTTTGCCCAGTTCTAGTAAGTGAGACAACAGGTTCACTTGCATCCATATGCCTGAAGTATGTGGGGAGTTTGGCACTGTCATATGACTAAACATCTTGTCATGAAAACTGAGGAAATCATGAAAAAACCCATCTAGTATAACTTCTTCTTTTGTGCTTTTGTTTTGGTCTTTGTTTTGTTTTGTCTGTGTTTACCTAGCCA
This sequence comes from Florisuga fusca, assembly GCA_038090715.1. Lineage (NCBI taxonomy): Eukaryota > Metazoa > Chordata > Aves > Apodiformes > Trochilidae > Florisuga > Florisuga fusca. Next base: position 18,663,245 of record JAAWXA010000005.1, read on the forward strand.
AATTCATAAGAAGGTCTGCACGTACTGGATCAGGGTACAGACCCTTGAATTTGCCTTCTACAGACAAGTCAACAAGTTTAACTTGAATTTTGTTTTCCTCAGGGTCTACTTACCTGCTTACAGACTGGAAACTGCTTAGGTCTAAATCAGTCAGGCTGCTGAATAATGCACAGCCACTGCGTTGGTCTAATTTCATGGTGCCCCGTTAGAGGAATTCAACTCACTTGTAATTTACAATGGGGCAAAAAGGCAGGTGCTGCCACGAGGCCAGTAGTCTTATATCAGCTGACAACAGCACAAGCTGATGAAGGAAACTGGGCCTCCCCATTCCAGTTACAACAAAGCTCCAGGAGCCTGTATTAAACACACAGGAGGGAAGTGCTGACAGTCTCTTGAGCTGTACCACCGACACTAAGCCACATTTTTTTTTTCCCCTTTTTTGGAAGAGGAAAAGGGCACGAGTTTTGGCATGGAGTTGTCCACATTTTCTCTTTGCTGGACACACACTGGGATTCTCCTGGAGCTTTTCTCCAGCCTGTGAATACCACTCCCAAATGAGGAGAAGTGCTGGCTACTGGGTGAGGTGAGGCACTCCTGCCTGCCCCGGGGCTGAGACTTCATTAGCCAAACACTCCCTGCTCAGCGACAGCTCACTAGTAAGGAAAGGAGGCAAGGGTAAGAATGAAAAAAGCCTAAGACACTCCTCTACCTTCCATGTTACCTTTTTTTCTTTGGGTACTCCTTGCAACTTTCCTCTTTTTTTTCCTATCTCTGTTTCTCTGTTTTTGTGAAACATCCTCGTAGCTTATGCTGCAACATTCCTCAAAGTAGTATTTATTTCCTCTCCAGCACTAAAAACAATTTTTTTTTTTTTTAAAGCTGTCTTTTCAATGTATCTTTATTTTTCTTTGGTTTATTTTTCCTGCTTTGTAATTATTGTAATATTCTCATGTACTTTGCTTTATTATTTTCTTATTTCATTATTTTCTTCTACTTGACCGATCTTGTTACCCAATTTCCTCCATTCATTGTTTTCCTCCCCTTTCTGAATTTCTTTCCCATCTTTCAACTAATTTCTTCCCTCTTTTACTCTTGTTATCCTTCCTCTGATTCCTCCGTAGTAATTTTTTCATTATTCTCAAGCAGTCTCCTTTATGGCTTGCTCAGCCTTTCAGGCCCTGGGGATGGGAAGGGAGAGGACTGGGAGGAGAGAAAATGAGGAAGGAGGCTGACTTGAATCCACTGTCATCCTACAGGAAAAAAAAATGCTATCTTTGCAAAGTCTGTAAACACAGTTTGACTGACTCACTGTACACCACACTGAGTAGCAACCTCCTTTCCTAGGATAATGAGAGCCTTGAAGGAATGGTGGTTCCCTGAAGAATGAAAACATGAAAGAGGACTTCCCCAAAGCCTTTGGGTGGAGCACGAAGGATGTGGAAAGACTGGAGGGCTGGAGAGTAAAGATGATGATAGATAAAGGTGAGGAATTCAAGCACCGTGAATATCAACAATTGAATAAGTTGATATGAATGTTTGGCCTCCATTGACCATCAGCTGGCGAGGCTGGTGGAGCCCATTGTTTTCTTTCTGTAAGTCTGAATAAGTCCAAAGCATTAATAAAATACTGAATGCCAGTTTCAAGGTATTTGATGACATTTTAAGTTATTCATTAATTAATTTTACTAAGAGGTTAGGAAGAATTTCTACACTTTTTAAGGGTACTGGCAATGAGATTTAAATTTCAGTAACAGCACATTTGCCTCAGTAGATTTTATTAAGCTTATGTGCATACTGAATACCTAAATCAGTATACAATAGCCAGTCAAAATGTGTATATTAGAAAGACAGTTCGTATAAGCTTAACTGGAAAAAGGACTTTTTTATTCGTAAATGTCTGAGATATAAAATTTTTTACTGTATACACAGGTTTAGTTTTTATGTGCAAATAAATGCTGAAATGTAATTTCCACATACTGTATAAAATACTTTAGTAATGCTGCTAGGTTACTTCTGGGATCTCTACTTGTATGTGGAACTCCGTCTATCTATGCCAATAATGTCTGATTTCTGTATTTGTCATTATCTTGTCCTTTTTCCTTTCTTGTTTCGGTGGTTTAATAAATCCAACTGAATATTATTGATTACTCACCCATATTTTCTTTCCTTATTTCATGCATTCTGATTAGCATATTTTCATTGCAGCTCCCTATAATGGAAAATTATGAAAAATGCCTTCCCCTGTAAGCCATTTTCTTACATTACCATAAGAAAAGCATGTGTGACAGGACTGTACTTTTCATCTTTTTGTTTTTATTTAGTCTTACAAAAAGGGATCATAGTCATAAAGCTAGATGAAAGTATACCTTGCATTTACTTTGCAAAGATATAGATTTCTTTAAAAAGCTCCAAGAAGCAGAGTCAGGCCTATAAGCAGGACTGCCATGACCACATTTCTGGTTCTGAGATACACCAAAAATGGTGTTTTATCATATAGCTTGAAATATGAAGGACCAACACTTTGTTCCCATCTACAGATTCTTTACACAAGAACTCAAGAACAAGCTTCAAGGTGGAGGAAAACCCAGGAAGGTTTTTGCTGTTATGAACAGCTGATGCCATCTACCCAGTTGTGCACCCTCATAATGCAGATCTCTGTCTGCCGGATCTACATATGCCAATGAGAGAGATATATGTTGGTAATATTACAGATAGTTATGATATTCTGATAAAACGTGAACTCAGGTCTGCTTAAACTTCACATAATTAGTGAAAGCTCTGTTTTAGTCTGTGGTAGTCAACAATGCAATAATGCACCAAAGATAAAAGCTTCTTAATGTCATTTGCCCATAGCAACACAATGAAGAAGGAAATTAAAACCATATTATATCTTAAATAAGATGTTCATTCTTTTGAATATCAGACAAAAGTGAAAATCAAATGAAGGAGAGAAAAGAAAAGATACCGGAACCAAAATTATTACAAGAAAGGGTATAACTTAATTAGACTAGAAAGTATTTTGGTTTTGCAGCCATCTTCCTTTATAATCTCAAAAACCATCTAAACTAATAAATGTTAAACGTGTGCCGAAACTAACGTACATGTATCAACTTGTCTGTGCTTACAAATGAAATAATTTAAACAGAACATGGCAAGGGAATTATAAAAATAAAGAAACAACCACACCTATCCCTATAAAGCATGTAAAACTGAGTAACATGAAAGAGTATGAGCGAGCAAAACAAAATCATATGTGCGTGTGTATAAGCTACTTAAGATGGTGATACTAAATGAATGTATCACTAATGCAGGGTGGATGAGGTGGACCTGGTCAGCTTCCTTCCCATGACAGAAGAAGATCTGATCAACACAATATTTAAACAAGCTTTTCATCTGTTAATTGCTCTGTTATTGTCAGAGTTTTACAACTTCTTCAGAGTGCAAGCCATACTGCTGAGATTTTAAAGGGAAAATCCTTATGGCATTAAAATGATAAAATCTGAAGATTTTAATGTGGTGTGCTCTCAGGATGAAGACATTCAAAGGATTATTGATGGGGTTACAGTTTTATCCCAAATGTACTCTACACCTTGTAGAAATCACAAAAGCTCCTCTTTCTGTAGCCACCAAACCAGAACATCATAACAAAAATTTATAGAACTTGATACTGAGCTCAGCAGGAACTGCTTTTCTTCACCAATGTGAAAACATCAGCTAGGGAATGAGATACCTAATTCCACATTCAAAGTTTTTCCTAGTACTGCAAGGCAGTGTTTAATTTCTTTTCATGCTAGGCCCATATTCGCAAATGTTGTTTGACCATTATAAAATAAATGGGAAAGAAACAACCCAGTGTAAGCAATCTGGAAGTAATATGCAAAGTACAGTATGTAAGATTATTTAAAATATCCTTCTAATCTCTATCATTAAGTAAACACTTTGTAATTTGAAAACAGATTTTGGTAGTGTAACAATTCTATGGATATTATAGCACATATAGTGAGACTTGGGAATGCTATAACATCAAATAGAGAACTCCAACCACATCCTGAAGGAAATTCAAATCTTCCCACCTTCCTGCTTTCTGTTCTAATCCATGTTCTGATTTCCACTGGATGGGAACTTGTGCATGTGGACAGCCCTTTGTATGCCAAGATGCTGCTGCATATTTCTCCATTTGGGCAAGCTGAGGGCCAAGGATGCAGGCAGCACTGCAGCCACCCAAGCTCACCAGTTAAATGCATCCATAGGTGTTATCGATGGCTGCAGAACTGCATGATGAGATTTATTCAACAACACAGAAAATGTGCTGCTATATATTATCAAAATTATGCCAAGCATAAAAATGTTTCTTCTTTCTTCAATTGCTATTACAAGTTTTAGTTGGGGTTAGCTTCTTTTGTGTCATATGGTCAATCTGCATTCAACATTCAGAGAACTTAAATAGAAAGAACAGTTACAGTATCAGAAATTTTGACCTTTTATCCATTACAGGTCAACTTCTTTACCATTAGACCTAGTAATTTGTTCTTGAGTAATACTTAAGCATCTTTTTGGTCTTAAGAAGTAATTTTTCTGAAAAGTCTCTGATCTTGGTTTAACATCTTCAGGAGAATGACTCTGTACTTCCCTCCCTCTTTTTATTTTTTAACATGCTGAGCTTTGAAAATCTTTCACAGTGTAGAGTATCTACCAGGTTTGGAAAAAAAAATGCAGCCAGGTGGTCTTTTGGAGCTCGGAGACAAGCAGACTGATTTCTAACTTCTGAAGAGAGAAGAAAACTATTTTTCTGGTTTTCATTTTCCTAGTTTAATTGAGTGGATGCTTTGAATCAAAACCTAGAGGGCTAGGATGGCAAGGTAAAATGGTAGAAAACATTTAAAGCATTTAAAAATTCAAAATTTCATTTAAATGTTCAAGTGATACTTCTGTGTCGTAGTCTCAAGTATTTGATGGAAGCAGAGAACAGGTCCTACTTCATGAGAAAGACCATTTTTCTCACAGTACTTTATCGCTCCTATATGAAATGATAGATGAAATAGATCAGATAGATGAAATAGATGAGAAGAGGAAAACTGAAGTTTGTATCAGCTTGAAGGAGAGAAGGCTCTGGTGAGACCTTGTAGCAGCCTTCCAGTACCTGAAGGGGACCTATAGGAAAGCTGGAGGGAGACTTTTTTACAAGGGTGTGAAACTATAGGTTGAGGGGGATGGTTTCAAGCAGAAAGAGGGTAGATTTTGATTAGATACAAGGAAGAAATTCTTCCCTGTCAGGGTGGTGAGATATTGGCACAGGTTGCCCAGGGAAGTTGTGGATGTACCATTCCTGGAAGTGTTCAAGGCCAGGTTGCATGGGCCTGGAGCAACCTTGTATAGTGGGAGATGTCTGTGCCTGTGACAGGAAGGGTTGGAACTAGATGATCTTTAAGGTCCCTTCCAACCGAAACCATTTTGTGACTCTATGATTCTTTAATACTCAGGTACTTTGTTCTCACCAGTGCTGGATACAGAAGTAAATCTGGGGTTTTTTTCCCAAGTCTCTCCATATCTGAGGGTGATATTAATCATTCTTTGTGACTCCTTGCCCTTTAAACTTATGTTCACTTGCTGCTTCTTCTAGAATTCCTCCATTAGGACATGTAGAAGTCCAAGATACTCAGCACCTTCCTTGCCATCACCTTGGCTGCCAAGACCTGCCTTCAGCAATCCCACATGCCTGAGACCAAAGGGAAAGTCTGAAGCCAGGAAACCCTACCCTCAGTGGAGGAGGATCAGGTGAGGGAACATTTAGACAGATTTGTGGGACTGAGTGCTAAGGGAGCTAGTTGATGACTTTTAAAAGGCACTCTTGATTATCTTTTAAAAGTGGCTATTCCTGAGACCTGGAAGAAGGCAAATTTCACTCCTATCTTCAAGAACACCAAGAAGGAGGATCCAGGGAGCTACAGGCAGGTCACACTCACCTCAACCCCAAGGAAGATGACTTACCATACAATCCTGGAAGCCATTTCCAAATATATTAGAAGGTGATTGGTGGTAACCAGTATGGATTTATGAAAGAGACATCCTGCCTGACCAATCTGATAGACTTCTATGAAGAAGTGACTAGCTTGATGGACAAGGGAAAGAAACAACCAGCAGATGTTGTTTGCTTTGACATTAGCAAAGCTTTTGACACTTCCCCATAATGTCCTCAGACAAAATATTGAAGCAAGGGCTAGGTAAGTAGACAGTGAGATGTACTGGAAACTGACTCAACTGCTGGTCTCAAAGGTCTGCAGACTTCTACACAAAGTCCAACTCAAGGCCAGGCACTACTGGATTACCTCAGGAGTCAAGTGAGTCTGATACTGTTAAATATCTTCATTACTGACCTGGGCAATGGAACAGAGTGTGTACACTTATAAAGTTTGCAAGTGGCACAAAACTGTGAGGAGTAGCTGATACACAGGAGAGTCAAGCCACCACCCAGAGAGATTTCAACAGGCTGCAGAAAGGGTCTAGCAAAGGGCCACAAAGATGGTTAATGGCTGGGAGCATGTGACATGCAATCAGAGGCTGAGAGAGCTGTGACTTTTGAGCCTGAAAAAGTCTCAAGTGGGATGTGTATAAATGACACATGACACAAAGAAAGGAATTGGAACTAGGCACTTCTCAATGGTATGATGCGAGCTGTGACTTTTGAGCCTGAAAAAGTCTCAGGTGGGATGTGTATAAATGACACATGACACAAAGAAAGGAATTGGAACTAGGCACTTCTCAATGGTATGATGAGGGACAATGAGAAACTGAAACACAGGAAATTTCACTTAAACGAAAGAAAATTTTTATTTTGTTTTTAGTGTGGAGCAGTCAAGCACTGGCACAGGTTGCCCAGAAAGTTTGTGGAGTCTCCATTCCTGGAAATTTTCAAAATCCAGCTGCACATATTCCTGAGCAACCTGCTCCAGAGGACCCTGCTCTGAGTAGAGGAGTTGGATAAGATGATCTCTAGATATGCTTTCCACTCTCAGACATTCCATGATTTTGTGGATCTATAAATCATCACTTGGCAGTAATTGCATTGTGAGGTGCATTTTAGCCACGTTCTTTCAATAAATAAGCAACTTTTATTTTAATGCAATTTATTTTCTTATAATCAAGATGTAGCACAAGTTGAAGAAAACTTTAAGTCTCCAGGATAATTTCCCAACCTTTATTAACTGACAGTTTCCTTCAGATATCACAAGTAATTTTATAATGGCATTTCAGCCCTGGAAGAAATTGCTACAGAAATGCAGGGAGCAGTGCAAAAAAGACGATTTTAAGGCGAGAATAAATAATAGGACAGCAATAAAGAAGTCTGAAAGAGCTTTAAAGCTGGGTACAAGATGCTTCCATAGAAAGTGACAGGGAAAGTAGGAGTGATAAATAACTAAAAAGCAAAAAAGGAAGTAAAGACGTAATTTTATGTGCTGTTTTTTCTCCCAAATAAGGAAAGACAGAATGGCCTAATTTTGTACCTTTCAACATCAACCAGACAGTTGAGGACCCTCAGCCGGGCCAGTAGTGACTGAGAGGAGAGAGAAGCATCTCCCAAAAGTGAGTCCCCTCACCACCAAAACTGTTTGCAGAGGGCCCATCTCACCCTACAGAGTAGTGAGGGAACTTGGGAGACTTCATTCACAACTTAATGTGACTTCAGAAACTAAAGTGCAGAAGAAAGACTCTTAGCCAGTCTTTCAAGCTTGTAGGGACTTCAGTAATCTGGGAACAAAATAAATGATTCATAGATTTATGAATGCTGGTTTGAGATAATTATTAATCTGAATCATTGTAGGATAAAGACTGGGTATTAATATGTTTCAGGGCACTTATACCTCAAAACTAATTTCATAACTGGCTTGAGGTACCTCAACAATGTAGCCAAAACTAGGTGGTGGCAAGGGGCATTACAAATGCAAGTGGGTTAAGATAGGGGAAACTGGGAGCTTCATGAAGTACTTCATGTACTTCAAGTTTCACAATGTACTGCTTCATGGCAGGATGAGGCTTCTCCTGCCATGGAAAGAAGAAAGGGTGAGGCTGGGCTGGGAGATCAGGTGCAGAACTGGGCTGCTGACCTTCAAGCAAAGGCCAAGAGATGAGTGGAGTGAGATGTAACTTCTTTTACAAGAAGGAACTAAAACCAGAAGCTAACCACTGATTTGGAATAGTTCTTTGGAGGCAATGGTGTGGCCACCAAGTTCAGTGTGGGTACAATGGGTTGTGCAGTGATTCATTTCCTCTGCTTCTTATGAATCTTCTTCTAAACTTTCCCAGGTGTATTCTACCCTATGAACCTACTTATTTTGCACTTTACTAAAGCCAGTTGTCCCTCCATGGGCATCCCCTTGTTGTGGGGGAGGAGCTTGCATGCTCTTGTGATGTTGTGAGCTATGCTGGCAGTGGCATATGCCTCCAGTAGGGCCTCCCATGCCAGACAGGTCACAGCTGAAGGGTCAGACAAAGTGTGTCCATGGGCAGGACGGGCTCACTAGACTTCAGGCAGCCATCCTAGGAGAAGGTCAACTCTAACTCCAAACCTGGGCAGATGGAGCTCGTTTAGCCGTGTAAGGCCATCCATCTAAGAGAAGGATACTCTAACTAAACCTACATCCTGAGGGCTTTGCTGTCACCATCCAAGCTTGCTGGGCCCTGGCAGATGAACCTTAGGAGCAAAGGGTGGGGCCAGTTCTGCACATGCTGTGCCTCACCTAAAAAAGGCACAGCACAGGCTCGAAGGGTGTACCCACACTTGTAAAGCCCCTGCAGTGACAGGAGAGGGTCGAAATGTTAGGTGAAAGGTGCAATGGAAGCCACAGACCCAACTCTGCATGCAGACGGCTCAGGACTTTGGTCGCTCAAGGCTGACCCAGGAGATGCCAGTCTTGTTTGGCAGCATCCTGAGTGGCCAAGCGTCCCTTTTCAAGGAGAGCACTGCTTGTTCCACATGGAGAGGGACCTAAAAAGGTGGCCTAACCAAAGCTCATCTCCACCCTCCACCCGGTTGGCTACCCATGGTCAATGGGAATCTTTTGATGTGGTCGAACTTTGGCCTTATCAGCCATCAGTGCGCTTGCAGCAAGTGTGGGAAGAGCCCTTCTTAAATCTTTGTTCACGAAGCCAAGCCATGAAAGCCACTTGTGAAATAAACACTTCTAAAACTTAAGAATAGATGCAATTTAAAAATAAAACAAATTGAATGAGAAATACCCTACACCTGTTACTGGGTGTAGTAAAATTTGGTAGGACATCAGTATGCTGTAAACACCAGTGAAGTCACCCATGCAACCGCATGTGTGTCAGCTAGGATATACATGGCCTTCAACGTAAGCCACACAACATAATACATCTGTGCACACATTTCTAATGCACATTTCAAATGTATGCAGGTTTCAAGATTCCATTTGATTATGAATCATTCTATGTTCTGAATTATTTCTATGTTTCTTTAAATAATGTTTCAGAGAAATGCATGAGAATAAAGAATTTCACACTTTGTTACAATCCAACCAAGCAGCTTTCTTTTCCCCTATCTTCTTGATCAAAGTCATAGCTGCCATTGAAGAATACTTGCTCAATTGAATGGTTTGGGTTGGAAGGGACCCTAAAGAACATCTAGTTCCAACATCCCTGCCCATAGGCAGGGACATCTTCCACTAGGCCAGGTTGCTCAAGGCCCCATCCAGCCTGGCCTTGAACACTTCCAAGGAGGGGGTAAACACAACTTCCCTGGGCAAACTGTTCCAGTGTCTCTCCACCCTCACACTTGGAATTTCTTCCTAATATCTACTCTAAATCTACCCTCCTTCAGTTTAAAACTGTTCCTCCTTTTCCTGTCACTACAAGCCCTTGATAAAAGTCCATCACCAGCTTTCCTGTAGCCCCCCTTTGGATGCAGGAAGGCTGCTGTAAGGCCTCCCCAGAGCCCTCTCTTCTCTAGGACAAACAACCCCAACCCTCCTGGCCTGTCAGCTGGAGAGGTGCTCCAGCCCTCTGATCATCTTTGTGGCTCTCCTCTGGACTCATTCCAAGAGCTCTGTGTCCTTGCTGTGTTGGGAGCCCCAGAACTGGACACAGTACCCCAAATGAAGCCTCATGAGAGAAGAGTAGAAAGTTGGAATCCACCACCCCCAATCGGCTGGCCATGCTTCTTTTGATGCAGCCCAATTTATGGTTGGTTTTACTTCTTTTGATGCAGCCCAATTTATGGTTGGTTTTGTGGGCTCCAAGTGTACATTGCCAGCACATGTTGAGCTTATCATCAACTAACACCTCCAAGTATTTCTCCTCAAAGCTTTTCTCAATCCATTCTCTGCCCAGCCTGTTTTGTTGCTTGAGACTGCAACCCAGTGCCGGTAAGACCTTGTGCTTGGCTTTGTTGAACTTCATGTGGTTTGCACAGATCCACCTCTCAAGCCTGTCAAGGTCCCTCTGTATATCATCCCTTCCCTCCAGTGCAGTGCCATTGGCAGATGTGCTGAGGATGCACTCAGTCTCACCATTCATGTTGCTGACAAAGATGTTAAACAGTGACAGTCCCACTACTGAGCCCTGAGGAATGCCACTCACCACTGATCTCCACCTGGACATCGAGCTGTTGGCAACTCTTTGCGTGAAACCATCCAGCTAATTCCTTATCCACCAAGTGGTCCATCCATCAAGTCCATGTCTCTCCAATTTTGAGACATGGATGTTGTGTTGACAATTTCACAGGCTTTGCACAAGTCCAGGTAGATGAAATCTGATGCTCTCCCCTTGTCCACCAATGCTGTAGCCCTGTTATAGAAGGCCATCAAGTTTGTCAGGCACTATTTGCCCTTAGTGAAATTGTTTTGGCTGTCACCAACTTCCTTATTTTCTACGTGCCTCAGCATAGTTTCCAGATGGGTCTGCTCCATAACGTTGCTGGGGACAGAGATAAGACTGACTGGCCTGTAGTTCCCCAGGTCTTCTTTTTTGCTGTTCTTAAAAATTTGGGTTATTTTTCCCCTGTTCAAGTCAGTGGGAACTTCACTGAACTGCCATACTTTCTCAAATATGATGGATAGTGGCTTAGCAACTTCATCTGCCAGTTCCATCAGGACCCTTGGATGTATCTCATCAGGGGATGTTGTTACCAATCGGAGGAAATAGTCAAGGACACTTAGTCCTAGGAAACTGTTTTAAATGCAAATATTTACGTAAAAGAAAGATGAAGAAGTATGTTTAGAGTTGTACAGATTTCCCAGTATCAGTTAAGAGAAGCCAAAAGAACCTTGGGACTTACTTCTTTTCTTCTAACAGAAGATGAAGTGCTGTAAAATAATTCACTGCAAACATCTTCATTTGCTACCTTCACCTATAGATGAGAGAGCAATTCATTCAACAATGAACGAAATAGAATGAAAATGTCTACGCACAGCTGCCAAAGGAAAGACCTTTTTGGTTAGCAATGCAAATTACTATTTTTAGATTCTCAAGGATATTTCAAGGAATGTCATTTATTTACTGAAGCAGTACACTTTTGCAACACATTTGTCATTTGCTTTATACTATTTGCATACCTCTAACACATCTATATGTACTCTTCCCTAGTATATTTGTATCCAGCAGAGCAAGGAAACAGACTAGATGTAGCAGCACTAGATGTATCAGTGCAAGGTGTAGTAATAGAATTACAAAACATTATAGCTACAAAACTAGTACCAGATGTAATATTTTCAAAACCTGTTAAGTCATTCTACTTTATTCTTTGTGTTCTAATACTATTTTTTTCTGACATGCCACAGTATATAAATGCTGTCAAATGACTATATAGCTTTAAACTGTGTTAAATAGTTTTTCTTCTTGATTACAAGAAAATCAAGGTCTGAAGACATAGGTTTTTTACTTGTTAAACTTATATTTCCATTTGTTAAATTCATACTTCCATTTGTTAAATTGATTCTGTGATTTAAGTGATCAGATAACCTAGATATTCAATTTTCACTGAAAAAGAAAGGAGTGAAAACCATTCTTGGGTAATTCTTTGTCTGCTCATAAAATGCCAAGCAGTTGTGACTCGTTTTCATCCTTGCTTCTCTTCTCTCTGGCAGTTGCTGAGGTTTTCATTATATTACTGACATACAGAAAATAACTTAAATTTCTCTTAGAGAGTTTCCTTTCCAGAAAGATTCACCTTCCAGAAGTTTTCATCTGATGCTACAGGAAGGAGAACAGGGGAACATATTTGCAGTTCAATGATATGCACATAAATTATAGCTCTCTCTTCAGCAGAAACCAGTTTGAATGATAGACTAATGTATTAGGAACTTAGCCAAATCTTCTACCAGAAAAATAATAGCATGCGACTTTGAACTACAGTCTCTCATTTGCCTGAACAAATTGTGTTTGATTCATTAATTGGTGTCAAACAATTGTTGTTTTGGCAAGCTTTCAAAGTCAGACTGCCACTTTTGCCTTTTGCTGTGTTCTAGCAAGGCTCTTTTACTTCTTTTATAATAGTTGTCTCACATATTCTGATCAGAACTCTGTATCAGCAATTTAGATATTTAGGTTTTTGATATGAAATCCTCTTTACCTTTTTTCTAACCTGCCCACATCACAATTTTAATTACTACTATGCCATTTACTACACTGCTACATAATCAAAGCAAAAGCATTAGGAAAAAAAGTTTTAGTGATGCCATAATATATTAAGTTCAAATTTGAAATTATTCTATTGTAACCCATGCTGTAAAAGCATTTTTAATAACACAGTATTAATTATATATTCTATGTCGAAATATTTGTTAAGCTTAAAGAAAAATTTAATGTTCACATGCATGTGTGTATACATATAAAATCCTGAAAAGTATTCTCAACTTTATTTTTGCAGAGCAGTGGACCAAATGATAGATTATGACAGATTCCCTTCTCCAATTCTTTGAGTTTTCACCAGTGGAAAAATTAAGGTCTAGAAAATTGCACCAGGGTAAATGACAGAAGACTACAGTTCTTACTTTTTATGCTGGGGAATTTAATGAAATTTTAAGCAAAGTCCAGAATGTATGAAGTGTCATGCATGCAAGACAAATAACATAACAGCTTATTAGTGAGACGAGAGAATACACTGTGTGATGTGGTACCATCAGCAAAACAGCAAGAATTATCAAGAATTTCAAGGTAAAAGAAGGTAAAAGAGAATGGGAGGGAGTCAGATGGAAAGGAAGGATGGAAGGAAGGATGGAAGGAAGGATGGAAGGAAGGATGGAAGGAAGGATGGAAGGAAGGATGGAAGGAAGGAAGGAAGGAAGGAAGGAAAGAAGGACACAGAAAGCAGGAATAAGACTTAGTACAATATATTTTTAAGGACAATCAACAGTATCATTCCACAGAGCAGCATAGCAACACTTCTATCCCAGTGGCAGTATTCCATTTACACTATTCCAGTTGCCTATTTCAGTTGTTTTCTAAATCTGCCCTATTACAGCTTGACTTTCTGTGACTTTGTGAAGTAACAAAAATCTCAGTTGCTCCATCATACTACTGCATTTTACAAAATGAATGCTATGGTTTAAGTCCAGGAGTGAAATACTGGGATGTTTGCCAATGACTTCAGCAGGGACAAGTTTTTGTACCCGAAGCTCTGGAGAGTCCTAACCATCAAGACCTGCACAGCCAGATTTCAAAGTGCAAAGAGCTTAGGGAGACATCCCTTCACCTTGTGTCACTGGGAACAGCTGAAAAGAGCATAGCTCCATCCTCTTTGTACCTTCCCTTTAGGTGTTTATAGACATTGATTCAGTTTTTTGCAGTAGGGGCATAATGCTGGCCCATGTTGAACTTGGTGACCACCAGGACCACTAGGTCCTTTTATTCCAAGCTACTTTCCAGCTGGGTCATCTCCAGCATGTATTGTTGCATGGGATTATTCTTCTCAAGAAGAGAGAAGTGCAGGATTTTGCACTTCTCCTTGTTGACCTTCATGAGCTTCCTTTTGATCCATTTCTGAAGGATCCTGACAGGCTGGAGAAATGGATGGCAGCATGACTTTCTGGCATAGCAGCCACCCTTCCTTGTGAATGATGATCTATCCAAGACTGTCACTTCAGCAATAAACAGAAACAACTAGTTGTGGAAAGTATCAGTATCACATGTTATATAGATTAAATATTGTTACCTGATACATACTTGGTCAACTGAATATGAAAGTAACCAAAATTATGCAAAATTACTTGATCTTTCAGTTCAGTGTTCAATTACCAAAGAGGAAATCACAGTTGTGGTCTTTGGTTTTTTTTGATTATGAATGAGAATGTAACTACATGTTCTTAGACACTGCCGCACATTGCTTAGCAAGTGTCTGGGCATCCCAAAAATATTTCTGCTACATTTAGGAGGAACTTTAAAAATGCTATTCATGAGGAGATTGAAGTGTAACATTGCAGAGACTCATTAGTGTTGTGAAATCCAGCTACCTCTCCAGCATCACAGTGGAAAATGATATCACGGTCTGTAAAGAATGATAATTCTGAAAGAATCCACTAGAAGCTGTAGTTCATCTATCCTNGTATAAGAGACAGCCCTATTACAGCTTGACTTTCTGTGACTTTGTGAAGTAACAAAAATCTCAGTTGCTCCATCATACTACTGCATTTTACAAAATGAATGCTATGGTTTAAGTCCAGGAGTGAAATACTGGGATGTTTGCCAATGACTTCAGCAGGGACAAGTTTTTGTACCCGAAGCTCTGGAGAGTCCTAACCATCAAGACCTGCACAGCCAGATTTCAAAGTGCAAAGAGCTTAGGGAGACATCCCTTCACCTTGTGTCACTGGGAAGAGCTGAAAAGAGCATAGCTCCATCCTCTTTGTACCTTCCCTTTAGGTGTTTATAGACATTGATAAGGTCCCCCAAGCCTTCTCTTCTCCAGGATGAACAGTCTCAGCTCTCTCAGCCTTTCCTCATAAGTGAGGAAAGTCCCTGCATCATCTCTGAGGCCTTTCACTGATCTCACTAATATGTCCATGTCTTGTATGGGGGAGCCCAGAATTGGACACAGTACTCCATATGTGGCTCCACCAATGCTGAGGGGAAGGATCACCTTTCTTAACCTGCTGGAAACACTTCCAGTGCAGCCCAGGGTAACATTCAGTTTTTTGCAGTAGGGTCATACTGCTGGCCCATGTTGAACTTGGTGACCACCAGGACCCCTAGGTCCTTTTATTCCAAGCTACTTTCCAGCTGGGTCATCTCCAGCATGTATTGTTGCATGGGATTATTCTTCTCAAGAAGAGAGAAGTGCAGGATTTTGCACTTCTCCTTGTTGACCTTCATGAGCTTCCTTTTGATCCATTTCTGAAGGATCCTTCAGACAGGCTGGAGAAATGGATGGCAGCATGACTTTCTGGCATACCAGCCACCCTTCCTTGTGGATGATGATCTATCCAAGACTGTCACTTCAGCAATAAACAGAAACAACTAGTTGTGGAAAGTATCAGTATCACATGTTATATAGATTAAATATTGTTACCTGATACATACTTGGTCAACTGAATATGAAAGTAACCAAAATTATGCAAAATTACTTGATCTTTCAGTTCAGTGTTCAATTACCAAAGAGGAAATCACAGTTGTGGTCTTTGGGTTTTTTTGATTATGAATGAGAATGTAACTACATGTTCTTAGACACCGCCGCACATTGCTTAGCAAGTGTCTGGGCATCCCAAAAATATTTCTGCTACATTTAGGAGGAACTTTAAAAATGCTATTCATGAGGAGATTGAAGTGTAACATTGCAGAGACTCATTAGTGTTGTGAAATCCAGCTACCTCTCCAGCATCACAGTGGAAAATGATATCACGGTCTGTAAAGAATGATAATTCTGAAAGAATCCACTAGAAGCTGTAGTTCATCTATCCTTTGCTGCACATCCATTATAGGACATTACAGAGACTTCCTAACATTTGTTATAAGAAGTTTAGGTTTTCAGTAAAAAGCTTTGTCTTTGGGCACTCTTCCTGGAGTGGGAAGAAATTTTGCTTTGGCATCTGATTCAAGAAAGAGTCAGAGCATGAAACATTCTAAAATTATTGAATCCAAGGAAACACAGTATCAAGCATTCTAGAAAAAGACACAAAAAGGAGGGAGTTTCAAAACAAGGGCTTATGATAATGGGATATGAGGGAAAATTACTTCATAAAAGTGATTGATGCTATTTCACCACATATTGCTGCCAGTCTTTAATACCTTCCAAAACTGAAGTAAGGTAATAAAAATTCCCCTGGAGTCTAAGCAGTGCATCAACACTAGTAAAAATTCTTTCCTGTCTCATGTACAGATTAAGCAAATCCATGATCCATGGGACTAACTGAATTCAATAAGACATGGCAACAAATACTGCCAGGATATTAAAAGCAAGTATGAGTCTGTAAAACACTTCATAAACTTCATGAGCGTCATATTTAAACAATTAAGGTTTCTTGCTGATTTTATTTTATTTGATAAACACCTGAAGAGTTTTACTCTTTAATAGTTAGACCTTATACATCCAGTGCCTTTTGTAATATTATTATGCTTAAAAATCTCTCCAACTCTGATGATTATCCAGATGAATTTTAAAGAATAACCATATCTTGCCTAAAGCTTCCACTTTTAAAGCTTAAATAGACTATATAACTTTCTAAACCACCATCCTCTATTATTATATATTATATTAGCCTTTCTCATGGATAATAAAAACTTGAAGCAATATTTTAAAGGCTATCTTGCTAATACTATGCACTGTAATGCTAAAATTTCTCAGTGTTTACTGAAAATTATTTTTATGACCTTAAAATGACTCCTTGCCATTCCAGACAGGATACTCCTACTGTGATCTGCCAGTAAATCCAGTTCCTTCTCTTGAAGTGCCAACTCCAGTTGGTAAGGCTCCAATTTAGAGTAAAAAATCTGGATTTAGTCCCTATGTGCATTACTTTCTGAGCCACAGATCAATAAATTCCTCATTTCACTGAATTCCCTGATTATCTTCAGTGTCCTCTGTTAGGTTTTCAGTGGTCTAAGCAGGTCCTATCTAGGTACTTCTGCTTGAAATTCAAACTAATCTTGAAATCTGATCTTCATGTGATCTCACCTTTCAGTGCTGGTGCGTGAATACCTCTGAGTTTGCTTTAGAGCCTCAAAATTTGGTCTTCTCAAATCTGAAGCTTTAATTAATACCAACGTGTTTGCCTACCCTGCCCTTGTACCAACTGTGGCAGTTTTGAATCTATCTGTGCTCACTTGTTCCAAGATTATTTTTTCAAACTTTTCTCACTCTTCAGCCCCAGCTGAACAGTCCCACCTATAAATAAGATTTATAGCTTTTAAAGTAAATGCAACATAGCAGCTACATTCTTTTACTTAGTAGATAAATCTGTCTGGTATTTTCTCCAAGAATATCTGAGCTGCTATCATAGTATGATTGATTACTACTGAACGTTAGCATTTGTTTGGTCAAAACTGCATCTAGGAAATCTAAAATTCCCATAACTCAGACTAGTGTGTATTTTTTCTTAGTTTCAAAGAGTTTTCCAACAAATATACAATTCCACATTGAAGATTATTAGGAAAAGTCCAATGTGTTAAGGGAGTTCTCTTTTTTGGTTTTTGTTTGTTTGTTTTTTTGTTTGTTTGTTTTTGGTTTGTTTTGGTTTTGTTTGTTTGTTTTACAATAAACCCTTGAGTGATTTCTACTGTTTCCTTACATGCAAGGAATAAGGATACAGAAAGTTTCAGTTTAGATACCTGATGTGAGTGAAAAGGAGTCATAGGATTAGTATAGCACATGACAAAAATACTTGATGAATAATACTCTAGCAACTCCCATGTCAGCCCCTCCTATGCAATTTTACTATGCATCTTTGATGTCAGACAAAATAAAGCAGTACGGAACAAATACTTCCTGTTTAAAAACATTCAACTTTTCACTGTTATAATTTTTTTTCCATATAGATACACCATTTTCCTAAATAATTTCCTTAATATGTAACTGGGAAAATAGAGAAAAACCCACGACACATAAATAAATCCATATTATAAATATGTCCTCTGAGCTCTTTAAAAAGCAAGATATGACATTTGTCTTGTACCACTTTGCACCTTCATGTCTGATAGATCTCTAGGAAAATTCAACAGACAGATTTTATGAAAGAAGAATAAAATTAAACTGATTTACCTCATCCTAACGGAAGTCCACTGCATTTATCTTCTCTTACAGTGGATAGTAACTGATATTTAGGAGGAAATCACAAGAAGCAAAGCCTACGTGTCATGGTCTTTTCCCTGTATATATCCATCTCTGCCATTTGGGGATTTCCAAAGTCAAGGGTTCACACCTGTGCCTCTAGAAACTACTGATGAGCACACGTTTTTTTTCTTACCCTTTTTCTGGTGCATTTATGCTTTTGTCCTCCATAATATAACAGCACCGAGTGGCACCATTTGAGTGTTTTTATTTCTGTTCTCACTATTGCCTGATAATTCCCTTTGATACCTTCTAAGTTCTCAGCTTGCAAGAAACTGTAACAAAACTTCCCCCATGTCACTTGTTTCATCACAAATTTCTGTCATAGTCCTTTTCCTCACATATTTGACCTCCCACCGTCTTCCACTGCTGATACTTTATTTAGTTGCATTATATGAAAACCACTCTTTTTTTTTTTTTCATTCTTCACAGCTTCTCTGACTCCTGTGGGTGTCTTCTGAGATAATCATCATGCAATATTCAAAGTCTAAATCCATGGATTTACACAGTGTTTTCTATTTTGCATCCTCTCTTCCTTTCCTAATAATTTTTAAGATGCCACTTGCTTTTTAAATGCCTTGAGAAATGGCATAATATTTTCAGAGAAAAAAGCCCTTACAGAAAGGGGTTTCTACACTGAAAGCTGTTTATGATTTTTCATAGAACTCTAGAATGGTTGGAAGGGAACTTAAAGATCATAAAGTTTCAAGCCAGCCCCCTGCCACAGACAACTTAAAACCATTCTCCCTCACCCTATCACTACATGCTCTTTGTTAGAAGTCCCTCCTCAGATTTCCTGTAGCTCCCTTCAGGTACTGGAAGGCTGCTATAAGCTCTCCCTGGAGCCTTCCTTTCTCCAGGCTAAACAACCCCAACTCTCTCAGCCTGTCTTCATAGGAGACGTGCTCCAGCCCTTTCATTATCTTTGTGGCTCTCCTGTAATTCAGGACTGAGTGTGCACATCTCTAGAAAACAAATCCTTGTACTTTGGTAACAGAGATTAGTTGGTTACTATTAGATACCATTAGTCCTTATAGCTACCACCCCACTGTCTAGACCTTATCACCTGTGGTACATCATTCTCTGTAATTTCTCGTATGAAAAGAAAATAGGAAGAAGTGGCATTTAGAGGAAATTATTAAAACAGAAAAAAAAAAAGCAGCACTGAATTTCTTATTTACGAGATATGTTTTAATTCCTACTGATGAATTTTCTGCATTAGGCTAGTTTATGGCACTTCATCATCAACTACCTCCTTTTGAAATCTTTCGGTTTGGACAAAGTCTTTCATCTAATTTTGAAGAAGCTACTTTTAACATGGCAAAAAACCCCAGCTTTACTATTTCCTTCATGGTCACTTAGAGACACAATATTTTGGTTTCTCTGGTTTCAAAAAAATTGACCAAATAAATTGACATGGCAGCCACTATTTTCCTGGCATCTGAAGAAGCATTTCTTTTAAAGTGTCAAATATCCCCATGCAATTTAAAATAAATTATTTAATTTCATTTAAACATTCTCTGTTTATTTAAACTGATTTTATTTAAAACAAGAAATGAAATGAATGAAATACATAATTTTCTAAAAATATCTTTTTTTATATATAAAGATCTAGAAGCATATATATTCAAATGGCAAAGAAAGACATTATCCAGTATTTGTTTGAAACAGCAAAATGAAATATTTGATCACTTCTCGGTTCCAAAAAAGCACAGGAAGATCAAGATCCACCATAACAACGGATACACTAAGAGCATGAAAACTGCACTTTTTTTTGGCAAATAATGGGAATTACCAAGCACGAACGAAAAAAAGCTAGTTAAAGTACAGAAGGTGCATTTTACTATTCTGAGATGTAAAACTGATAGGATGCAATATTTAGACGAACATTTAAATGAAAACAATTTCAAAATTGGAGATTTCATCTTCTTCAATTTTAGATCATGCTTGAATTTATTAGGAGAAAATATAAATGTAAAAGCACAAGACTATAGGCTCCAGAGTCTTATTCAATCCAGGCCTCATGTGGGAATGAGTAATGTGTCAAGCGTCAGACCACTGATAATAATTATTCTCTAAATTAAAGATGAGCTTTATCCCATCTTCTTTGATGATTAAGAAAGCCAAGGCTACAAAGCTAATTAGTTTCTCAGTTAGGATCATTGTTGTTTATTGTTCAAGCACCCTTAAGGTAATTAGAATTCCTGACCTTAATTAAGATCTTTTAGCACATTTTATTAACAATGCACAGTAACAGAGAAACCCCTGACCAAAACACGTGCTGGGTCTCTGTCTTCTGAGGTGGCCTTCCAAGGAAGAGATCAGACAGCCAAGGCTGAGGGTTATTGGGTGGTTGACCAGCAAAGGTTGCACCATTCTGCCACAAAGGGAAAAGCAGCTTCCACGTTTTCCTGCTGCTTTGTTGGTGGAATACTGCTCCATGTGTTGTGAGGAGTTGAGTGCAACCAGCCAGAAAAGTACTCTGAACTACATAAAGCAGCAGTAAGAACTGTTTTCCTCTTCTAACTCAATAGTCTGAACCCCTCAGTAGTAGAAAGTAGCTAATTTCCAGAGAAAAAGAGTAGAAACCAGAAAATACTGAGTGTTCCTTCCTGTCATATTCCCTGCCAAAATCCAACAATAAGCATTTTACAACTTGGTGAACCAAAGGTGGCACTGATTTCACTATCTGTGGCCTCATTGTTCTGGTGCTTGACTATGACAAACACTAAGCAGTCCTTCCCAACTCATCTTCTCTGTATCATTACTAATTGTATAGACCTCTACCATACCACACCCACTTCTTTTTTCCAAGCTCAAGAATCCTACTCCACTTACATGTCTTCATAACCACAATCTTTTCATGTTGCTTTTTTTGTACTGTTTTTGCTTCTGCTATGCGTTTTATGAAATAGGTTAATAGAATTTCAAACTGTTTTTAATATATGAAGGTTCTTGTGGTTACAGGGGATATATAAAATTAAACATAAAGATGTTCATGTTGTTTCTTTCCAAATAATTACTGCTGTTTTCTTTCACTTCAATTTACATTGGGCACTGAGCTCATGATATTCCCAGAGAACTATCCCAAATCTATTCTCAGTGAGGTAATGGCAAAGCTAGATCCTGTCATTCCATCCTTACAATGTTAGTTAATCTTTCCATTATTATATTAGTTAAAATCTTCAGTTGTCAATTGATTACCTGTTCACTCAATATGGTAATATTCTCTTGTAACTTTGGCCAGTCAGCCTGAGATTTAGCTGTCATGAATATGACTAATTCTCCCCTGTTATTGTGCTACTTTTAAACTCCTTTACTCCTTTATGAATTTTTTCATTAAAAAATTTTATGAATTTATGGACAGGTTCCAGCTGACAGCTTCCCTTACAGAAGAACTTCCATAATTCTTCTTGCCCTTATTTTGAACCCATGATCACAGTAAAACCTCTCCTCCTATTGCAATTTTCACTAGGTTTTTTTTTTTGGTTTGTTTTGTTTTTTTTTTTAATGGGTTTTATAAAAGTTTTTGAACTCTCTGCACCGATTAGGTGAAACATAGCAATATGTTTACTGATTCCAGCATTACATTACAGTTTGTGAGATATGACTTCCCCCTACAAAAGTCACACTAACTTTTTTCCAGAATTTCATATATATTAATGTACTCACTGAGTGTATGCTTTAACAATCCCATTTGCAAAGTGGGCTCCAAGCTAACCAAATTACAAGTATTTTTAATATATTTTTTAAGACTGTGTTGCATAATGCTATCAAAGTTTCTTAACATTGTTGGAAGACTCATTCTGCAATGACTCTATTGTGGACATTTGTAGGGTCAAAGGATTGCTTTTCTCCCCCCATTCATGTTCTTTGACCCTATGAACGCACTGAAAGGAAATTTAAATATGGGCATATCCATGGGCACCCATGGTCAAAAGCACTGCAAAGGAAAAAAGTTAATTCAGAGCTCCAGCTATGAGAGATTCCTCAAGGTCAAGCAGAAGTCTTGGAATGTGTCCATCAGCTCATAGGTACATAGCAAATAGGGGAGGGATTTACTGCAGTTACACAACATAACTCTTCTGATGTGCAGGCCAGCCCATTTCCAAATACCTCACTGCTGCACAAATGCTTCCTGGTTATGAAGAAGGCATGAATGACTCCAAAACGCACTATGACAAAAAGGCATTTACTCACTCAGGTGGAATTTCCTACTGGAGTTTTGAACAGCAGAGCAACTTTGACACTACTGATGTTAAGGAAGGCTCCAGATGTTGTCGGAGAAGCTCCCAAAAGCACAGCAGCACACAGGAGACCAACCACATTGTGTTGGACCCCACAGCCTATCCAGCCCAATGTGCTGTCTCCCGTTCCAGCCAGAAGCCTATGTCTAGGAAAAATAAGAACAAGGCTGTCAGATACCACACATCCAGGGGCTTTGGGATGAGGGCACCATGACCCCCTCCCATTACCATTCTTGCCTTGGTGTCTCCTGCCAGCATTTGCTCAGTCTCCCCTTGAACTCCTGCAGAACTTGTTGCAGCTGAAGAGGGAGTTTCTAATTTGGTATAGGGGTCAAATGTTTTAATGCAAGTACTGAACGGCACGGAGGAGGAAAACATGAGTGGTACGAAGCCAGGCCAGAGTTTTAAGATTGTTAATTAGGGCTTTGGAATAGACAGTCTGGGTCAACCGACTCCAGGCACCTTTTCTGACAGTTGTGGGATTGTCCCATACTGTCACTAAACAAAGAATTAAAGAGCTCAAAAAATGCAGTTCTGACCACAAGGCTAGTATTCCTGGTTATTATGATTGCAGGTCCAGACAAATTCACTCCCTTTCTATGTACACAATTACTTGAACGGAGCATAATGAATTACAGTACTTAGAAATTAGGCCCCATGTTTCCCACCTAGCTGTGAAACACACTGTGGCAATGTGATGGGTTGGGTCCCGCTGCAGGGGACTGCAGGGGGCTGTGGGCTCTCACTCTGTGCTGATGTGAACATCTGCAAAGGGAAAAACCAGGTGAGGCTACCTGAAGGCCAGGATAAGAGGTTGCTCCTGAAGACGAATCAGGCTTTACCAGTTCAAACAAACAAACAAACAAACAAAAAAGAAACACTGCAACCATTTTTTGCCTCTGCTCCAACTGAGTCTGTGTGATGGAGCCTGGTGCAATGTCGTGTGTTTATGGTGCAACCATCAGCAGAGCCACCCTCCAACACCAGCATGCCATGGGGTAGAGCAGCACGCAGCTGTGTTATCACAGTGCCCTGTGCCCATTGTACTCTAGCAATCCACTTCTTACTTTCCCAGCACACCAAACCCAAAATTAACTGGATTGTAGGCAATCCACAGGGCACACACACTTACACAGTGCGTGCTCTACCCATTGCCCACACGACTAGAGGGGAAGTCGTCCACGGTTTCAGCCATTCCAGAATTTCTCACACCCACACAAATATGCAAGCATTGCCCTGCAAGTGTTTTACGGTTACACCCCCTCTGTCTTCTTGCCATCCACAATATTGGTGACCCCAAGAGTAAGGGAATGTCTTATGCTTCCAGATGCAACCAGGTAATGAATCCTCCTTACTAGCTGGAAATAGTGAGGAACTGTGAGGCACAAAGGCTATGTTAGAGGGTTTTTTACAATTTTTGCTTCTCAAGGGTGCATTTGAAAGTACACAAATATTGCAGTGTACCTACCAATCTACTTGGATCTCCCTTTTTGACATGCTTTATGATAGGCAAATTAAAAAAAGTTACAAATCAGTAATCTAAAACCAAAAAATTGGTTTTAGAACCAAGCGTTGAGTATTTCCTCTATCTACTAGCTTGCAATATGCCATTCCTGGCTCAGGCCGGAAGGTCTTCAATTGCATGGGACCTCGTTGGAAAGCCCACAGCCCATCTCTGCAACTTCACATCTGGGTTCATTATTATTTCTGCTCTTTTACTAATCTGAAGCCACCTTCAAAGCCGCAAGGCCAGGAGACACAAGTGAGCACACGCAGCCTTAAAACAAATCAGAACAGAACTCTGTGGAAAGAGAAACCCGGCCGAACACCCCAAGGTTTCACTCCCAGTGCCCACCCCCGCTCCATTCTCCCCTCTTTCCCCGGCCGGGGGCTGACACCGCCCCACCGAGATGGGACCCCCCTGCGCGGAACCTGCGCAGCTTGCGGAGCGCGGGGCGATAGAACGGGGCGGGTTCCACCGCTGCAGGCCGGGGCAGGCCCCGGGTGGGGGGGATGGGGAGGAGGGGGGG
>JAAWXA010000005.1:18687809-18720060 GCA_038090715.1 Florisuga fusca
CCTCCCCGCTCCCAATCTCCTACCCCCCAAACCCGACGGTTCTCCTTTTGCAATGGGAAGATTCGTGCAGATGGCGTGGACCATGTTAAGGTCCTCGGAAAAGTTATCTGCACTTCAGCGGTTTCGTTTGCCTTAGGTTTACTGTATTACTACCTCATTATTTTCTTTTTTTTAATTTTTTAAATTTTTTGTTGGTGGATGAGTGAAGGTGTTTTGTCTTGTGTTTCTTACCCCCTTTCTGCTGCGTTCACAAAAAGAGGACAGGTGATCGTTTGAGCCTGAAAGTAAAACACTCGGTAGTGTTGAAGCAGTGAATTAATTATTTTGGTATTAATTATATATGTGCATTTTAATGAAAGTCTTACAATTCCAGACACTATGCGTGCCTGCCTTTGCTAAAGTATTAATAATAAAACCTAAAGAGGCCCAAGTGAGTTTATTCATACATATAATTAAAAAAAAAAAATAATTCTTCTGTCTGACAGCAAAAAAACAATACCCAAATGCCCAAAGCTGCTCAGGTGTCATCCTTGTATAAAGTGAAAGGACGCCGCAGCTTACTTTTTACCTGGTGTTTCCGTATATCCTGATATCCAGGAATAACTACCATATATATTTAACTCCTCAGTAGTTCGTTGTGCTGACAATAAATTATCTTGGCATTACTATTTTAAAATTAGATGTCATTGGTTCTTAAAGTATCTTAGAACAATGTAATAAGGTTGCGTGATTTTAAGAACTTAAGAATAGAAGGTCTGGTGGGTTAGGGTGTTCTGTTAATAATTCAGTGTATCTGTTAATAAGGGAAGTGCCTACTAATCCAAAAGCAGTGGTGTTTGAATTGCTTTTTATATCCATATTTTTATATCTGTGTGTATGGAACAGTTTGAAGAACTTTTATGATGAAAACATGGAGTTTAAATTGCTTTAATACAATGATTAAATTTCACATTTCAGCTTTATTTTTCTAGCTGATCAGAGTTTTTCAGAAAGTTCCTAATTTCTCAAAGATTTAAAAGTATTTTTATATAAATGTTTTCACAATAAGAATCACAGATAATTTTGTGAATTTCCATTTTTATACCTTTAATCCTAAAAGTATGTGCAAACTAAAATCTACTTTCCTTTTTGCCAGACTTTCATCATGAAAGGATAAATGTACTTAAAAGGGCTAATACGTTTATTTACATTTCTCTGTTTCTTTGTTTAATATGCTGTGTGATTTTTGGATTACAGTTTTAAACATCTGGATAGAAAGCAGGCAAGACACACATAAATATATATAAACACACATATATACAATCTGAGACCAGGACTAAATTGCTCTGTGCGAGGAAAATCTTTGTACCTCCATATGATTATTTTCATAAAAAGGTCTGGTTATCTACTACTCATTTGAATTTTGAGGAGGACCCCATTTTGTAACTGGTTATATGGGAGTGGACTGCTGTGATACACGGCATTTTATTTATGTCATATCTAATTGCTGAAGCTAGATTTAATTAGTTTGTTGAGAACGTGCTTTGAAGATGCAAAGTGATATGTAAGTGCAAGTGTCGTCATGTGGCTTTAATAAGACACTTGTCCCTTTAATGTTGAGCATCACCACAGGTCCACCAAACCGAGTACTGATGGATTGAACTTTAATACTTGGAGACCTGGTGTCTAAACTGCCCAAGAATTCTACTGGAGAGAGTGCATGGCGAAGCTGTATTTTTGCTTTCCACTACTGAGGTAGTAGTGTGTGTGAATTCTTCTAGTCAAAGGGAGCTCTTGCTCTTAATGTCAGAACCAGGAGCAGTAGTGAGATGGTATTTCCAGTTCGAAGCTTCATATGCTGTGCTGCACTGTACCTGTCTTTTTAGCTGAAGAATGCTTTTTCTTCCTTTTCTCTGCCTCATCCTTAAAAACAAACAAACCAAAGGCAGCTTCAGTAACTAGTTATTATTCAAAATAGCATGTAATGATTTTTCCCCCCCTGATTTCTTAATTTGTTTTCTAGGTACTGAGTTTGTGCTGCGAAGCTTGCAAGAAAGTAGTTTTTCATGTTCCTTCTGAACTAGAGGCTGACACATTAGTTGGCAGAGGTGAGAAACTGCAAGATGCCCATCGTAACGATGCAACATTGCACCTTTGCTGGGATGCTGCTAACAGTGAAGGAAGCTTTTTTTTATTTAATGGAATGAATGAATGGATGACTGGACAGCCAGCTAAACAGCTGGATCAGCCTTTTTATGGAGGATACGCCCTATGTTTGTTACGGATTTGGACGCTGGCTCTGCGCATCCATTTGACTTTTGTGTAAACAGCTATTGTCAGGCTACAGTATTTATTTTAAAACTAGAATGGCAGAATGTAATGTTTTTGAAACTTGGAATTCTAGGCCTAGTATTTAAATAAGTGGCTTGATATTTTGAAATGTACCCGCAAGCCACGGTCTCAAATGGAGAAAGCAGGAAAAACAAAACAAAACAAAACAAAACAAAAAGGAACGTAAAACTCATGTGACTGAGAGGAGTAAGGAAGACTAGGAAACACTTCACTTCGTCATTTCAGACCAGTCTTTAAAAAAGCAGATTTAAGCAGATTTGAAGATGTGGCTTAGGAGCTGCTACAGGGTTCTGTGCTTTAATCTGAGGATTCAGAGATGTTTTATGTAAGTCCTGGGACAACAGAGGAATATGTTCCAAATCTGTAATCCTAATCCACATTTCTACAGAAGGAACTAATAAAGAGAATTGGTAGTTCATCACAATACATACAAGTGCTTAGAAAATCTAACTTTAAAAATTCAAGTTCATTAACGCTAGTGATAAAGTTTAAAATGAAAGTTAGTTTGCAGCTCTTTAAGTATTCATCATGTTTCTAGAAACTTTAGTGTTTCTCTGTATAAACAAATATGTATGTATGGACACTTCCTTTTTATTTATATAAAACCAAAACATTACAATGCTATGAAAGAAATTGCATAACATTGAACTGAAACATTTTTCCCTTCTAAACATTTAACTAAACCTTTATATCTTGAGTGACATTACTTAAACATTTATTAAGAAAACATAGTATATTTTATATTCGTACAAGGACTGTACCTTTACAGTACTGTGAGCCAGGATTTTATTGGAGAGTCTGTAAAGAAAAAAGATCCCACGTAGTTATGGTTAACTGAGCATAATGTTGACTCACATAACCATCAGAAACAAGATCTTCAGTCTGGAAATTTTGGAAATGTGATGCTGTAATATACAGCAGCATGAGACACCTTTAGGTGAGGCAGTGGTACTCTTGTCAATACTAAGTTTTCATTGTACAGATTGACAAGGAGTCACTGCTGTGGTGTTATAGAAAGCTTAGGAAGTGTTTAATTGAGCAGTTAAAAGAAAGACTTAGAAACAGGAAGGAAGAAAATACTTCATATTTAAAATTATGCTGTCTGTTCTGGCATCCTTGACAGAGAAATTAAAATTAGTTTATTGAAAATATCATCTACATATATTAGGTGAAATTCTGAATCTACTCTTGGAATTTTGCAGTCAGCTTCCATAGAGCAAGATCCCATCCACTATGATTTCACTGAAGGAGTATTGAAAAGTCTCGAGAACATTAGACTGGCACCTCTTGTACTCTGCAAGGGTTATTTATCCAGAGTTCAGGTCCATGACCTTCATCTTTTTCAGGGTCCCAAACTGTTCTTGCTTAGTGCTGTGGTGCTACTACAGTTCTTTATGATTACCTTGGTTTTGCTTTTTCTTGAGCTGCAGTGTGAGATTATTAGCTGATGAACCAAGTTTATTGAAATGCATTGAAGTTTATTTTAGCCACAAGTGATAGCAAATGCAGTAAAAAATACCTGAGAAATATGCTGAACTTCCCTACTACTTCCTATTAACTGAATGGGATTCTATCATATGCATATTAAAAAATTGTCAATCGTTTGTTCTAGAGTTAGCCTTTATCTCTGTCATCTGTCTGTCTCATAATTTAAAGGCCTTTGTCCTCCCAAGACTATTAAATCATATAGTACCAGTCAGTGCTTTCCTCCTGAGGGCAAAACTTCCAAGATGTAATATCTCCATTGGGCATTTGCATTAATTACTCATCTTCACTGATTTTCTGGGGCATGGAGTACAAGAGAAATGTAATAGCTACTGATCCAATAATTAGGGTGTCTACAGTGTTGGGGTTTTTTATTTAAATGTATTAGTCCACCTCTCATGCTTCAATAATTTTACCAGTGTAATAGTATCTTGTTGAAAGATACCTATGAAGCATCCATGTCATTTAGGAAGTAATTATCAACACAAGAGTTGAAATTGATGTAAACTTAGTTGAATCTGAGTGCATAAATGGGTTCTAGAATTTATAATTATGATGCTTAAGTACTGAATGACCAAATTTTGAAGACTCTGTATGTCAGTAAGTAGAATTTTTACTTAGGGTATGGTTTTTTTTGTTTGGTGAGGGATGTTATTGTTTACTGTTTAATTACTGTCGCAATGTTTTTTCTCATAGTTGATTTGAAAGAATGCCTTCAGTCTGCAGAGTTTATCAGTTCCAGTGATGGGAACTTCAAAATCCTAGAAGATGGTTCTGTGTACACAACATCTGCTGTTTCTTTGTCTGCTGAGAAAAAGACTTTTAACATATTACTTAAAGACAGTGAAGAACATGTACAAAAGGAAATACATGTTAGCTTGGTGGAAAAAGAAAAAAAGGTGAGCTTTTAATTTCAAGATACATTACTTATGTGAAATACAGAATACAGTTTCATGCTGGGCAATTGAGTTTTGGAATTCAAATAATCAGATAAAGCACTCTGGTCTAGAGTAAGTTTTTATTTAGCAGTTATTGCTTACTGTGTTGCTTACATCAGCAGACGCTTTCTGGAGTGGAAGATGCTAGCAAGGAGCTTAATTGGGAATATCAAGAATCTTAAAAGCTATGTTTGGGGAATTAAAGCAGATTTTATTTGAGCAAAGTATTACAATGAATGAAAAAAATCTTGGAATACTCTGACAGGAATAATCAGAAAATAAGACCATGGAAAAACAAATACTCAGTGGGAAAACTGGAATGGAGGGAAAAAAAGATGGAAATCCAGGATAGTAGTTAAGCAAAACCATTCACACATACACAGTTAAGAATATATGGATATATTCTTACCTGTCTTTTTGTATTCTAGACTCAGACACAGAAGACCAGGCATGCTAGAGATGCAGTTCTCAAGCGAACCAAAAGAAGGTGGGGTCCTATTCCATCTGTTATGATAGAGAACTCACTGGGACCTTTTCCACTACAAATACAGCAGGTATATTTTATAGAAATCCTATATTTACTACACGATCTAGTTTTGTATGTCACTTTTATGATAAAAGAACAAAAGCCAGCTCTCTCATACTCCCTACTGATGCCATTCCTACTATTACTCCTCTGTTTTGTTCTGTCCTGTTCATTATTATCTGGTAACTGAAAGGACTTGTGATTGTAGTTGTTGGGATGAACTGGAAAAGTGCAAAAGCTGTTAAAAGAAGAGAAGGATATCAGGATTAAGTATGTGATTAAAGAAAAAACAAAACAAAAGAGTAACCCACCCACCTCACCTCCCGCAAAACATTGCCTAGAAAAATTTAGTAGACACAGAGTGGGAAGAAGTCTTACCTGCATGTCTACAATGTTTTGGAGCTCCAGGTGTATGCCTGTTCTGTTGAAGACTGTGTATGGCCTGTGTTATTAGGAAAAGTACTTACTGTAAGAAAACAAGTAGGCGTGAAAGAGAAATGCAAGAACTAAAGTTATCATGGATCCATCTAGCCTTCACTAGATTACAGAGTGGCTGGTAGCAGATGTGTAGAGACAAGTGTAATAACAGAGTCTGTGCAGAGCAGTCATTCCTCTATTAATCTTAACCTTCCTGAGTTCTGGCACTCAGTAGGTAAAGAAAGTGTTTGGGGAAGAGAGTGTTTGTACATAGATAACAGCTAATGTTACCTCCTTGGTGTTTGTGATGTGATGCAAACAGTCTATCTGAACTGGCAAATCTCTGGACTGTACTCTAGGTGGTCGTCTTTTCCCTGACACTGTAATTTCTTTAATTGTTCAAAGTTCCTGCTTGTTCTTAATGTGCTAATGAGAAAGGGAAAAATGTAGTAGAATGATGCCTCTGTTTTCCATTTGGTTTAAAAACACCTTCTTCATAGGTCCAGTCAGACACAGCTCAGAACTATACTATTTATTATTCTGCAAGTGGACCAGGAATTGATCAAGATCCGAAGGGTTTGTTTTACATAGAAAGAGAAACTGGAAATATCTTCGCTACTCGTGCAGTAGACCGTGAACAATATCCAAGCTTTCAGGTACAGACCTAAATTGTGTAAATATAATTACATCTTTTTTGGTGTCATATATTTAAAAAACTGGGTTACAAGGGAACTGGGAGCAGACAAAATCTGGAATCATCTGTCTGTCCTGAGTAATATCCTAGGTGCTGCAGAGATGAAGTCAGAAGCAAATGAAATTGCTGGTCATATACTGAGCTATTGGATTTGCATGAATTGTGGGTAGAATTTGAAGTTATCCCAGAGTTTTTAAGGGAAGGTTGGAAAGGTCTGCCTAAAAACAAGATCATGAGAGACTCTAGAGGGCTATGGTTTTAACATCTCTTCCTTAGGCTCTTCAGTTTTGCCATTTTATTAGCAAGGTACACTGCTCTCTCTGCTGGCTGAGAAGTGCATGAGGGAAGATAGTAGAAACAAACAGCTTGTAAAGAGATAATTCGCAGTACCTATGATTGCAATTTGTTTGACTGTGTTGTAATGAGCAAATAATTTTTCTGTTCTTGATTTTGTTCTAAATAGCAGTATTTACATCTAAATTTTTGGTAAGGTTGAGATTGCCTTGTGGAAAACTTGTGTTCAAGAGACTTGGAAAAGTGTTTGGCACACCTGGAGGGTGGGGGGGAAGAAAGTGATTCAATAATTACTGCACAAGAAATGGAAAGGGGAAGAATTTGAAAGTATTTAAAGATTTTATATTGCTATCTTCTTAAAATACCAGTAATGTAATGGGTAATATCTATTTCTGTTCCATGTGGCTAAAGAGCCTGGTCTTCAGAAGGGTATGCTTGGCATACTGTATTTCATTTTGCTGACTTCTCTGTAAGACTAAAATTGTAGTGATACTTCATGTTACTTAAGCATAAAGCCAATTACTTCATATATGTCTTACAGATCATTTGCTTTGCAACCACTCCAGATGGTTATTCACCAGAGGTACCACTGGTGCATACAATCAGGATAGAGGATGATAATGATAATGCTCCGTATTTTACTCAGGATGTTTTTGAGTTTTGTGTCCCTGAAAATTCCAAGCCTGGTAAGAATTGTTTTAAGTCAGTGAACACAGTTACTGCTACTCAACTCAGTTACGTGCTAGCAGTAACTGTGTGTAATTCTGTCTTTTACTCAATTTTAGCAGGATTTCCTAAGGACTATTTCTTCACAGCAAAGGCTGAATTTGCAAAGAGCAGCTCGACGGTTCTTAATGATTAGAAATTTCAAAACACTACCTCAATCACAGTGAAAAGTATTATTAAAAAAGGTTTTTTAAAAACTGAGGTGAATCAGTTTTTCTAAAACAGTGTAAGAACATTAGAATACTATCATTTTATTAAAAGTCACCTGTTTCCATAAAATGTTTGGATAGAACAGTCGTTTTCAATGGATAGTTTCCTAAACAGCTAGATGGATTGTCTTCTAAGGTGCAAAATGCTTTTGATTAAGCTTATAGTTTGTGTCTGAAATGATAAACTAAGGTAGGACTTTTCCTGTGTTAGGTCTGGGGTCTGAAGTCTGGGGGAGAAATTTATCAGGGTACAAAAGCAGGGAAAAGTGGACGCCAGAGAATAAGAAATGCATAAGCTGTGGTTTGCCATTCCTCCCTTATGTCTTAGTCTAGGGGTATAGACTGGGAAAAGTTTAACTTGCTGCAGATTGAACTGTGTCAGAGAGCACTGAACCTCCCCTTCCAGCCCTCTCGTAACTCCTGTTCAGCTGTGTTGGGGATGCTCTATTAGGTGTCACTGTCAAAAACAACTGAAATTTTAGTATTTCTTTTATTCTTTCTGACAGCTGCAGTGATTGCATCTTCTTCTAAGAAGAAAAAAAAGTAGCTGGATAATTAACATAGACAATTATATGCTCTTCCTGTATTTTTACTATTATTTACTGTGGGTTTAATTTTTTTTTTCATTGAGAGCTAAATGACCAAATAGCTATTTTCAGGTGTCAAAAATTGAAGTACCTTTTCAAATAATTCTTGGTTATTTACACATTTTTCTGGATCTAAAAATTGTTCTATTGTGTTCACAGGTATAGTCGTTGGAAAAGTGACTGCAGAGGACAGGGATGAGCCTTATACTCTGCATACTACATTGAAGTACCGCATTGTGGCACAAAATCCACCAATAACCCCAGCATTTTCTTTACATGGTGACACAGGTGTCATTTCTGTATTGTTACCGCAACTGGACAGAGAGGTGATCTTTTCTGACCTTTTTCTTTTTAGCTGTCACCTAGTACACACAGATAGCTTCTTCACTCTGAATTGCTGACAGGAATCACCACATAAACAATTTCTGTTGTCTTTTTTTCTACTTATCTTCTAAGGAGCCTTCTGAATCTTTACAGAAACCTGTAATTGGTTGAGTATCTGCATAGATCTACCATATTCTAGCTAATTTTGGCAGGGGACCTCCTACAGCTCTCCTACTTAATTTCTTGTTCAAAAATCCCGTGGATATTTTTTTCCTTCCTCTGTTTATGAATCCTGTAAGCCACTGTTTCTTCCTTATCATGCTCACTTTGAGGTCCTTCTTGCTTCTTTACAGGGAAGATAAACTAACTTTTCTGAAAGTGGTCAGCCGTCCCATAACTCAACAGAAATATCTCCAATATCTGAAACCTCAACAGTAATATAACATTTCCTAAAATTAAAGTGCAAACCATTTATTCATATCAGCTAGCTTTCAAGTAAATAAGACACCAGAGGGTTTGGTTTTGATTTTGAGATTTATTTTTTTTTATTAAATGTTATGTGAGAGATCATTTGTGCTAAAAAAATTACAATGACAGGCATGTATAACTTGAAGTAATATTTGTAGCATAAGACAGCCATTTTAGAAAAAAATGCTACAGGCACATCTTTTTTGAGGATAAAGTGAGACATATTCTGGTATACTTGTATTTCTTCATGGCTGAAAATCCACTCTAGCAGTGTGTAGCAAAATTGTGTACTGGCAAGTGTACTGTACAATTCTTTTAGCTAGAGAAAAAACAAATTTCTGGAATTGGAGTTAGCATCTTGAGCCTTCTGCTGTTGTGAGTCAGTTCAGGGATTTAAATAGGCTGCTTATCAGTGACCTTGTTGAAACTCATAAGGGCAGGACTACTTCCATGCCCAGTCCGTGCCAAATGGAAATCATTGCCTTGTCATGCATAGCCCATGGAAAGGCTGATTGCAGCTTCTGGTCAGCCTTGCTGAAATGAGAAATCCACTTGAAACGCTTCATCAAGTGGAAATCTAAAGGAATACTGTGTTGTTCCAAAAGGGAGATGTAAATAGCAGATGGAAACGCATCTTTTGTAGCTTCCAAAACTTCAAATATTGGGAAATAAGGCTGACATAGTGAGAAGCTTTATTGGATACAGGATATGGTGTACCTATTATTAACTGATGCTGAACTCAGTGCTGCTTAGTCACTAAAATGTTTTACTTGTTTTCCTTTTGGAATGAGATAAAAAAATTTAGTCCTACTTGTGTGTAACTATGAGCCTAAAAAAAGAGTATGCCAAACTTCTGTATGTTTTTATTCATCTTTTCAGCTGGTACCCAGTTACACTTTGTTAGTTGAAGTCAGAGATATGGCAGGTCAGCCTTTCGGTTTGTGCACTACAGGAACAGTTGTCATTAGAATCGAAGATACAAATGACAATGCACCATCCTTTAAACAGACACAGGTAAGTCTCCATAAATGAAATGTATGTAAAAAGGTGAAAAAAAAATAAAATTGTCTTTTTATTCCCTAATTTCCTGATGGTCAGTCCCTGTAATATGAAGCCTAATGCCTTGAGGCAGTTAAAACCAATATGGGCATTTGAGAATGCCTTGTTGGGTTTTGTGCCGTTTAATAATTAGACCTATTGCTATATTGTTTTGAGTCGTTTGCCTTATGACCACTGGGAGAAAGGTGACATGACTCAATCATTCACTTCTCCTGCAATGCACAGTCTTAGAAATCCCATAACAACCAATTTTAGGGAGGGGCGAAGTAACTCTTTGACCTTCTTTTGGCTACTTCTGCACTGCAAATGCATGTTTTAGTGAAGAAGATACCAGGATTTTCATGGAGGTTTTCTGTTCTTTTCCTACTTTTTTCCCTCTTATTTATTTAAGTTATTTGTTCAGCAATAGCTAGAACTCTGCCTTAACTCTGCTTCTTGCATCTGAATTACTAAGGACAGATAGTATGTCTCAGTAATCATGTGTACAGCTCAAATACCACAAGAGATTTTTCTAGTATGAAATTAATGCAAAATAATTTGTTTTCCGTAAGGAATACACATACATTATTCTTTCCACTTACTGCTGTACCATATCATCAGTGATATTCAGAATTAGTCTTATCTGTGCTTCTTAAGCTTGTACAGAATAACGCAGCTCTTTAAAAAGGTAAATTAAAAAAAATCCTTTCATCCATTTCTGTCTGAGCAGAGGTACATTTTGCCCTTCTTGGCTTTCCTTCAAGTTCTTGTGGTTTGTTTTCCTGTATTTTTTTAATTTACCCCAGTGCCTACTGTATGCAAATTAGCATCTACAGCTGATCCAACTGAGAGGAACTGTGTTAATTTACCTTTCCTGGAAGGAGAATTCCAGGCTTAGTTATGTCACTGATAGTTTTGAGTGGTTGAAGGGGCTGAGTTTCTAAGTGTGCTGGCAGGAAAGGTGTACTGTTTCACCTAGGGTGCAAGGGAGGACTGGGGAAAATAAGCTAATATATGAAAACAAATTAAATCATTATAGTAACTTGGTAAGTTGACCCCTTGGGTTTAAGCAGTCCTTCAGTCCTGCATCTTGGAATGGTGTAATATCATTTTAAGTGACTTTTTTTTTTTTTTTTTTGATACTCCAAGTATGAAACACGAGTGGAAGAAAACAGGGTGAATGTAGAAATACTGAGAGTCTCTGTTACTGATCTTGATGAACCTGGTTCACCTGGCTCAGGAGCAGTGTACGAAATTATAAGAGGAAATGATGATCGGTCGTTTGAAATTACAACAGACAAAAATACAAATGAAGGAATACTGTGTGTTGTTAAGGTAAGTTAAAAATGGAACTGCTAGGGGAAAATCTGTGTGTATTCAGCTTTTAAAGCCAATAATCTAGATTGCATTTTTATTCAAAAAATATCTGTAACTGTCAGGCAAATCATGCTTTCCTCCTGATCTGAACACTTCTGGAGCCTTGTGTGTCCATAATTCAAGGAATTCCCTTTGATTTCTCATTCCAGAAGAGCTTAGTGCTTTTGCTGGGGTTCACAGATGGAGTTGTTTAGGCTTAGGAATGTAACTGAGGAATGCTTCATGGTGTTGTTTTTAACAGGAATGGTCGTGTGGCAAAGGAGGGGTGGTATGAGCACTTCACTCCAGTCTTGTTCTCTCTGGGAGCTGGTAAAACTTACCAGCATAAAACTCTCCAGGTTTTATTTTGCAGGGTAGTGACTTCAGTTTTGCTTTTCTGGGGTGCAAGGGAGCCCAGATACACCTAAGACTGTGTTAGTTTACTTACTTGTTACACACAGTACTTTACAGATGTGAGGTAGAAGGACCCCCACACCTGTAATTGAGCATGTTCCTTTGCCTCTTCATCCCTCTTAAATAGAAATATATAAATTTTATATATATCTATTATATCTTATAAATATATAAATATATCTTATAAATATGTAAATATTATATATATATATAAAAGTAGCTCTATTAAAGGCATATGATGACCTTGGAGAAGGTATCTGAAGAATACATGGTAGATACTTTCTTGTCAACCCCCGAAGTTCAGATGTATTTGGACTGGGTGAAGTCTTACAAAGAAATAAATGTAGGTGCTAGCAAGCAGTGTGATTGACTTGTCCTGGAATGGAAATGTATGTAACTTAAAATAATGGCTAGCTAGATACAGGAGGAGAAAATCTTCCCACCACATTTAATTCTTAATTATATTAAGAATTTACTGTCAGAGTATTCATCAAAAATTTTGCAGTGATTCTGTTTACCTTATTTTAGGGTTGGTTCCTCAGGTTCTTTTCTTTGACTAACTTAGAACTTAATGTTTTCTTTAAAGTTATGTCCTTTTACTGTGTCTCAGGCTGGATGGTTCTGAAGGGTAGCTGACTTCTTTTATAAATAAATGTGGTACAGTTTTATCTATTTAATAATTTGACACTAAAAACAACATCGAGTTTTGTATTGGTTTGAATGAAAAAAACCAACACGTCACCCTTGTTGCAGGGACTGGACTATGAAGCTGCCAAGCAGAGGGTTCTTGTGATTGCAGTCAACAACGAGGCACCCTACATGCTGGCCCCACATTCACAACAACTTACCCAGAGCACCAGCTCTGTTACAGTGCATGTGCTGGATGTAGACGAGGGGCCGGTGTTTAAACCCTGTCACTTCCGCATAGATGTTAAAGAATGTGAGGATGTTGGGACAAGTATTGGGAGATACATAGCAGAAGATCCAGAAACTGGAAATAGTGAAGGCATATGGTATGAAACAATTTCATCTACTCGATTATTTGGAGTACGTTATGGGTGGGATATGGGAAGGGGGAATTGTTGTTGGCATAGATATGTGTGTGTACATACCCATGAGTGTATATAAATACATGTATCTATATGTGTATGTATGTACATATACATGTGTATGTATATTTGAGATCTTTAAACAAACAAATTATTTTTGACAGCTACCGGATACCACCTGGCCAATGTAATTGGATCAGCATAGATGAAAAATCAGGTGAAGTCAGAACCATTAAAGTCTTGGACCGAGATGTCGGAGAGATGAGACGAGGTCAATGCAATATCACAGTCCTGGCAATAGACAGAAGTGAGTACTAATTGTTGTCAGTATTCTTTGTGGTCTATAACAGATGTTTATGCAGGTATTTTGCACAAGGACAGCTATACAGGTTCAGACCAGAGGCTACCTATTCCATTGTTTTGTCTTTGGAATAGCTCTATCAACAGCTTAGGGAATATTACACAGCTGGGAAAGCATTTAAGAAATTTGGTCAAATTCTCAGTGT
The DNA here is from genome assembly GCA_038090715.1 of Florisuga fusca. Classification (NCBI taxonomy): domain Eukaryota; kingdom Metazoa; phylum Chordata; class Aves; order Apodiformes; family Trochilidae; genus Florisuga; species Florisuga fusca. Next base: position 18,701,172 of record JAAWXA010000005.1, read on the forward strand.
TTTCAAAAATTAAAATTCTATTTAGTATCCTTTCTTAACTTTAAATAGAGATATTTTGCTGTGGGTGGTATTTTATTTCCTGACTATTTTCTTAAGGGGTAGCACATGGCGGCCACGAAGTTGACAACAGAGAAAGCAGAGAGAGAGAGAGAGAGAACTTTTGGAAAACAAAGTTGTTGACCTTGCAGCTCTTACTACTTCCTCCTCTGTTTGACTTCTTGCTTTCGGAAACACCTCTAAGAATTGCTGTATGCATTGCTCTATGTTATTCTTCTCTTCCTCTGACTCTCAGTCATCTAGCTCCTGTAATGGTGTTCACACTATTGATGAGCTCTTACAAATAACCCTGACTGTAATTGAAGGGTCGCAAACTCAGATTCTCATTCTAGAACACTTTGTTTCTGATTTAATGTGTCAGGTGTGACAACTGATTAACTTGAACATATGCATTTATTGCAGGAAAAGACATAGGTTTGCTTCAACATCATCTAGTGAAGAAGATTAATACACCTTTCACTTCTCAAATGCTAAATGTAGCAAATGGATTATCAAATAAAAATGTTAGGCTTATAGGTCTCACTTTTATTCTGAAGTATGTATCTTATATTAGAAAGGGAGAATGGATTGCCTTTATAAATCCAATGGAGGGGTTTAGTTTGAGCCCTTATGAGTTTAAGCATCAGTGGGAGAAAAGAGGAGACCTTTGGAAGTTGCTTTACAGCTAAAATTCAAAATCTGTCCAAGGCTTGGATATTAAAATTAAATGTAAGTAACACAAATTTAAATGGTTTAGAACTTCCGTTACATATAAATTAAACTTGATATATGCAATGAGGTGTCTCTAGAGAGCTTTTTAAAAGTAGACAATGTAATTTCATTGGAATGCATATATACAAGCACTGACCATTCTTGCATTGGAAAAATATAATTAGAAGGGACAGCTCATTCACTTCTTTCATGTAGACTTTGGTGACACAGTACATGTCGTGGTTGAACTCTCCTACCACATGGTGGCTCAGACAGAAGAGCCTGCTGCGTTTTTATTCCCAAAGGAAGAGAGGGTAGGGAAGATAGAATTTATCATCTCTTCCCAGAAGTAAAAAGACTCAAAACCTTTCTTTACTTTCTGCTTTGAAATGGCTTAGTGTCCTTTCCCCCTGATTTCTAGATGCTCTCTCTCCTCCTTCTGTTAGAACAGCATCTGTCCCTACACAGGGAGCTGGTGATCATTTCTACAACTAGACAAACAAAGAGAAGCAGCCAAGAGAGAGCTGTGAGAAATCCCTGTCTTTTATACAGCAGCTGGTTTCCACCTTACTTCTAAACTTGATATTTCATTGTGAAAGCTTGGACTAGAACGAATATGTGAATGTTAAAAGTAAGTCCTAAAAGTAGTTATTTTTATCTCGTAGATGGCAAAACAGGCACTGGAACAATTCAGGTTGTCATCCAACCTGGGAACAAGAATTATCCACGAATCACTACAACTGACTATATCATGTGCAGAGACAGGAAACCCATCTGCCTTACTGCAGAGGATGGCGATGAATCTCCTTACAGCGCGCCCTTCGTCTACCGCTTAACCGACCGTAGCTTGGCTTCCATGTGGAAGTTGACTCGACACAATGGTATGCCAGGACTACTCCCTCACTTGGCTGTAGATTGCCAGAAGAGGTTTTGATACCTGTCCCTGGGGTGGACTGTACGAATAGATTGAGTGTGTGTTTGGAATTGGTGTAGGCTAACAAGGTAGCCCTGGTGATCTCTTGCAGTTCCTCAGTTTTATTTGCTGTACAGATCAAGAGTATGCCAGAAATGTAGGGGAACAGCTTGAGTATTCATTATCTTACCTGGTCTGGACTTGAAGTGTTTTGCAGAAGTTAAGAAGGTAGCACTGTTGGCATCACAAAAGCAAGGAGAATGACATTATTTTCTGCCTCTTAAAGCATAAACAACAATCTGTCCCCAGAAGTGCTGTGTCAGCAACCGGCAGCTACATGAAACTATGATGTAAAAAGCTTAGGTAGGAGAAGAAAAAAATGATGTAATACATTCTGTCAGCACCTCTGGAAAAATAACTATACAGTCATAATTCATAATTAATTTATGAATTAAGTAGTTAATAGTTAGAAAAAAGAGAAAAGAAAAAAGAAAGAAAAAAAAGGCAGCTTTTCTTAGGTTGCTGTTGTGGTGGAGAACTGGAAATCTGAAACTTTACCTAAAATGGATTAGAGTCTGACTAAAAAAATTCTGGCAGTATTTTGAATAATGCTGTCAGCCAGCACATTTTTGGTAAAACTGAGCTGGGTGAAAATAAAGCATTACTGTCTTCCTTATATATTGATGTTAGCTTTTATAATTTTGATTGAATTTGTTACCAGAGGATCACTATTTAAAAAAATCTACTGATGTAAAACATTACAGCCGATTATGGTTTCCTGGTGAGTGCCAGATGATGGCAACCCATACATTTGTTATTATGTTATCAGAAATTAGCCTGGAAAGGGTCTGATTCTGACATGTTCCATCAAATAACTACTAATGAAAAGCAAAAGACAGCAAAGTTTGAGAGAAAAGTCACCTTAGAGTTTCAAGATCTGTATTAGGCAAGTTGAAAAAAAACATTTTACTTTGTACATGTAGTTTCGTATACCTCATCATAAAGCAACCATTGTGTGCATCAGTGTCTACCTGGTACGTATTTTTTACAAATTATTTTTTTTGCCTTTTAAAACACATGGTCAGTAATTATTGACTCTAAGCAGGGCAGCAGATTAAACGGATTTTCCATCCCACTGAATATAACAATAGAGCTAGAGAGTGGAAGGGGTATAAGTTAAGGTTACAATTACTCTAGTCACACTACTAGAAGTCTGCTAATAAGCATCAGATCAGTTGATGGTCCTTACTGATAAGCCCAAATAGTGTCATTCACTATAGTGAACTGAACGAGTGTAGGAGTTTCAAATTGTACATTGTCGGAAGGTTGCATTATGTTTGTTTCTTCAGTTCTAACTTTTCAAAAGTATAAATCCTTCCAAGATGTTCTTTATTGTCAGCACATTTAAGCTATCTTTAAACTAGCTAATGCAGATGTGGTAGCAATATAGCTGTATCAGTAGGGAAGGTTGTGATTACAGTCATGTCTATGACAACCGAATTTTAGTTACTGCTAACATGCGATCTGGTTTTGTCTCTCTTTTTTTATAACAGACAATTCTGTGTATCTTTCACCAAAGGGTGATGTTCCATTTGGAATATATAGAATTCCTATAACTGTGACTGATAATGGAGGAAAGGTAGGCGAGAACTACGTGACTGTTAACGTCTGTGATTGTGTTACTCCAACTGAATGCAACGGTGAGAGCCGTCAGCTTGCTAATGGAAATGTTACCCTTGGCATATGGGCCATCCTTGCAATGATCTTGGGATCGCTCTTGTTGCTGCGTAAGTACACCTCCTTTTTTCAATGCAAAATTCAAAACAGCTAAAATTAGTTGAGAGCACCTAATTTAAGCTTGATTCAAAGATATCTGTTTTTTTCTACATAGGCAGCTATAGCTGTCATCACTGACCTAATATACCTGCTCTATTTGTATTGATGTCACAGGCTTCTTGCTATTGTCTTGTCTTGAGTTACTGTGTATGGCCTTTCGTTCATTCTTTCAAGTATGTTTTGCATATGGTGTTCTGTTGTTAATGTCAGGAAGCCCAAAAAGCCTGCATTCAGCACTTGAGGTGAAGAGGATGGGCTTTGTAGTGCTTGTCAGATGTCTCGAGGCAAGTAGAGAAAAGCTTGTGAGTTTAGTGATGGTTTTGGGAGGCACATTTCTGTTTGCCAGAATTCTGAACGGAATTCCCTAGAGCCTTTTGCGACCTTTCTTTTATTGTGTATTAAATATGGAGTGTCTGAGACACTGGATTTCATGAGGAATTTTACAAGAGCCATCGTAATTAATGGTGAAAGACAGGTTGGATACTTGCAAATGGACCAAACCCTTGAATATGCTGTTCTGTTACTGTAGTTGCCCAAAGACTGACAGATTTTTAGCAGATTCATTTTGCTCTTAACCGGTGAGGCTGTAACAGTGATACATAACTAGCAAAACCAGGTCAGATTCACCAGAATCAGATATAGTCTGGCTAAGTCTTTAAAAGCCACCAGAGGACATACTGCAGTAACAAATACTTCAGAGTCTCTTCTTTTTACCCTTTCTTTTATTTTTTCTTTTCCATTTTACCTGTCTTGTCTCATTTGCCCTGTCCAGTCTCAGCTAGCTGTTCCTAGGTAGATGGAACATTGGGACCTGCACATGATTTGAAGGTTAGATAGATCCATGTTTTATCTGAATGGGGTGGGTACCCAAATTCGTGATACGGCCCGAGGGTGGAGCTTTCAGATACAGAGATGGTCGACAGGGAAAACTGTGAAACATCAGCTAGCTCTTCGATTGCATCCCTCCCAGGGAGACCCATTGTTTTATAGCAGCTAGGGTTTACCTTGTGTAGCCTCTGTGCACTGCTGTCATGGATGTTTTCTTCCCATCTGTCAGCATCAGGATGCTGGATGCACTGATGCAAATCTTGCTGACGGCTGATAGCTGCAGAAGCTGAATGGGCTTGAAAGTGGCTTTTGGTCAACTTCCACTGAAGTTTACGTGTTCAGAGGTCAGATTGCTCAATGAGAAGTTAGGCAGAACTGTTCTTTTCCTTGCGGGCTTCTTTACTTCTAAGCTGTCAACTTTAAAAGGAAGGCATGGTTCTCTAAATTAAATGTTTGGTCCTTTGTTTGGGAGAGGTATTAGTTGCTCAGGATTTTATACAAAGTCATTTTACCAGAGTCTCCATGGCAACACAAAGTATAGGAAGAATAAGATGAATACAAGGAATTAAAAAAGATGGTTCTTTGAGATAATTCTTGAAGTCCTTCAGGGTTCTTCTGAATTTTTCTGTGAAGCAGAATTTTCTGGTATTGGGACTGTTAACTTACGTATTAGTTCCTTATGATGCAATTTGACATCTGCATATTCATACATGAAAGATGCCTTATGTTAAACCGTTTAGTCTTAAGACATGTTTTTTCACTTGTTTTTTTTTAAAATGGAATTAGTGTGAAATCTTGCAGTCATAATGTTTTCTTAAATGATGCTTGCATTTCTTTTGGGGAAACCAAGATGCGTTTTATAGGAATGTAATGGTTAATAGTGTAGTGAAAGCTCCATATACTGTTTGAAATAATGTATATTTGTACAGTTTGGAGGATGGATATTTTTGGAATTTTTTTTTTTCTTTAAACCACACTTGATTCTTAGTCATTTAAAAAGACTAAGACAATAAATTCATTCGTTATCAGACAATGTAGATACCATTATGAAGAAAAGCTCATAGTATCTTCCTCACTTATTTCCTTTCCACAGTAATTCTGATCACAATTTGTGGCTGCTGTGGTGCCGGGGTAATGCACAGGCAAGTGACTGATGATTGTGCCAATCACAATTTAATAATTTCAAATACAGAAGCACCAGGAGAAGAGGTGATGGTAAGTTGTCTTTATTTCAATGTAGAACCATGTAATTAAGATACCCATAACATTTCAGTGTAAAATCTGTATTAACTTCAGCAAAGCAAATAAGCAATAAAAGATTAGTTATGGTAGTCAGTTAGTTATGGTAGCTATGGTTAGGTCATAGGTTGGACTTGATGATCTCAGAGGTCTTTTCCAGCCTCAATAATTCTGTGTTTAACAAGAATTTGAAAATTCTTACTTTAGGCAGAGTTGGTAGTACCAGACTAAATCTTTCAGGCTTTGAACTGCTTGGTTGGAACTTTCAGGAGGAGATTTTAGTCGCTTTAGTAATTTTCAACAATTAGATTACTATTTTTGCCTATGTTGAAGATGTGTTTATGTCAAAAAATTTTTGGTTCCCTTTGGAGAAGGACTTAGTCGCTGTAAAATACAGGTGCAGTACTCTTCCCCAGAAAAATGACCTCAAATACAGTTGATTTTTGAGTCAGTGGAAAAAATATAATTGACGGTCCATGTTAGTGAAAGTTGTTCTTGCTTTTGGCATTTAAGCCTTTTTTTAAGATTCAGTCTAACATGAGCATAGTCCAGCCCAGGACTGCACTCATACACAAGGACTGAGCTCTTCACGCTGTTTCCCTTCTCCTCTGTTCCCCAACCCTTGGCTTTGCCCTTCCAAAGAAAAGATGAGTTTAAAAATCATCAAGTTTAAAACCTTAAAACCCAAGAAATCTGAATGGTGACAAGTGTCCAGTTACTTGTTTTAAAATTGTGATCCCCATAATACTTTTTCCAAATTTCGTTCAGCGTACAGACTTTATGTGTGAAGAAAAAGAAGGCAGTCTATGCATATGACAACCTATCTGTTTTAATGGGTTAGAGGTTGTTCACTGTGAAAACCAAGTATTATTTTTGCATTCTCATACACTCTCATATACCAGCATGTGGATGATAGGACTGTTGACATTCAGATAAAGGTTGAGGGTTTGGATCTCGTATCATATTTGAATACAGCAATTTTTTCAACCCACTTTGTCAAAGTATTCTTTCCAAAGACTACCTAGTGATCTTTATACACTAAGTACGAAGGATAGCTTTTTGTTCAAAATGCTTCATTGCAAAGATGGAGGCTTTCCAGTTTTCAGTATTGGTGGTTCCCGATTTGATGTTTCATCTTTTAATTTTAAAAAGAAAACAAAAGTAAAAAAAAATAATTTAAACATAGAATACTGCATCTTTTTTCTAGGATCAAAATATAATTCCTCTACAAAATACAAATGATCAAGGAGGATATGGAATAAAAACAGCAGATCAACAAACATTTGAAATGGTAAAAGGAAGAGGGCATACCTTGGAATCAGTCAAAGGAGGTGGACATCAGACTCTGGGATCAGTTAAAGAAGGAGGAGGACAACCAATGATGGATACATGTAGATATTCCTATTCAGAATGGCATAATTTCACACATCCTCGTTTAGGTGAAGTAAGTATTCTGAAACAGTTGTTTCTTTACTTTGTTTCTGGAGTGTAGATTATGGGCAATATATACAAACTTTTCCAAGGAAGACATGTATTTGTGCTAGCAGGTGCCTTTCTGGTTTTGTTTTTGTTTCATTTTTTCCTCTCCTGTGCTTCCCTGCATCCCTTCTGGAATATTGTCCTCTCAAAAAGTGATTGTTCACATAATTTAGACATAAGTGTAACTGACTTTCTTTAAAGTATATGCAGAAAGTACATGCTATTTTTCTTTCAGACTATTTACTCATTTAGAATAATGACTCAAGATTTCCTGAGTTTTTCTGAGAATGTCTGTTTGCTTCTATTCTTACTGCTTGCTTTGTATGAATTTAAACCTGATACTTACCTTAGCAGTGAGGCAGGAATGAATGTACAGCATTAGAAGTGTAGTTACTCCATGCTTGGGATCAAAAACTCTCACAACTTGTTTAACTAGTTAAGTGTAAATCAATCTATTAATTTCAAGTGGATTTTGGTTGCTTGGCAGGTTATTTAAACAGGCTCTTCCTCTTTTATTGTAGCATACATTGTTAGTAGAAATTATTTCTTTATTAAATACTTATATTTTGTAGTCTTAATGATATAGACCAATCATGTGCATTTTTTGTATGTAGGAATCCGTTAGAGGACACACTCTGATTAAAAATTAATCAATGAAAGGTAAATCAAAAGAAAATTATTTTTATGCAATATGTTTAGGATAACAATTTAAGAAAATAATCAGATGTGTTCTTTTCCTATGCAGAAGGTGCACCTATGCAGACAGGATGAAGAACAGAAGCATTCTGAAGATTATCTGCTTTCATATAACTATGAAGGAAAAGGATCTTTGGCTGGCTCTGTAGGCTGCTGCAGTGATCAGCATGAGGAAGAGGCACTTGACTTCTTAGATCAGCTGGAGCCCAAGTTTAGGACATTAGCAGAAACATGCATAAAAAGATAAACGTGCCTTTCACACTGCTGAAAAAACTGTAAATAAGCGGCTGTCACACTTTTTGTGGTATTAGGTATTTTGGAATTGAGGGAGGGGGAGGTTTATCAAAATTAATATAGTCTGGTGAGAGTGTAAGTAACTCTTACTTTAAATATACAACATTTTTAAATGTCTGCTAGATACATTCCATCAGAAATAAGGGATTCAAAATATTTTTTCTTTAGACTATTTTAATAGAGTAGTGCTAGTTTCTACTTAGATTACATTTCCTATTTGTGTTTACTTAAAATGCAGAAGTTGTTTTTGTCCTTTTAATTAGTTATTGAGCTTCAAAATTTTATTGGCTTTGGAGAAGGAAAGCTTTTTGACTCACTGTTTCTTTGTTCTCTTTTAATTCTGTAGAAATAAAACAAAAAACATTACTGGTGGATATCAAGTACCTTGTTAATTTTTAACTTATATGAACTGCAATACAAAATGCTTCTTGATTTTTCACAACAAAAATACTGATGACTACATAAGAAAGGCTTATATTTTGATTGAAAATTAAATATATATATATTGTATATATGTAAATTAATATTCAAAAATATATTTTTCTCCTAATGGGCTACCACCCATCAACTTGCTATCCTAAGGGATTTGTGGCATCACCACATAGGGTATCAGCATTGTATGCGAGTATATATTTTTCTTGTAAGGAAATAAAAGTTAAAAAAAAAATAATCAGGAAATAGGGGTAACTGTAGCACTTCGAATGAATACCAGACAAATCTCAAGTTTACTTGACATGTTAGTACCTCAGTTTCTTGTGAGTTTTAACCAAGTATCATTGCAGAAATCATGAACATTGCCAAGAGTTTTGTCCAGTGTAGCTACCACTGTCTTTTTTTACTTGCCCTGTTACAGACTTCTTGAAACTGTTTCTTTCTGTAAGTAGACCAGAATGTGACAGAAGATACAGCTCAAATGGACTGAGCATACACTGCATTAATAACATGTTTTAAAGATAGCTTTTTTTGAGATGCAAAATTACATGTCTCTGGCAGAAATCATCTGAATCCTGTTTGTTATTTTACAAGATTAAGCATACATATACACTATATACATATATATATATACACACAAAAGTCTGAAATAACTTTGGAAGATGACAGTAGTGAGATCTGAATGCTGCCAAAAGTTATTTCTGTAATTCAGTCTCTGCTTCGCAGGTTTTACATGTTTTCAATATTTGCACTCCTGGCTAAATAATCTGTCCTTTGCACTCCTGGAATTCTCTTGTTCTTTAAAAGAACATCTTCCTGCCTATGAGATACTTGTGCAATTACTTATTTCTTTTTGCTATAATTGTGCTTTTAGAATTTGCTCTGTAAACATATGTCTTAGGGAGATATTTTTAATTTTACTATAGCTAATGATCTGTAAAAGGAATTACTATGAACAACAAAGAATGAATTTCAGTGCTGCTGCTCTGAATTTCAGTGCTTAGCTGCTGCTGACTTCCCGTGGTTGCGGTTCATTCCACACAAATTATGGTCAGTGAAAACCCGTAACAGAATAAAAAATTATCCAATTTGTAAAATACAGCTTGTAAAACCTTCTGTTTCATGCTGTAAATGGGCTTCAGAAAATTTCTGATAGGAACAAGCTGTGGTTAATAATTTCATAGACCAGAGCTAAATGTATTTTAGTCTATCGTTTGAAAGTGGTGATTAATTCATCCTGAACTACATACACTGCCAGTGGAAAGTGGAGCAAAATACTAGATGAGAACCAAGGTGTTGTGAACTTACTTGATTAAAAAAAAGTGTGCTAACACTATTCTTCAGAATAATATTCTGTATCATTAGCATAAATGAGTTTTGCTGTACATGGATAGGCAGATCTGTGGCTTGTGTAAGTCATGGTAGCTCTTCTGATCCCAGTGGAGCTATGCTGACTTTATACCAGGTAAAGATCTGTCCCCTCATGGTTTTTGTGCTTCTTTGTGTCTTTAGTTATTGGTGATACCCTTTCTAAGGTAATGTTAATGCCTTTCCCATGCCCCTTTTCATGTTTGTTGTTTTTTGGGGGGTTTTGTTGTTGTTTTTTAAATGACACAAAAATCCTATAGTTCAGAAGGACCTAGGATAAATAACAGAATGCACTCTTTTGAAAGTTACTGGGGGGGTGATGTGGAGAAACCTCTGGAAATAAGTTTTCTTTCCTTATAAGATATAATAATAGTACTGTTATAAAAGAATTAACAAATTTTTATGAGCTTTAATTTGGATTTGAATTGGACGTTTGAAGTAGATTTTTGCCAACTTTCCACTCTGGAATTAAAATAATAACTTGCTGAAATTTATTTTTTTTTTTTTTTTTTCATTTTTAAGCAAAGCACAAATTTGGAATCACTTCTACTTATTTGTCTCTTAAAAATTAAAGTTCTGAAGTGAATCTTCTATTTCTGTAAAACCAAGAGTAGAAAGGAAATTGAGACACTAAAAAATGAACTGTAAAGCATTGTTTTCTTTGTATCTTCTAAACATGTGAATGAAAATGTATAAAGTATTCAGGTTTACAGATAAAAAGTAACAAGTAACAGTTGTGTAAAGCGTACCAATGAAATATTTCAAAATGTATAATTCACTTGTTACTGTCTTGAGTCGCCTTAAAATTGTGAAAATTTGTTCTCTTCAACTAGGTAATTTGCAGGCTATCTAGTTGGTGTTAGCATTTTAACATCGTGTTTTAGGCATGTTTTGTACAACAGTGAGTAGTTTTTTTGCAAAATAAAAGAACTTCTACAGAAACTGTTCATTTCTTGTACATGAACTACATTATGAAGATAAGTATGCCAATTTCTGTAGGGAGTTAGATTTTTAAATGTTAACTGCAGTGTTCTTGCAATGTTACACTGTCATAATGCTAGTACTTTTCGCAGCATGAGCAGTGGAAGGGTCTAACTGAAGTTTCATAGCACAACATGGTCATTTGTCTGTGTGGCTTTCTAAAGTGCTTCTAAAATTATCATGGAACACTTGATGAATTCAAGACATTAACGGTACAAAGTGTTGCCCTGTCATCTCCTTGAGGAACTGAAAAAAATGGTGTCTATTTTTGAATTCTCTTAAGGAAAACCAGTGGCAGTGCATTACACAGACTTTGGCAGTCATAAAGCTGCAGGATACTAGTATCACAAGGATAGTACCATCCCTGTGATTTTACGACTGATGGACCAGTGGAATGTTAGTTTGGTTATCTGGCTTCACTAGAAGAGGTAAATTCACAGAATGACTTCAGGTTGCAGGTGGTCCAACCGCCCTACTTAAGCAGGCCCACCTACAGCTGGTGGTCCAGGACCAGATGAATGTTTTGTATCTTCAAGGGTGGAGGCTCTACAACTTCTCTGGGAAACCTGAGAAATGCTCAATTACCTTTGCAGTAAATGTGTGTTTCCTGTTCTTCAGATGTTGTCTCCCGTGTTTCAGTTTGTGCCCATTGTCCTTTATTCTTTCAATAGGCACTACTGAAAAGAGTCTGTCTCTGTCCTCTGTGCACCCTCCCTTCAGGTGTTTATGTACTTTAATAAGATCCCCCTGGACCTTCTCTTCCACAGGCTAAAAAGTCCCACATGACTCAACCTTTCCTCAGGAGAGATGCTCCAGTCCTGTCTTGAGGACAGGAGTTTTGCTTTGTTCCAGTCCTCAGGCATTTGTCCTATTTCCCATGATCAATCAAAGATTGTTCAGAGTGGTCTTGCAATAATGTCTGCCAGATCCCTCAGCACTTGCAGCGTATTCCATCAGGCCCATGGACTTGCTATGTCTGGCTTGCTTAGTATTCCCTGACCTGATCATCTTCCAACAAATGTATATCTTCCATGCTCTAGCTTTTCCTTCTGGTCTCTGAGACCTGGGATTCCTGAAGGTCAGTTTTGTTAATAAAGACTGAAGCAAAGGTGGCATTCAGTACTGTAGCTTTTTCTGTGCCCTGTCTTGTTGACCAATAGGTTCATAGTTTCCCTATTCTTTTTGTCACCTCTGTACTTAAAGAAAAGCCATCTTGGTTTTGAAATCCCTGACCAGATTAATTTCCATTTGGGCTTTAGCTTTCCTAACTGCATGCCTGGATGCTCAGACAGTGTTTCTGTCTTCCTCCTGGCTTGCCTGTAATTGCTTCCACCTTCTGTATACTTTTTTCTGTTTGTTTTGTTTTACTGTTTTTCCTGAAGCACTTGTTCATTTGTGCAGGCCTTCTGGCATCTTTGCCTGACTTTGGATTTATTGGGGATGGAGCTCTCTTGAGCTTGCAGGAAGTGATCTTTGATTATCATCCAGCTTTCTAGTATCCTCTTCCCTTCAGGTCCTTTCCTGTGGGACTGTGCTGGGCAGATCAATGAAGAGGCTAAAGTCTGCTCTCCTGAAGTCCAGTGTTGTGATCTTAGAATCATAGAAAGTTAGGTCTTGGAAGGGACTTTGAAAGATCATAGAGGGTCCAACCCCCCCTGCCAGAGCAGGGTCACCTACAGCAGCTCACATAGGAATGTGTCCACATAGGCTTTGAATGTCTCCAGGGAAGGAGACTCCACAACCTCCCTGGGCAGCCTGTTCCTAATATGAAATATCTTCCTAATATTTATCCAGAACCGTGATCTTGTTTTTTTCTCTGCTTCATCTACTTAAGATCCCGAGTGACACTATTTTATGGCCCAGGCTGGTTTGAACCTGCACATCCTGATAAACATTACCTCCATGCTGGTAAATATGAAGTCCAGCAGAGCACCTACCTCTCTCCTCTATCACTTGTGTCAGGAAGCTGTCACCGATGCTCTCCAGGAACCTCCTGGGCATTGCTCATCCCTTTCTCTGTTGCTCCTTCAGCAGTTAACCAAGGTGGTTAAAATGCCTTTGAGGATAAGGGCCTGTAAACAGAGGCTGCTTCTAGCTATCCGTAGGCCTTACCCATTTTTCATTCCAGATCAGGGGGCTTTGCCTTCTCATCCATGTCAGTCTGCTCCTTAATCCTTCCCAGCTGGCAAGCAGCAAGCTTCCCCATACAACCATCCAGGCTGGCAGTCCGGCGTGTCCATCCCTTGCTAGCAAAGAGTCGCCCACTGCTGTCACTTCCCCCTGGTGTTTCTGCATGGCTCTAGGGTCAGTTGTCCCAGATGCTTTCCCTGACAGCCCACTCGCTTCCTCCTCAATGAACGTCTCTCAGTATCCAGCAGGTGTGTCACAGGGTTTGTGTGGTGGTCGTACTCACTGGAGGGAAGGTTGCTACATCCACAGTGCTGGGGCAGCTGAGCTGGGAAGAAACTGGAAGGAGGAGAGAGAAAAAAGGGCCTGACATTGACTTGAGTCACCTCAGCCTCAAGCTGAGGCTATACTTAAGCAACATATGAAAATGTGATTCAAATTCTCCCAGTGATCTTGTTTTTTCCTAGGTTTAAGTATTTTCCCAGGGGGAGGGTAAGAGGGCAAAGCACTCTTTTATCTAACACACAAGGCACTGTTCTTGCTCTTTTAATCCCACTCAGAGCCTTCTGAATGCACATAAGGTAAGGTTTTTAGATTAAAAGGACTGTGTTATTAGAATAGAAATGTACCTGAGTTGAAAAGGGCAGCAACGTTGTCTAATAGAGTTGCTTATACTGAAAATAGACTACTATGAAATCTAGCATTGTTTGCCATGGGGGTTTTTTTTGCCTTATAATTGTAGAATATTTATCTTAGAGGATAGAATGTATTTTCCTGTGGAAAATTGTTGATTTCCACCCAAATATTCATTGGTTATTACCCTTAATATATATATATTTATCTTCTTCAAGTGGAACAATAGTAGTAGCCTCTAACCTAGCCAAGGAATTCTGCACACATTTCAAACATCTAGAGTCTTGTTTCGACTGGAGCCTATTGAAAACTGTGTGCAATGCTTTCCATTAACAAGTATTTGAAGAAATCTGCAGCCCCAAATACTAGCTTCCTATGGTTTGGAGAACCAACATTATTTGTATTCAAGCAACTCCCAAAACAATTTGTTCAGTTCTCTGAGCCCAGCCTCCTCATACTATTTTAGGACTTGTCCCCTTTAGACTCTCTCTAGCCTCTCTTGCCCTAGTTCTCTCTTCTCTTTTGCTTTCTTTGCTCTCAGCCCTGTCCTCAGGGCATGTCTCTGTAAATACTGGTATCATCTCTTATCTCCCAAAATATCTATTTTAATTTTTCCAATATGTCAAACACCTTTGTTGAAATTTATGCTCTCTTCTTTCAGTCCAACTCCTGTGTCATCTGCACCTGAATAGGCCCTCTTCATAATGGGAAAGGCAGTACCGGGTATGTGAGGAAAAAACAAATCATTTAGTGTAAGCATCTAAAAATGTGGACCTCTACAAATGAGGTAATTGTTCTTCAGTGGATTTAGCAGAAATTCAGACAATGGTGTTTTGGACCATGATTCATTTACTATAAAGATAAGGGTCTGTCTTATCAAATGACTCTCACCTGTGTATCTAATTTCAGTTACTAGGTCTATGGTTACACTGACAACTGAAAGAAAAGCCTTGGTCAGCTTTAAAGTTTCTTAGATGAAACATGGTTCAGAAAGGTCATTCTTTACATATGAGCCAAGAGACACCAATGAGTTATGTGCAAAGTGCAAACAGCCTGATGATTTAACGAGTGTGACAGGCATGATCCTATTGATTCACATACCTGACAGTAGAGTAACCCCTGGAAAACATCAAGCTTTTATTAAAAAAGCTGTAGATACTAAAACTTTTGAACAGATATATTGTGTGAATATGCTATGGGTTTTATTTTACTGTTTTCACTTCCGAATAAAACATTACATTTTTGAGCTGAACATAAATATGCCTTTGAGAATAAAAAATAATCAACCTCCACTTGATCTCAAACAACTTAGATTTTCAATGCAAATTATCTTAATCTGTTGAAATTATTATGAGTGACTGAAAGTAGTCTTGGGCAAACAAGGAAGTATTATGCAACTCTTTAAATACAGGTAGCTTTTCTGGATCAACCTATAATTAAGTCATCCCATAACTACAACCAAATCACTGCAAACTTATCACATAAATGTTTAAAGAAACCTATAAAGACCCATCTCTTTCCTCTCACTTTAAGGAAGCTATAATTTGACCAGATCAAAGAGTATATGATGAGGTTCTGTGCTCCACCTGTGCTCTAGAGCACAAAGGCAGTTGGCCCCTTTCCCTTGCCACCCTAACACACGTTGTAAGATCACCTTGTAACTTAAATTTTGTTTTGTACACTGCTCACAGTCACTACATCAGTAACAAAACCAAGGAGAAGTTAAACATATTGGTAACATAAAGCAGATACAGGAAGCCCTTAGATAAAAATCAAAGGACACATGATTTACTCACACTAGTGCTGAATTCTGTAGTAACACAAAAGAGCTTTTGCTGACAATCAGTGGCTGTATATGTCATTGAAAGTAAAATTTTAGTTGCTTTCTTGCAACTTGAATTAAGCAGCTGATAGCTAGAACTCCAGATTCACAGTGTTTTTAGCAGCCAGCAAGAATTTACACAGCAGATAATCTTTTACACTTAAAACTGATGAGGGAAACAACAGAATCATAGAATCACACAAAGTGAGGAGTTGGGAGGGACCTCAAAAGATCATCAAGTCCAACCCCTCCTTCCAGAGCAGGGTCACCTACAGGAGGTCACACAGGAACGTGTCCAGGAGGGTTTTGTCTCCACAACCTCCCTTGGCAGCCTGGTCCAGTGCTCTGACATCCTCACAGTGAAAGTTTTTCCTTATATTTATGTGGAACCCCCTATGCTCCAGCTTGCACCCACTGCCCCTTTTCCTGTAAGATCATTTAGTTCAACCCTGAACCCACCTGTTCTAACCCAGCTCTACCAGGCTCACTGCTAAACCATGGCCCTCAGCACCACAGCTGTATGTATGATTTTTAAACACAATTAGGGATGGTGATTCCACCACTGCCCTGGGTAGCCCCTTCCACTGCTTGATAACTCTCTGTGGGGCCAAAACCACTGTGGGCAGAGGAAGCAGCATGGCCTCTAGAGCCACAGCTTGGATGCAGGCCTGTCCAGAGCAATTTTAGCTCTGAGCTTGTAATACAATATAAAAAGAAAAAGTCAAAGATCTAACCATTATTTAAGTGAGGTAACAATACAGACAATACTAGCCTCTGTGGCATTAGCTTTATTAGTTTTTATCTATCTTAAAGAAATTGTATGGGAGAAAAGGACTGTTTTGATAAAATATTGAGCCCAGTGGGCAGTATAGATTCAGGACAAAAAAACCCCCCAATTTTTTCTCAAACTAGTAATGTTTTAGATAATGAGATTTTTTCCTAGGATAACAGAATCATTTGTTTGTTTGCTGATGACAGTATAGCATGTATTACATTGTTCTGTAGTCTGATTATCAGGAAAAAAATGTCTGGTTCGCTCTTACCAGAAAAATGGTGGCAGGAAGATTTAGAAACATTTGTGTCCTCTTCATTCCTTATAAGGCTCACTTATTTTTGCATGGTCAGGTCTAAACACCGACTGATGAAAATTTCTCCCTCACCATTCTTATTATTTTGCCAAAGTATTTTCTGATTTCCGTCAGATGTTTGTGTTAACATTCCCTTTTGGTACTTCTTTTTCAGAATAAGGTGTAATACACAATGTGAAAGATCCCTGAGACATTGCTTTTGGAGGAATATGCATTTCTTTCTCAGTTCCCCATGGAGTGCTTAAAAAAAGTGAGTTCTGCTCTCCATTCTCCTTTTTCAGTATTCACCTGTTTGAATAGGAAGCCTGTGAGAGGACAGGCCCCCTGAGACTCTTATTCCAGTATGTCCTGTCGGCAGGAATGAGAGTTTCTGGCAGCAGTATCTGCCTCATCTCTTGCATCCTTCCTGGTAGCAAGGGTGCACATCTACTCACCATTCTCAGCTTGGTACTCCTGTGAAGCAGCCTGTGCAGACATTGTGGGAGGTGCCAAGCCCAGGAGAACGTGTCAGACTTGCTGGGCCCTGTGCAGTGGTTCTGGAAATGGGTTTGCAGCAAAGCACAGACTCCAGTGATGCAACACGTGTCCCAAATGCAGCACTATAGATTTGATGAAATTCAGTACTGTTAAGAATGGCTGGAACCCAGCTGTAAACATGACTTGTTCCTAAAGTCTCCTCTGATAGTTTTCTGGAGTAAACTGCACATCCTTCTGAAAAATACAAGTTTTGGAAATCATTCTTAGATGTTTAACTGCTTTATATATATATATACATATACACACATATATTTTTTGGTGGGGAGATATATATGCACATAATAATATATGTGCAAAAGAATTGAAAAATGCTCAGATAGGATGAAAAACCTGATGTGATTTTAACAGGGAGGATGAACCTTGCAAGGTCAGACAGTTAAGCAGTTCCAAAGCAGTTACTTCTGCTTGAATGATAAGAGGTGGTTTAATCAGCCAAAGCAGGGTAGGTGTTGTAATAAAATAAACTACAGTTTGATTAGTTGTTATTGCAGCTGAAAAATGCAGTTTGATTTAAGCAGGAGATAGTCTGTGTAATCAGATGATCCCAGAAGCAGTGGTTATATTTTTGACTGCAGACTTGAAACAAGGTGTCAGAAAGCAGCCATCAGTTTCACAAGCATTTATATACCTAAAGGTCTGTGGGTACATTGCCTGCCAGACCTGACTGACAGAATACCCCTTTCTCTGCCATTTGTGCATGAAACTATTAGTGCTGCACTGTTGCTGTTAACAAGGACCACAGCTAACACTGAAAGATGGTTTCATTAATGAGAGAAACACGAGTAGGGTAGAAAGAGAAACTGCAAAACGCAATCAACAAGAACAGAAGCAGAATGTAATTTAGCTGTTGGTATAATGATATAGTATAAATGTACTATTATGCATGCAAATTGAGATTAAAAATGAAGTATTATTTGACTCTTTTTGACATTAGGCCGATAGTCAGCACATCCATTCTAGGCTATGTAGAGTACATATTTCCACTCTGTAGCCCATGTTGTGATCCACATTGCAACAAAAAATAGGCAAATCATTCAACATTTATGCCTTAATAAGCATCTATACACAAGCTGTTTTAGAGAGAGTAAGTTAGAACATTGATCAAAAAGTATAATGAGAACAGACCTAACTTTGAAACCATGGTTTACTCTGTTACTGAAAGTAAGCTGAAACATTTTTTTCACGAGTAAAATGTGAAACAAGTTAGTTACTGGAAGACAAGACTGAGGTGCAGTAAAAGCCAAGATGGGAGATTAGTTTTGCCTGCATAGGTCTACTTGGTTACAAGGAAGCAATCACTCCCTTTTAAAATATCATTTAAAATTCAGCAGCTGGGCCATTGCAAGATACTGATGGAAACTGTTAGCATAAGATGGGTTTTCAAGAATCTCCCTGCACACTATCTGAAAGGGCAACCAGAAGCCCAAAATCTAATCCAGTAGGAGCTGAGGATCCTCAGGCTACTTTTACGTTAGCACGCAATCTAGCACACCAACACTGGATCAGTAGGTTAAAGCATTTGGTGCTAGCACCTCTGCTTAGACATCAAATGGATAGGGCAATTTCAGGTGGCCTCATTCAAGATTTAGACTGGTTTCCTCACCTGAGTGTCCCCTTGCTGTGATCAGAGGCCAGTCAAAGGGCTCTTAGCTGACTGCAGTTTTATGTCTACAATGAGGATGCTGAGTGTCTTTGTTGAACACAGAAGAACCTTTGGTTGTTTCCTCCTAAATAGATCCAGTTTGCTGGTACCAAAATTGGTCTGAGAACTGCACTAGCATGCAATAAGTGGGGATGACTGGGATATTCACTTCAAAATGCTCTAGAGCAAAATGTCAATATAGACACTGCTCCAGTGACTCAGGCTCT